>JAVGWX010000011.1:92402934-92995434 GCA_036924085.1 Ariolimax columbianus | reverse complement strand
CATGACGGTCCCCTTTTCCTCTTTGACAACACCCATGACGGTCCCCTATACCTCACTCCCAGCGTACAACACCCACGACGGTCCCCTATATATCCCTGACAACACCCATGACGTATCCTATACCACCCTGACAACACCCATGACGGTTCTCTATATCTCCCCACAACACCCATGACGGTCCCTATACCCCCCTGAACACACCCATGACGGTCCTCTATACTTCACTGACACCACCCATGACGGTCCTCTATACTTCCCTGACAACACCCATGACGGTCCTCTATACCTCCCTTACAACACCACTGACGGTCCTCTATACTTCCCTTAGACCACCCATGACGGTCCTCTATACTTCCCTGACAACACCCATGACGGTCACCTATGTCTCCCTGACAACACAACAATTCAAAAATTAATTGGTACTGCCATAATTGTTGAACCAAATAGACAAGCACTGAAATCTTAAATTTTTTAGAGACAAATTAACATAATCACAACCATTCACACAAAACCAGAGTAATTGATTTATATTAGAAGATTATTTGAACACGAAGGTTTTGATATTCCAAGCGCACTTTAAAGATCGCTCCTTAGAAGCACATAACAACCAGTAAACAGGAGTGATTATATATTTAGAAACACCTACCTAGACAGGTGGCTCTGCAGACGTTCAGATCAGATTTGACCCCATTTTCAAACCGCCTCGCCTTTAAACCTTGCCTGATTGGCTAAAGTAGTTTGTGCTTCTTTTGTGTGTTTCTAATGCTATTTTTAATCAGGACTGAATATAAATTAGCTTTCTCTATAATTGTACTTTTAATCATGTCTGAATATAGATTAGCTTTCTCTATAATTGTACATTTAATCACGTCAGAATATAGGTTAGCTTTCTCTACAAATTGGACTTTTAATCATGTTGTCAACACCCCTATATCTCCCAAACAATACCTATGACGCTCCCTTATATCTCCCTGAAAAACCCCATGACGGTCCCCTATATCTCCCTGACAACACCCATGACGGTCCTCTATATCTCTTTGACAACACCCATAACGGTCGCCTATACCTCCCTCCCGACGGACAACATTCATGACGGTCCCCTATATCTCCCTGACAACATCCATGACATTCCCCTAAATCTCCCTGACAAAGTCCATGTCAATTCTATATACCTCTCTGACAACACCCATGACGGTCCCATACACCTCCCTGACAACACCTATGACGATCCCCTATACCCCCCTGACAACACCCATGACGGTCCTCTATACCTCCGTGACAACACCTATGACGGTCCTCTATACCTCCCCGACACCACCCATGACGGTCCTCTATTCTTCCGTGACAACACCCATGACGGTACTCTATACCTCCCTTACAACACCCATGACGGTCCTCTATACCTCCCTTACAACACCCATGACGGTCCTCTATACTTCCCTGACACCACACATGAAGTTCCTCTATACGTCGATGACAACACCCATGACGGTCCTCTATACTTCCCTGCCAACACCTATGACGGTCCCCTATACCCCCCTGACAACACCCATGACGGTCCCTTATACCTCACTGCCAACACCTATGACGGTCCCCTATACCCCCCTGACAACACCCATGACGGTCCCTTATACCTTCCTGCCAACACCTATGACGGTCCCCTATACCTCCCTGCCAACACATATTACGGTCCCCTATACCCCCCTGACAACACCCATTACGGTCCCTTATACCTCCCTGCCAACACCTATGACGGTCCTCTATACCTCCCTGCCATCACCTATTACGGTCCTCTATACCTCTCTGCCAACACATATTACGGTCCTCTGTACTTCCCTGACAACACCGATGACCGTCCCATATATCTATCTGTCGACTGACAACACATATGACGGTCCACTATACCTTTCTGCCGAAAACCAACACCTATGACGGTCCCCTATATCGCCCTGACAACACCCATGACGGCTCCTTATACCTCCCTGACAACACCGATTACGGTCCCCTATATGTCCCTGCCGACTGACAACACCAAGGACGGTCCAATATTTCTCACTGACAACATCTATGACGGTCCCCTATATCTCCTTTACACCACACATGACGGTCCCCTATACCTCCGTCCCGACGGACAACACCTATGACGGTCCCCTATATCTCCCTGACAACAGCCATAACGGTCGACTATACCTCCCTGACATCACCCATAACGGTTTTCTATACCTCTATACCAACACTCATGACGGTCCCCTATACCTCCCTGACAACACCCATAACGGTTTTCTATACCTCTATACCAACACTCATGACGGTCCCCTATACCTCCCTGACAACACCCATAACGATCCCCTATACCTCCCTGACAACATCTATGACCGTTCCCTATACCTCCCTAACAATACTTTTGACGGTCCCCTAAACCTCCCTGACACCACCCATGACGGTCCCATATACTTCCCTGAAAACACCCATAACGGTCCCCTATATCTCCCTAACCCTAAGCCTAACCCAGACCAAGACCCAGTCCCTGACCCTGACTCTGATCCTGACTCCGCCCCAGACCCTGACCCTGACCTTGACTTTGACCCGTACCCAGACCCTGATCCTAACCCTGACCCTGACCCTGACACTAACCTTAACCCTAACCCCAACCCCAACCCTAACCCCAACCCTAACCCTAATCGCAACCCCAACCCAACCCTAACCTTAACACCAACCTTAACCCTAATCCTAACCCTAAACTCTAACTCTAAGATAACCCTAACCTTAAACACTAACCCCAACCCCAATCATAACCCGAACCTTAACCCCAACCTTAACCCTAAACCTAAACCCCAACCCCAACTCTGACCCTAAGCCCTAACCCTGTAGATGTATCTATTCGTCGGTGTGTGTGTATGTTGTCCCTCGCGTCTGTAACATTTGTTCAGGTATAAAGTGTAACTCTGGCGTTACCTGCAACGATTTCTGGGGTTTGCGGGCTCATGCCTTGAAATTCAAGCATTTGGCATCCGTGCACTGCCTGCAGAAAAGGTGAGAAATGTGCTGAGATTAGGAAAGAGGGAGGTTAGAAGAGAGAGCGAAAGAGAGAGAAAAGAAGAGGGAAGATATGTGATCAGCGAAGAGGAGTAGCACAGATTGGCTGATTTCTTTCGCTTCTGTTCGGAAGCTAAGAGTCTCAATTGGAGACGGTAGAACTACTCGACGTTCATGTTGGGAATTTTACTTTTGCTTCCGTTGATGGATAATTAAGTTGTGTCTGATCGTGTCAGCTGTTTGGTTTTAAGAACAAGAATACATAGCATGTAACACGTACACACGTAAATAGTCGCGCGAACACACACCCTAACCCTTCACACACACACACATACACACACAAACACACAGACACACAAACACACACAGACATACACAAATACAATTACACATACACACACAAACACACACAGACACAGACACTCAAACACACACAGACATACACAAACGCAATTGTACATACACACACAAACGCACACAGACACACACACACGCACAAATCAATGCACGTCTATTGAAACGCTATCTAGTTTAGACTTAAATAGAATATATTCTTATCTTCAGCTTGCATTTTGTTCAGCATTCTGGATTTTCTATTTATGGACGCTAGTCTTCTGAATCGATCAGATCAAATCGAATGTGGTTAACGATTGATTTGTCTCGATTGTTTGCTAGTGTGTTCATTGAAAATGCAAGAAAATTCAGCAGTCAGCGTATGTGAGTATATTACTGAATGTACGTTTTGTGGCAAATAAAATGGCGATGTTCGTAGCACAGCTGAAGTACTGTAGCAATGCTATTCATAAATGCAGTTTGTTGGTTGTTAAACCGAGAGATTGCAGGCGAGAGGTTTAGCCTCTCTGACTTGTTGACACGACCTAACATGTGAAATCTCTCTGACCTACAATTTTTAAGAGCGTGTGCAGTTCTTTGAATTACTCTGTTTTGTACTTGAGAGTTGTACATCTATACTGTTATTCTCCTTAAAGTGGAGGGCAGAATACGTTCACTGCACCTCAATCAATCAATCAATCAATCAATTAAATCAAAGCACATCGTTCCTCTCAGTACGATATTCATTGACAGCATCGCGCAAGCATACACGATGCTGGATTTCTCAAATTCTATTGTCCAAGTATTTTTGGGACTTCCTCTCTTTCACTTCCGATGAGGATTCCATGTAAGAGCATGTCTTGCTATGTCCTTCCGAGATTATGTCTCACCAGTCCCATTTTCTGCGCTTAATTTGTTGTTCTAATGGCTGTTGTTGGCTCCTTTCCCACACGTCTTCATTCCTCACCATGTCCTGCCACTTTATGCCCATTTTACTTGGTAGGCATCTGTTAACGAAGGACTGGAGTCTTTGTTGTATGACCTTAGTCGTTCTCCATGCCTCCGGTCCATACAGCAATACCGACTTGACACTGGCGTTGAATATTCTAACTTTGGTGTGAATCTGGATTTTTCTGGATCTCCATATATTGTTTAGTGCCAGGAATACCCCTTTTGTCTTTCCCATTCGGGTTCTTACATCTGCATCAGTTCCTCCTCATGTGTCTAGTGTGCTGCCCAAATAGATGAAGGTATCCACTTCTTCCCAACTGCTTTCCCTCCAGCATGATTGGTTCTCTGATGATAGTGTTGAGTTTAAGGCGCTATATTTTCTTCATGTTGATATTCAGTCCCAGTTTGGCCGATTGTTCTTTCGCCCTATCAAGTTTCTCTTGCACCTGGCAATGTCTGTGCGACAAAAGTACGAGATCATCTGTGTAGTCCAGGAACCCTCCAATTGCGACAATAGTGTCCACTGAATACCAGTTCTTTTTCTCTCCATTGGTGTCTTCATTATCCAATTTGCAGCCAACAAGAGCACAAAATGTGAGAGCAGAGATCCCTGTCTCACCCCTGTTTGCACCCTGAAGCTGTCAGTCAGTGCTCTTTCATTTACTACTATGCTAACTGTATTATCGTACATATTCTGGATGAGGGTTGTGTACTTCTCTGGTATCCCATAGTGTCCCAACAGTTGTCATAAGTGTACTTCGGCGCACCCTGTAAAACGCCCCTTTATAGTTAGGCTGTTGGATAGTCTTGTGTTCTGTTCTTTAGCGCAACTCTCTTTCTCTGAGCCTCAACGATGCTTGGGGATCTGAACACCTTGTGTGAGGGTAGTGCGCTAAGCGGTACGTGTTTGTGCAAGCACGTTCAATGTTGTTCCCCTAGTTCTGAGTTTCCTTTACAGAAACTGTTTGGGAAAGGGATTATCCGGCATGCAAACAACATGCCCTGTCCATTATATTTGAGTTATACGCAGGAACATGCCGATGTGCAACATGTTTCACCTGTTGACTTTTTAGGGGTTAGACGTTCTGTCTTGCCATTTAGGAGTTAGACGTCCTGTCTTGCCATTTAGGAGTTAGACGTCCTGTCTTGTCATTTAGGAGTTAGACGTCCTGTCTTGCCATTTAATTCTGCCCATTTTCCGGAGACAATTCTCGTGGAAACAATTTAGCCTACTGTCTGATATACACTGTCCATGTTTCGCTTAAATGCAGAAGAGTGGTTATAGTACTACGACACGATATACTTTGATCTTGATGTCGACATTGATTGGTTGTTGGGTTATAAACAATCTCGTGTACTCTCCAATGTAGATAAATACTTCGCAATCCGAACATGGGTTTGCAGTCTTTCGGACGGTTAGCTTTCTCTGGGCCTAGTTGATGACGTTTCGATCTGCGCTTTGAGCATTTTGTGCGTCGATATCGTCCGGTCGAAAGGTTCTGTGCAAGCATCTCCTTCGAAGTTACATAAATTTTCAATCTAATCATTTCTATGGAGTCACTTTCAATTTTCTTCTGTCCCTACCGATGAGAGTCTGCCAGTTTTCAGCTCACCACACAGTAGCTCTTTGTAGAGGTGCTCATCAAACAAACCACCTCTCCCAATGGAGTGCGCTGACTTTTCTCAAAGGAGAATAGATTTGAAGACACCTTTCATTATTGGGCTATATATACAACATGTCGCATGACACATTTACCGGTCACAGTTCACGTAGTTTAGCTCACTTCAACCGGTCACAGTTTACGTAGTTTAGCTCACTTCAACCGATGCAAAATATTTTGAAATGAAATAAACAAGCAAATATGTTCTATAAATATATATGTATATTTTTGTTTAATCGATTCTGGTTTTGTCGAAAGTTTTTAAAAATGTAGTTATTGCGGACGGGTGTCAGTGGGTGTTTTTGTTTTGCGAATTTCAGCTTAATGAAAATGACTGATATCACAAAAGCCATTATTACCCCACACTACCTGATCTGTTTTGAAAAACAAAACACACAGGCCAACAATAAAGTCTGTATCTTGATGTGCAAGCAGTTAATCATTACTTTTGAAATGAGATGTATAGTCTTTCATTGTTGTTTTAGCAGAAATGTCTGGAGTTGGTCTACGTTTCGTTGTTACTTGCAGTTTTTCTTCAAAACGAGGGCTCCGAACGAAACTGTGAATCGAGAACCCATCATTGCTTCATCCCATTGACCTACTTACATTTCTTATTTTTCCTCGTTCGTCCTCAGACCTCGAATTCAATTACTCTAACGAAAGCAGCTGTCGGGCTCCATGCACTTCCGTACAGCTTCTAGCGGAAGGACACTGGCTGCAGCCAGATGACTTCTTTTATCTGTATACAATGGGAACCAACATATACTAACTTGTCTCTGGCAAGCTTTGTTGTGCGGGTACAGTTTCCAAATTCATGTCCCTTTCCATAATTCACCCTTTGAAACACTGTCAAAGTATATTGACAATAAAATACTTCGTGTATCTCATTGCACATAGGGACTAATATAATCTAGTTCTCTACACGGGGAGTGCCGGTAACATTCGAACGCTTCCGATGTCATTTGAGGGCGAGAATATCGTTGAGTATTGTGACGCAAATTTAGACTGAAATAATAAGGAATACTGTTTACTAACATCTGTATTTTGTGCTCTCATGTCCTGTGGAGATGTTTGGGGTATATCCTAGTCAAATGAGGACTGGGCAGAATTGTGCTCGCCTTTGATGGGTGAGATATTCACATGTGATTTTCGCATCATATGGTTTGAGGCAATGACATTTATTTTCTCTGTATTAATCCAATAATTCAATCATCAATCACAGGTCAGATACCTATTTACAACTGTTGAACTTTCTACACGCGTCGTGAAAAGTGAGGGCTCTACCATAACACTAATTGTATATTAACGTTGTTCAATAATTGTTTACGGTCGGCGTAAAAAGTAGTCATCATTGTTCTTATACCAGGCACACTTGCTCTTTATTGCCATCCTATAACACGCCACTGCTTCCTTCCTTATGATTGTTTACCATATATCTACTTCCTTCCTAAATATTGCTTACCACATCTCTACTTCCTTCCTTATGATTGTAAACCACACCCCTGAACTCTTCCTTATGATTGTAAACCACACCCCTGAACTCTTCCTTATGATTGTATACCACACCCCTGAACTCTTCCTTATGATTGTATACCACTGTAACAGTCTAATGTAATCAGGGAGGATATAACAGGCCCACCGACCAGGAAAAGCATAGAAGGCAGAAACAGTTTATTTTTCACGATTTGGGAAATCTAGGATTAAAACAACCTCAGCCAAAATGGCTGCGAGTTACGAAAGTGAGAGACAACGCGGTTACGTCGTGTTTAAGCGGCCAAAAATATTACTCTGGGCCTTCATAGTAAGACTAGGACAAGGAGGGGAGGAGCCAAAGATGATTGACTGATTTCTGATCGGCTCAGAGTGAGCATCATAATTTTGAGTGGCCTTAAATTGGTCCTTAAAAAGGACGAAACAGATTAGATCTGGTGATTCGATTTCAATAGTAGATCAAGAAGATTGGCTCACTATACTCCAGGGCACATTGCTCGTGTGCTATTTGGAGTGAGATGGTGACTCTTTTATGATCAAAAAGAGAACATATCTGCAGTCTCCACGTTGATTGCGCTGATCTGTGGGCACGAACGATACGAGAGAACATTACGCATACGGTGGTAAAAGAGAACATATCTGTGGTTTTCACAATGATTCCTCCAATCTGTGTGGACGAAAGATAAGAGAGAACGTACACATGGAGCTATAAAGTGAGATGTATCTTAAGACTCCTCAGGGAGGAAACGTACGAACATCGTGTGAAGCTATCATTACACAACACAGACCCGGCGACCACTAGAGATAAATATAAGCGCCAACTGCCAAGATGGACACACGAGATTCCAGACGAGATAGTATAGAAGATTTGTATTTCGTCTCATATGTATATTAGACTGCAGAACTGAGTTATATAGTTTCAGGCATTCCATTTAGTTCATACTAATATTCCCTGAGTTAGCTAGATTCATAATTGTTTAGTAAGTTAAGTTGGGTTAGACTTTTATCAATGTGGAACTATAACTTATTTTTGTATAAATAAAAATCAGATTTTTGTTTAATGGAAGTCTTAGCATTTTTCTATGAGGAGGAATTTGTTCAGTGTTAAATGTTGTAATACAATATAAGCACAATATAAAAAACCCAGCAACACTACATCTATACTCTCTACCACATATTTTTTTGTCATTTCAAGTTTCTGCACCAACATCAGCAACAGACGATAGCGAGATTGACGATGTTTATGACAGGGAAGGGTTGGGAGGTGGTGGTGAGGGGGGGGGGGGGGGGGCTTTAATGAAATAAGAAAACTGACAAAGGAATTCCGTCTGGTTCCACATGTCATCATTGATAAAGACGACAACATGCTGACAGAAACTAAAGACATACTGAATAGATGGAGAGAGTACTGCAGAATCGTGTATGAAGATATCACAAAGTGCTCAGTTACAATCCTACCAATTGAGGAGAAAGAACCTGAACCAACATTGGAGGAAGTACGCTCAGCAATCAAAAATGTGAAAAAGGGAAGGTCCCCAGGATGCGATGATACCAAAACAGGGCTACTACAGGCCGAAGGGGAGGCCAGTGATTGTGTTTATCACGTGCTGCCTAAAAAGATCTGGCAACGCATGGAAGAGATCAATATGTGCGGATTCGGTCAGGGATTGTCCGGCTGCACTTCTCACATAGCGCATCTCACAGCTCTTACTCTAATGGGTTGCTAGCAAGGACCAAGATTGACACAGGTAACACAATGTAGGAATAAATAGTGTTTTTATCAGTCTCTTTTCTAGCACTCCTGGGTGTTTCAAGATCTGTGCAATTTTATAGTGGGCACTAGTCGCCTTCTGAATTCTATGTGCAATCTCTCTGTCCACTCTGCGTCATCGGTGAACACACTAAAGGTAGAGGGACCAGAGATCACATATTCAATATGAGGAACATCTACGAAAAATGTAGAAAGTTTAATGTAGACCTGTACACGTGCTTCATTGATTACACTAAGGCCTCCAATATCGTAAAACATCACAATATCTGGAACATCATGAAAGAAATGGGTTTTGCAGCACATGTTATCCATCTAATTGAATCATTATATTAAGAACAATGAGCCGCTGTCCGAGTATCTGGGCAAACATCAGACTGGTTCGCAGTCCAAAAGGGAGTACGACAGACATGTGTCCTCTCATCATATCTATGTAACATCCATGCGGAATGTATCGTTAGAAACGTTAGATAAGACGAGAATATAGAGAGTCTATTTACAATTGCCGGGTATGAGTTTCCAGAATTACAATACGAAAATGACACAGTCGTACGATCAAGAAGTACAGTAGGGCTAGAGCAGCTACTTTTAGCCGTATATAGATACAGTGCACATAAAAACCTGTCTAGCAACATAAACAAAACAAAAATAATGACCACAAAACAAAATGTCAAATAGGTGGGGAGGAAATAGACCAGATCACGCATTTTAAATATTGGGCTCCAGAATTAACGAAAAAGTCAACTGCTCAAAAGAAATAAGAAGACTGGACATGGCAACGCAGTGGCTAAACAATCTAAAGAAATTATGGCAGAGCACCAGCAAAACGACACCATCAAACGTCTTGAGAGCCTATTTTCCTGCGGCAGCATATGGCTGCAAAGCATGGAATGTTACAGAAATGTTACAGTCAAAATGTTACAGAAACAGCCTTAGAATAGCCTGGACTGAGAGAAGGGCAAATATAGACATGCTGCAAGAGTTGAACATACAAGAGAACTGACAATTCCATCATGGTGAGAAAATTATAATACTTTGGTCACATCAAGAGACACATCGGTCTTGAGAAAACAGTGAGGGAAAGTATGGTGCCAGGCAAGAGAGGAAGGGGTAGACTAGGAAGATGATAGCACAAATATATCAAGAAATGCATGGGCATGACTGGGGGAGGCTGACGATTTGGTTAGGGAACGAGTTGCTTTAAGACGGGCTGTAATGGGAGAGACGTTCCACAAAGGACATGCTACTTGATGATGGTGACTACATATGGACTCCCTTCCGTATGATTGCATACACATATGGACTCCCTTCCGTATGATTGCATACACATATGTACTCCTTTGGTTATGATATTGTACTACATATATACTCTCTTCCCTAAAATTGTACACATACCAATTCTCCATTTCGTATCATTGTGTACATCATTCATATTTCCTATCTTGTCAAAGTACACACCAGTCCAAATCAATTCCTTTTCATTGTACACCATATCCCTACTCCCTTCCCTATGTAACAGATCTCTGTAGAGCAGAACATATTTGGGCTGTAGACATTCTCGGAAAGAGCCAACATTGGCTGAGAAAGTATTTGGATATCCCAACCCAGACAAGGTCAGATCAATCAAAGGTCACAACATGAAGTGTGTCCATTGTCAGTGCTGGGTTTGGATTAGAAACACGAGAGCGTGTGAGAGAGAGAGAGAGAGAGAGAGAGAGAGAGAGAGAGAGACAAAAGAGAGAGAGACAGTTAGTGTTTACTTCGAGTTGGAAACAATTGTCACAGACGGATGGGGGTATAGGGCGGCCGATATGCCCCGTTATTAACTGGCCCTTACAGATTGTCAGGGATGACAAGAAAAGTCAGCTGGGGAAAATAAGTTTAGTAGGAGGAACTTGCCAGAGCTACAAGGACATATGTACCACGTGACCACCGCCATATTTCTTTAGGCGGAGCTAAAGAGGAAATTAAAGTTTGGAACTGGGGACAGAGAAGTCAGAGCTCGAGGGTCATCCCACTATACATCAGCGGCAAGCGAAACGAGAAATCAAATCATTTCGTGTGAGAAGATTGGCTGTATGAAAAAGAGTCCGATGTATGAGTCGAAAGTGTCGGAAAGGGTCTGATGAGCCCAATGTCTGCTTCAGAAAGGGAGGCACCATACACATCTCATGGGAACACGTTCTCTCAGAACGGGACCCTAAAGTTTGGGAACCATTTATGGCCCAAGAGTGAGTTGTAGCCTCTGGGGTTGGGGGGGGGGGGGGCCTTTTCTAACCCACGTGACAAGATTTTGTTTGACATCATAATTCAGCCAACCAGAGAGCGGCAGATTCACCATAACACCGACGGTCTGGACGCCGAGGTAGCCACCCAATCGTAGAACAGGATTTGAATAGATCAAGTTTAGTGAATTGGGTTGGTCTGAGAATCTGGGTAAATTAGTTTGCAGTAATAGCTTTTGTGTAAAGAGAAGATTGTGTGAAGAGTGTGTAGAGAGAAGATTGTATGGGTGTGTGTAAAGAGAAGATTGAGTGAGTGTGTGTAAAGAGAAGATTGTGTGAGTGTGTGTACAGAGAGATTGTGTAAGAATGTGTAAAGAAGATTGTGTGAGAGTGAGAATGTGGAATACAATGTTTTGGGTAAAGATAGACCAGACCAATGCTGAACGAGAAAAGGAAACATCTTGTTTTGTTTCTTGGAATGGCCTCTGGGCTGTGTGGTCTAAATGCACGCGCCAGAATAACTATTTTGCTTTTTCTGTCTTGGAACCTTCGGTTAGAAGATTAGAACTTTTGTCGGTTGAATAATCTCTCGTTCACAACCTTATCAATATTCACCAAATGTTTATGTCATGAAGTTTAAAGTCGGTTTATGTGCTGGACATTAAGTATTGTGCTTTTGTGTTTAATTATACAGAAACAGCAACTTCAAAGGGATAAGTACACTTTCCTGGCTCTAAACAAGAAAGGTGCGTCCAGTTTCGGAGAATTTAAGAGCGGTACCAAAATGTTACAAAAGCAAACTAGAGAGGGTGAGATCGAAAGGACTTTTGTTTACAGCACAAAAAGACAATCTGATTGGCTGTGTAAGTATCCAATCCTGTACAAGTGGTCTAGAGTCAGTCTCCTGCTGGCGATCGTCTGCGTGATGACCTTGTTGTTCGGTAAGACCTTCGCAACCAAAACTGGCACATGTGAGTACGATCTTGACCTGTCAAGCAAGAAGGTGAAGATAATATGTCAGGGCTCATCTTCTATGGTAAACGTGTACGCAAACAAGGCTTTCCTTCATGAGAACTATAATGAGAACTTTGTCCAGAGCTCGTACGGCAAGCAGTTCATGAAAGGCAAACGAATGTCGCACAATCTGACACCTGATAACCGAAACTGGGATACAATCACAAGGCAACCATCGCCTTCAGAGCCAGAACTAGAACATTCGGAGAGACTAACTGTTCTTGGTCAGAGATACAAGAAAAGTGTGCAAGTAGTTGATGCCCCTGGTGCTGGGGAAGGACTGCAGTCTACGCTCGAAAGTTCATTCGCTAGGGTAGTCGTGAGCGTCAGTGAGAAGTTGTACAAAGCAAAACAGAATCTGTCGTCATTAACGGCTTCCATCAAAAACATCTCTACTCAGCTAGGGGATGCCATTCAGAGACCAGACATGGACAGTCTAAGGAGAGGAAATAACTCTGTCACAGGTTTGATCTATCTGTCTGTCTATCTGTCTGTCTGTCTCTCCGTCTGCCTGTATGTCTGTTTGTTTGTCTATCTGTCTGTTTGTCTGTCTATCTGTCTGTATATCTATCTGTCTACCTGGCTGTCTGTTCGCCTGTCTGTCTACCAAACCGCAACTCCACATACCTGAACTACTGACTATATGGTTAACTTTAAATGTGTTAAACTTTGTATATGTTTTATATTTTATCTGGAGGGTGGAGGGGTTATAGTCACAGATAGAGTGGTTATTGTCGCTTCTAGAGTGCTTACTGTCACAACTAGTGTGGTTCTTGTCACAAATAGGGTGGTTTTTGTAAAAAGTAGAGTGTTTATTATCACAACTAAAGTGGTTGATGTTTTAACTATAATTATTAATACCATAACTAGCGTTGCTGATGTCATAAGTAGAATTGTTGATGTCATAATTAGATTTGTTGATGTTAGAATTACATATGTGTGTGCGTGCGTGCGTGTGTAACAATCCGGTAGGCGACAGGAGAACAAGCTCAGACCCCTAGAGATAACGGAATGATTGACACCTCCTTGTGATTCGGTGCAATCAACCAGACAGCGACTTGAGCACATGAGGTCAGAAACCGCAAAAAGTGAGTCCGTTAAGAACGACAGCAGAAGTTCAGAGAGATATTTATTGAAGACGATCCATTCAGAAAGACATTCTTAGAAAGATTCATTCAGAAAGACATTCTTAGAAAGATTCATTCAGCGAGAGGCAGGTGAGCGGACAGTCTCACCGGTATGATAGAGATAGTATGTTCTAAATGATTCAAAACAATTCATTCAAAAAGAGACAGTAAGTTCAGATATCTAAGACATTCTTTTATTGGTAAATTAAAAAGCGGTCAGATCTCGCAGGACCAGAGCAGAAGCAGCTAATTTTCAAGCTCAATGTAAAGGTGAGAGTGCCACTTGTGAGCATTGCCTCTCATAGAGTCTTTCAGAAACACGGCAGGATTTCTGTAGATCTACACCATCAAGTAGACGAATTGTGAGCAGAAGTGCTGAGTAGTATAGAATAGATATCATTTAAGTTAGAAGCACCATTCGAATCTACAGATAGGGAGATACTGACCACAGGATCGAACACTGGGTTGTTAGCGAGACAAACAGTGGGTTGTTAGTTAGCGAGACAAACAGTGGGTTGTTAGTTAGTGAGACAAATATACATTCATTTGAATCGTTCGGACAGTATTGTTAAGGATAGCGCTAGAGGGTTCTTGTGCGTTAATTCACCCATTCTGAAATTGTATGCCATTCAATGACCACACGGGTTTTCGTACAAAAATAATTATAGGTGTCTAGCTATCAGGGTGCAGTTTTGTTGGGTGCAGTTTTGTTGGGTGCAGTTTTTGTTGTTTTTTGTGAGTTCTAAAAAGGACCTTGATGCTGGTTTGTGGGTTTTGTGGGCCCTGAAAAGGGCCATGAGGGGAACAGATTACCAAGGATCGCTGAAGCTATGCACATATCAGGACGTACACATGTTGTTCGTTCGTAGCTGCACAATTTAAAGAGGAGACCAAAGTTCTGTGATGTCCTGCAGAATGTTGTCGAACGGGTCTTACTGACGGACTTTATTCCGATGTCGCAGTTTGCACCAGTTGTGTAGGACTTAGTGTGCCACAGTTGTGTAGGACTTAGTGTGCCACAGTTGTGTAGGACTCAGTGTGCCACAATTGTGTAGGACTCAGTGCCACAGTTGTGTAGGACTCAGTGAGCCACAGTTGTGTAGGACTTAGTGTGCCACAGTTGTGTAGGACTCAGTGTGCCACAGTTGTGTAGGACTTAGTGTGCCACAGTTGTGTAGGACTTAGTGTGCCACAGTTGTGTAGGACTTAGTGTGCCACAGTTGTGTAGGACTCAGTGTGCCACAATTGTGTAGGACTCAGTGCCACAGTTGTGTAGGACTCAGTGGGCCACAGTTGTGTAGGACTTAGTGTGCCACAGTTGTGTAGGACTCAGTGTGCCACAGTTGTGTAGGACTCAGTCTGATCAATGAAAGATTTATGTATCAGGTATTTTGCAGGTTGACAGTTGAGCTTCTACATTCAATAATATTGGCTTGACTAGAACAACATGGATCAGAATAGAAAACATGTTTAGGACAATGAGAAATATATGTTTGGCAGTAGCAGAAGGTGGTCTGGTTTAGATTATCTAGAGTTGACGCTGAACAGAATGTGTGTTGTCAAGTTCTGCTACGTCTTAGATGATGCCCCAATGACACGTTTATTACACATTACATTACCTGGTTCCCTGACCTAGGATAAACAAGAACAAGTTGAAGAGAGGAATAATTGTATGTGTAGCGTTCATCAATAAAGAACAGAGGTTGTGTCGCGATCAGGTCTGCTACAGAAGTAAATAAACAGAGCTGAGATAATAACATAAACCTAATGAATATCAATAATTGATTCTTTAAAAGAGTTAAAAACAGTGATTAACATAGTAATAATAATGTTAGATTCAAAACAAAGGAAAAAAAGAAAGAACTGTATACATATTTAGACATTAAGATAATTGTGAAAATAATGTGTTTTGTCATTGAATATAATGCTTAATGTCAGTGGATGTGATATTGTATTGTCAAGGGATATAATGTATTGTCAATGGATTTGATGTTTAATTGTCAGTAACAACATAAACTTGATTTCACCTAAACAGATTTGAAAGAAGGAGTAATCGCAGCTTTGAGAAATCAGTACAATTTTATGAGCAGCGCACTCCTGCTGAGAAGTTATGAACTTCAAAAGTTGGCATCAGCGATGACAACATTAATAGATGTGACGGGAGATGGGTTTAATTCAGCTCTGACAGCACACAGGATGTTGCTGTATGAGGTGAGAAGCTAATGGACGACTGGTCTGACCTCCAGTAGAATAACGAAGTCTGTCACACTTCTCAACTCACCTCACATAACCAGTGCAGTTATACGAAGATGCGATATGTGAGGTTGTCTAGAGTGGCCCTTTTTTTAATCAATTCTTGCATAATTTAAAAAAACAAAGAGGATTTCAAATTTTTTTTAAAGTCTTGTTCACACTTCGTACTCATCTTTTATGACACTTCTGTTTTCCGGATCACACACAGTTTACCGAAAAATAACTTTCCTGGTCGCCGGCACCAAATTAAAATTCAACAATATGACACATCTACATTATCTACACCATCAGTTTACACTGCGAACTGCACAACACCAAACATACACAAAACACCTTTATTGCAGTCTTTTTTACAAAAGTCAATAAGCCCATTTAAGCTATGAATTATAATAATAATTGTCTTGAAACGAACTAACTACTACTTTGGACCGCACGTGTAAACAACACTGACTAGGTCTCATTATCAGCGATTATGTGTACAAACATAATCACTGACTGTTATATCGTCTTCTAGTCTTGTCCAAATTTAATTGTTCTACGAGTAACACAAATTTTCCGCCTGCTTCCTTTAGACTGCAAACTGGATAACTATTTCGTACTGGAACGCGTTTCAAGAAGAAGTTTGACTTCTGTAACACGATTTGTAAACGCTGAATTGAGACAGACAAGTTATATTTACCAACGTTTCCAATCAGTCCTAATAATTTCTCTCGGAAATTGATGTTCGTTCTGAACCAGCCTTTCTTCTATCTGCCTCTTCGTGGCTTTCACATTGAATCAATCCTGACTACCAAATCTCTGTCTCGAAATTCCGCCAAAAAACCACAGGCCGTAATGACGCCATCTCCTGCCTTCTTGTGGCATTACCTTGAATGGCTGACCAGCCGTCGACTCGCACTTTCTTGACGCCAGTTGTTGGGTAGATTTGAACCTATTTAATTTATTCCGATCTAGATTGTAACTCGGGAGAGCGGATATTCTTTAAGATAAAGGCATTTAGACTTCCACTTGGGTATATGTTCTAAAACTGTTGTGAGGTCAATTAAAACCTCCGACTACTTTAATGATTCTCAAACAACGGGAAAGACAAAGACGACCGTTTACCGTAGACGATGATGGCATAATTAGAGGGCTGAGAATGTTGGCAGGGAACAGAGAATGTGGGCAAGGAATGTTGGCAGAAAACAGGTAATGTAGGCAGGGAATTTTGGCAGGGAACAGGGAATGTGGGCAGGGAATATTTGCAGGAAGCAGGTAATGTGGACCAAGAATGTTGGCAGGAAACGGGTAATGTGAGCAGAGAATGTTGGCAGGGAATAGATAATATAAGCAGAGAATGTTGGCAGGGAACAGGTAACGTGAGCAGGGAATGTTGGCAGGAACAGGGAATGTGGGCAGAAAATGTTGGCAGGGAACAGCTAATATAGGTAGGGAACAGATAATGTAGGCACGGAATGTTGACAGGAAACAGTGAATGTGGGTAGGGAATTTGTTTCTGGGAACAAATAATGTGGGCAAGGAACAGGGAATGCGGACATGGAATGTTGGTAGGGAACAGTGGATGTGAGCAGAGAATGTTGGCAGGGAACAGGTAATGTAAGCAGGGAATGTTGGCACGAAACGGGTAATGTGAGCAGGGAATGTTGGCAGGGAACAAGTAATGTGGGCAGGGAATTGTTTTCAGGTAACTTCTTCTTCGTACGCTGTCAGACGTCAACCTGTATTTTTTTGAAAAAAGCAGCGGTCATCATGAGGCTGTCGACACTGCCATAGAGCTTGTCTAGGTTTGCCACTGGTGATGGCCACATGTGCTTTCTCTGGTCCTCGTATGTCGGGCAGTTTTGCAGCAGATGTTTAGCGGTAGTTTTCCCGGTACCGCACGGGCATTCCTCAGTGCCACCTATCTTCAATTTATTGAATAGGTGGTACCTCAGTCTATTGTGGCCTGTGCGAAGTCTGAAGACCACATCCTGCTCTCTTCTGTTCAACTGGTAATAGGCATCGTTTTTTGTGTAGCCAGTATGTTCTGTTTCCCATTTGGTCATGTATCTAGCTCTAATAAGCCTTTTTGACTCTTCGTAGGTCACACTAGGATCTGGTTGTGATAGTCGTGCACCTTCTTTTGCCAGTCTGTCTGCCCCCTCGTTGCCTTGGATGTTACAGTGGGATGGAACCCACTGTGCCACTACTCTTTTTGGTGCAGACTGCTGGCATAGTTGACAGAGTACTGCTCTTAAATCATCGAGTTCAGTATTTTTCTGGCTTTTCAGTGCTGTGACTACGGCCAGGGCATCTGTAAACAGGACTATCTGGCTTTCATTGCTTTGCCTGTTACCATTTCGTCTACTGCAGCCCTCAGTGCCTCTGCCTCCGCTCTGAAATTGCTTGAGTATTTTCCAGTTGCCACTGACAGTGTTATTTTTTTACCATTTGGTAGGCTCAGGAATACCTCTGCCACTCCGTTCTGTGTTATGTTTGTTACAGAACCGTTGGTGTATGAATTGGTCCAGTCCATGCTTGGGTAGTTTTTCGATATGTACCTCAGGGTTATGTCTCTTCTTTCTTTTTCGGTCTGGCTGTTCTTGTTTCCAATACCTGGTATATTTTCTACCACCTCTGGAAATAAATGCTGCCTCCAGGTAGGTTTGCGCACAGTAGAAATGGGCTTTGGTGTAGTTAATAGGTTCATATGGTCTTCGCTCATCTTTGCTTTGGCTATTTCTGCAAAGTTTCTCCGCTTTAGTTTCCAATTTCCAAAATTATTCAGAGAACGAAGAATGTGGGCAGAGAACAGGTAATGTGGGCAGGGAATGTTGGCAGACACAGGGAATTTCGGCAGAGAACAGGGAATGTGGGCAAGGAATGTTTGCAAAAAACAGGGAATTTTGGCAGGGAATTTTTGCAGAGAACCCGTAATGTGGACAGGGAATGGTGGCAGGGAACAGGGAATTTTGGCAGAGAATGTTGGCAGAGAATGTTGACAGAGAACAGGGAAAGTGGGCAGGGAATTTTGACAGATAATAAGGAATGTGTGCAGGGAATATTGGTAGGGAACAGGCAATGTGGGCAGAGAATTTTGGCAGGAAACAGAGAATGTGGGCAGGAAATGTTGGCAGAGAACAGGGAATTTGGGCATGGAACAGATAATGTGAGCAGGGAATGTTGACAAGAAACAGGTAATGTGGGCAGAGAATGTTGACAAGAAACAGATAATGTGGGCAGGGAATGTTGACAAGAAACAGATAATGTGGGCAGGGAATGTTAGCAGGGAACAAGGAATTTGTGCAGGGAAAATTATCCGGGAACAGGGAATGTGGGCAGGAAATGTTCGCAGGGAAAAGGTGATATGGGCGAGGAATGTTGGCAGGGAACAGGGAAAGTGGACAGGGAATGTTGGCAGGGATCAGGTAATGTGGACAGGAAACAGGCAATGTGGGCAGGGAATTTTCGCAGGAAACAGGGAATGTGTGCAGGGAATGTTTTTTAGGGAACAAAGAATGTGGGATGAGAATGTTGGGAAGGGAACAGGGAATGTGGGTAAGGAATGTTGGCAGGAAACAGGTAATGTGGGCAGAGAATGTTGACAGGAAATGGGAAATGTGGGCAGAGAATGTTGGCAGGGAACAGGTAATGTAAGCTGAAGATGTTGACAGGGAACAGGTAACGTGGGCAAGGAATGATGGCAGGGAACAGGGAATATAGGCAATGAATGTGGGCAGAGAATGTTGGCAGGGAACAGAGAATGTAAGCAGAGAATGTTGTCAGGGAACAGGTAACGTCGGCAGGGAATATTGGCAGGAACAGGGAATGTGGGCAAGGAATTTGTTCCTAGGAACAAAGAATGTGGGCAAGGAATAGGGAATGCGGACAGGGAATGTGAGCAGAGAATGTTGGCAGGGAACAGGGAATGTGAGCAGAGAATGTTGGCAGGGTACAGGGAATGTGAGCAGAGAATGTTGGCAGGGTACAGGGAATGTAGACAGAGGATGTTGGCAGGGAATGTAGACAGAGAACAGAGAATGTGGGCAGGCAATGTGGGCAGGGAACAGGGAATGTGGGCCTCATTTGATTGCTTATTGCATCGTTATTTCTAGCTTGTCTCCATTGTTCAGCTGATATGTTTATGGACTCCTCGCATGACGCTGCACCTTGACGAAGAGATGTGTGCCAGGCTGTTCCGTCTACAGCTGCAGTTTTCCAAGGAATGCATATTTTGCCAAAGACTTTTAGTGTCATTGAAGCGTCTCCTTTGGCCACCATTAGAACGTTTACCCTTTTGCATCTCACATAATCGAGTATTTTTGACAGCGATGGGCTAGTCCCAGTATATCTATGACTGGACCAGAATAATATCAATGCTAAGCACCAACTAGTTAAACAAACAGCGGTACCTATGGCCCTGTCTTGCCATCTTCAGTTCCATAATGAGGGAGACTGAGGGAATGGTTTAACATTTTGACGTGGCGCCTCGATACAGTTCACGTTTCACATCCAACACTGGAGGTACCACAGCTCTGTTAACTTTCAATTTCGCATGTCGACTTTTATGCCAAACGTGTGTGTATAGTCTGCCAAACGTGTGTGTATAGTCTGCCAAACGTGTGTGTATAGTTTGACAATCGTGTGTGTATGGTCTGACAAACGTGTGTGTATAGTCTGCCAAACGTGTGTGTATAGTCTGCCAAACGTGTGTGTATAGTCTGCCAAACGTGTGTGTATAGTCTGCCAAACGTGTGTGTATAGTCTGCCAAACGGGCTGCTGGCCTTGGCGATCCTAGCGTTCATCTCGTCACCAATGCCTTTGTGCTGGGATAGTGTGCCACAAAGGGAAGTGAATCTATTCATAATCTTCAGTTTCTCACGTTTGACCTTGATCATTGGCTCAGCAGAACTACTGCCAGGAGCAGATCGATACATGATTTGTAGATCAGCCTCTGAGGTCAGCGAAGAAAAGATCTTTGATGAAGTGTGATTTGACCTTGATGTTTGCTTGAAGCCTCCTAATGTTAAACAATGTCACATCAAAATGATATCTAATGTTCATCCAATGTCTTCTTCTCTGATGGGAGAGAGAACGATACAGAACAGAGTCGGTTCAAGCACACACCTCTGATTACCTCCATTTGTGACGGAAAAGGACATAGCTCACAGTTTTCCTGGACTTTTTACTGCATCCCATCATGCAAATGTCGCACTATTATAATACATTTCTTTGGGAAGCTGTAATTTGACATGATCCTCCATAGACCCTCTCTTTTGGCCTTGTCGAACGCCTTTGTCAAGTCGACAATGGTTGCGCTTATGTCAATGCGCTCTTCTTCGCCTCTTTCTGTAGTTGTCTTTAGCTAATACCACATCGGACGTTCCACGTTCTTTCATGACACCCACTGACTTGCAGGTAGAAGAACTTCGTCGAGATGAGTCGTGAGACGATTCAAATTAATTTTGGCGAGTCACGTTCCTGTGTTTGATTGTAGAGAGATGTCTCGGTGGTTGTGAAAAACTCGGCCTTCACCTTAGCGTTTGCAAAAAATTGACGAATCTTTAGGACCTGGCGGGCTGGTTTCACTCTGTGGTTGTGATGATTATATCATAGGTGTGGTTGTGATGATTATATCAGAGGTGTGGTTGTGATGATTATATCAGAGGTGTAGTTGTGATGATTATATCGTACAGGTGTGGTTGTGATGATTATATCATACAGGTGTGGTTGTGATAATTATATCATACAGGTGTGGTTGTGATGATTATATCATACAGGTGTCGATACTGGAGGCCTTCCTTCTGAGACTACGGAAAAGGGTGTCACGATCAATGAGCAGGCGAGAGAACTCTGAAAGACACGAGACGAACACAGGAATTAGAGGTACACAGTGACAGAGGGGGGGGGGGGGGCAAGGGGAGGGGCAGGGGGCAGGGATCGTTTTCGTCATTTCTAACCTGGTTTTACTATCTATTGTATTGGTCAATAATGTTACTGTCTATTCTATTGGTCAATGTTGTTACTGTCTATTCTATTGGTCAATGTTGTTAATGTCTATTCTATTGGTCAATGTTGTTACTGTCTATTCTATTGGTCAATGTTGTTAATGTCTATTCTATTGGTCAATGTTGTTAATGTCTATTCTATTGGTCAATGTTGTTAATGTCTATTCTATTGGTCAATGTTGTTAATGTCTATTCTATTGGTCAATGTTGTTACTGTCTATTCTTTTGGTCAATATTTAACTATTTAATCTATTGGTCTCTGTTTTATTCGTCTACTCTATTGTTCAATATTTTCATGTTTTACTGTCTACTCTATTGGTTTATGTTTTCATATTTTTACGCTTACTCTATTGGTCAATGTTTTCATGGTTTTACTGTCAATTTTTTGGGTAAATGTTTTGCAGAGAAGTACGCAAATATAAGTGAGGATTCATTGGTGAGGGACGTTGACAACCATTTGTTAGAACAGCATGTTTGAAAAAATTGGTATATGTGGAAAATTGAGGATATAGAGGGGAAGATAAAGATGATAGGTGACAGAGCGAACAGTTATGTTGTGGTAGTGGTAGGAACGAATAATCTAAAGAGAGAAGGTACAGAAATAATTATGCAAAGAAACAAAAGTCTGAGTAGAACACTTGAAGGAAAAAAATGCCAGGAAGGTCACCATGATGGACATTTTAGATAGAGCAGATGGGTCAGGCTATTTAGATAGAGCAGATGGGTCAGACTATTTAGACAGAGCAGATGGGTCAGGATACTTAGACAGAGCAGATTGGTCAGGCTATTTAGACAGAGCAGATTGGTCAGACTATTTATACAGATGGGTCAGACTATTTAGACAGAGCAGATGGGTCAGACTATTTAGAGAGAGCAGATCGGTCAAACAATTTAGACAGACCAGATGGGTCAGGCTATATACACAGAGCAGATAGGTCAGACTATTTAGACAGAGCAGATAGGTCAGACTATTTAGACAGAGCAGATCGGTCAAACTATTTAGATAGCAAGATAATAGGTATCAACCTCAGGTTGATGTGAAAAAGTAGACAAAAGTAAAATGCTAGATATGAGAGATTTACATATAAATAAGAGATGACAGCATCTAGACAGGATCTAAATGTGATAGGACAGCATCTAGACAGGATCTAAATGTGATAGGACAGCATCTAGACAGGATCTAAATGTGATAGGACAGCATCTAGACAGGATCTAAATGTGATAGGACAGCATCTAGACAGGATCTAAATGTGATAGGACAGCATCTAGACAGGATCTAAATGTGATAGGACAGCATCTAGACAGGATCTAAATGTGATAGGACAGCATCTAGACAGGATCTAAATGTGATAGGACAGCATCTAGACAGGATCTAAATGTGATAGGACAGCATCTAGACAGGATCTAAATGTGAAAGGACAGCATCTAGACAGGATCTAAATGTGATAGGACAGCATCTAGACAGGATCTAAATGTGATAGGACAGCATCTAGACAGGATCTAAATGTGATAGGACAGCATCTAGACAGGATCTAAATGTGATAGGACAGCATCTAGACAGGATCTAAATGTGATAGGACAGCATCTAGACAGGATCTAAATGTGATAGGACAGCATCTAGATAGGATCTAAATGTGATAGGACAGCATCTAGACAGGATCTAAATGTGATAGGACAGCATCTAGACAGGATCTAAATGTGATAGGACAACATCTAGACAGGATCTAAATGTGATAGGACAGCATCTAGACAGGATCTAAATGTGATAGGACAGCATCTAGACAGGATCTAAATGTGATAGGACAGCATCTAGACAGGATCTAAATGTGATAGGACAGCATCTAGACAGGATCTAAATGTGATAGGACAGCATCTAGACAGGATCTAAATGTGATAGGACAGCATCTAGACAGGATCTAAATGTGATAGGACAGCATCTAGACAGGATCTAAATGTGATAGGACAGCATCTAGACAGGATCTAAATGTGATAGGACAGCATCTAGACAGGATCTAAATCTGATAGGACAGCATTTAGACAGGATCTAAATGTGATAGGACAGCATCTAGACAGGATCTAGATGTGATAGGACAGCATCTAGACAGGATCTAAATGTGATAGGACAACATCTAGACAGGATCTAAATGTGATAGGACAGCATCTAGACAGGATCTAAATGTGATAGGACAGCATCTAGACAGGATCTAAATGTGATAGGACAGCATCTAGACAGGATCTAAATGTGATAGGACAGCATCTAGACAGGATCTAAATGTGATAGGACAGCATCTAGACAGGATCTAAATGTGATAGGACAGCATCTAGACAGGATCTAAATGTGATAGGACAGCATCTAGACAGGATCTAAATGTGATAGGACAGCATCTAGACAGGATCTAAATGTGATAGGACAGCATCTAGACAGGATCTAAATGTGATAGGACAGCATCTAGACAGGATCTAAATGTGACAGGACAGCATCTAGACAGGATCTAAATGTGATAGGACAGCATCTAGACAGGATCTAAATGTGATAGGACAGCATCTGGACAAGATCTAAATGTGATAGGACAGCATCTAGACAGGATCTAAATGTGACAGGACAGCATCTAGACAGGATCTAAATGTGATAGGACAGCATCTAGACAGGATCTAAATGTGATAGGACAGCATCTAGACGGGATCTAAATGTGATAGGACAGCACGCGGTAGCCAAGTATATGTTTCATTATTGTGTTACAAATGTCAACCAGTAAAAGATAGGCCTACAATAGGGTGCTATAGAGGAGGCAGTCAAAGGGGAGAGTTTGGGGTCAGGGGAGAGCTGGGGATAGGTGAAAGTTGGGGTCAACGGAGAGTTGGGGTTCAGGTTCGAGTTAGGGTCAGGCGAGAGCTGGGGTCAGTTGAGAGTTGAGGTCAGGGGAGACTTGGGGTCAGGTGAGAGTTGGGGTCAAAGGAGAGTTGGGGGTCAGGTAAAAGTTGGGGGATCAGGTGAGAGTTGGGGTCAGGTGAGAGTTATGGTCAAGTGAGAGCTGGGGACAGGTGAAAGTTGGGGTCAACGAAGAGTTGGGGTCAGGTGCGAGTTAGGGTCAGGCGAGAGCTGGGGTCAGTTGAGATTTGAGGTCAGGGGAGACTTGGGGTCAGGTGAGAGTTGGGGTCAAAGGAGAGTTGGGGTCAGGTGAGAGTTGGGGTAAGGTGAGAGTTGGGGTCAGATGAGAGTTGGGGGATCAGGTGAGAGTTGGGGTCAGGTGAGAGTTGGGGGATCAGGTGAGAGTTGGAGTCAGGTGAGAGTTGGGGTCAGGTGAGAGTTGGGGGATCAGGTGAGAGTTGGGGTCAGGCGAGAGTTGGGGTCAGGTGAGAGTTTGGGTCAGGGGAGAGTTGGAGTCAGGGGAGAGTTGGGGTCAACGGAGAGTTGGGGTCAACGGAGAGTTGGGGTCAGGTGAGAGTTGGAGTCAGGGGAGAGTTGGGGTCAGGGGAGAGTTGGGGTCGGGAGAGAGTTGGGGTCAACGGAGAGTTGAGGTCAGGAGAGAGTTGGGGTCAAGGAAGAGTTGGGGGTCAGGGAGAGTTTTGGTCAGGGGAGAGTTGAAGTCAGGGGAGAGTTATTCTATAAACACACATCTACACCTGCTGTTCTATAAACACACTTCTACCTGCTGTTCTATAAGCACACTTCTACACCTGCTGTTCTATAAACACACATCACTATCTACACTGCTACACAACCGTGGCACACTTACACTAACTCAGCATAACAGAAACACAAATTTATTTGGGAAGAAAAATGGGAAATTAACTCACATCCATGTAGTTCTAACTTTCCCCTGCCTAATCTAACGTTGTCCTAAAGATCGTCCTGTCCCCTGTCTACTCTGTCCTAAATATCGTCTTGTCCCCTGCCTACTTTAACGTTGACCTAAAGATCGTCCTGTCCCCTGTCTACTCTAACGTTGTCCTAAAAATCGCCCTGACCCCTGTCTACTCTGTCCTAAAGATCGTCCTGTCCCCTGTCTACTCTGTCCTAAAGATCGTCCTGTCCCCTGCCTACTCTGTCCTAATGATCGTCCTGTCCTCTGCCTACTCTAACGTTGTCCTAAATATCGTCCTGTCCTCTGTCTACTCTGTCCTAAAGATCGTCCTGTCCCCTGCCTACCCTAACGTTGTCCTAAAGATCGTCCTGTTGCCTGCCTACTCTGTCCTAAAGATCGTCCTGTCGTCTGCCTACTCTAACGTTGTCCTAATGATCGTCATGTCCCCTGCCTACTCTAACGGTCTCCTAAAGATTGTCCTGTCCCCTGCCTACTCTAACGTTGTCCTAAAGATCGTCCTGTCCCCTTCCTACTCTGTCCTAATGATCGTCCTGTCCCCTGTCTACTCTAACGTTGTCCTAAAGATCGTCCTGTTCCCTGGCTACTCTTACGGTTGATACGTTTAGTCCAAAAAGTACGAATGTTGGTGTCGCTAAATGTTCCAGAATTGCATCTCTTGTCAGTGCCTCTAGTTAGTTATGTCATGTATCTACTCGGTGTTTCGCTCATAATTCGTCAAATTGATGGATGAAAAATAAGTGTGACGATGCGGCTCTTGATCCTGCGGTGTTTGTAGAGCTGCGAGAGACAAATGTAACAATCGGTGCATTCTCCTTTCCGTTGAGTTTATGACATAATTGTGGACTACTTGACCTGCCAAGATGTTTATTGGATTTGATTCCGAGACTAGCTCTTCTCTATTACTCGATGCTCTCGTGAAAATAATTTAATAGACTTTACTCCTTTGGATTTGAACTGCACGAAGAATGTAGTATTTACCTGCGTTTCTTTCTTTTTTTCTTTCATTCTTTGTTTCTTTGTTTCTTTATTTCTTTCTTTCTTCACAACTTGCTGGAGTTGATTCTGATAAATTTATATATCTGCTTCAGCTCTTATCCTGTGAGAAAGATCATTTAATTGGGTCATCCTAAAATAACTGCCCATCTGACTGTACAATCACATTACGTGGCTGCCCCTGCCTCCAACTCCACAGGTTCAATCACAGTTTTTGTCATGATCCAACGTCTTTATACTGGTTTAGAAGACTCTGATTAGTGTGTATACAACCAGCTTTATTTGGTCAGTTTCTCTGACTTGATTTTGTGTCTCCCAGTTATCTTATTCGGTGGCTGACTTGACTTTGTGTCTCCCAGTTATCTTATTTGGTGGCTGACTTGACTTTGTGTCTCCCAGTTATCTTATTTGGTGGAGTAGATTCAAGATGACGTGCTATCGATTGTCCCTACCTCGGAGCGATCGAGTGACCAACTCAACATAAATCAATATAAATCAACAAACAATAGATTAGTTTTTTTTTAAAATATTGATTCAGGTGTAGATTTAAACAAATATTATTGACCATCGTGTGGCCCGATCAGATTTGGTACGCCAATGTCACTTAGACATCTCTGTAAATAGTCAATAATTAACTATGGACATCTCTGTAAATAGCCAATAACTAACTATGGACATCTCTGTTAATAGTTAATAACTAACTATGGACATCTCTGTAAATAGTCAATAACTATGGACATCTCTGTAAATAGTCAATAACTAACTATGGACATCTCTGTAAATAGCCAATAACTAACTATGGACATCTCTGTAAATAGTCAATAACTAACTATGGGCATCTCTGTAAATAGCCAATAACTAACTATGGACATCTCTGTAAATAGCCAATAACTAACTATGGACATCTCTGTAAATAGTCAATAACTAACTATGGACATCTCTGTAAATAGCCAATAACTAATTATGGACATCTATGTAAAAAGTCAATAACTAAGTACATCTCTGTAAATAGTCAATAACTAACTATGGACATCTTTCATTGGGTGGTTCATCGATAGGAAAGAGAAGAGACATCTCAATCATATCGTAGATGTAGACCTAGCTCGTGCCCCCAAGAAGACCACAACGTGGATCGTTCCGCGAATTTCGTCAATTTTCTTTTAAACCACGAAAAAATTGACCGATAGAATAGACAATAAAACCATCAAAAAGTTGAACGATAGAATAGACAATAAAACCATGAAAAAGTTGAACGATAAAATAGACAATAAAACCATCAAAAAGTTGAACGATAGAATAGACAATAAAATCATCAAAAAGTTGAACGATAGAATAGACAATAAAACCATAAAAAAGTTGACTGATCGAATAGACAATCAGGTCAGGTCATCCCGTAACCGGTGAGGTCGTTGGGGCACACATGAAGACATCCTCACAACCCCACACCACCCTTCGCTGTCAGATGCCGCTGACTGTGACTCTTCTGGTCGGAGACTGGTCCATTCTCTTATGTTGTCCTCCCATCTCTTTTTGGGCCGGCCTCTTCGTCGTCTGCCATGCACCTTTCTGTAGAGGATTGTGTTTGCATAAAAACATTTCAGTTTTTTATTTTGTCGTTTTACCAATTTTTGTTTTTGCTTGATCATGTTTTTG
This sequence comes from Ariolimax columbianus, assembly GCA_036924085.1. Classification (NCBI taxonomy): domain Eukaryota; kingdom Metazoa; phylum Mollusca; class Gastropoda; order Stylommatophora; family Arionidae; genus Ariolimax; species Ariolimax columbianus. Next base: position 92,967,114 of record JAVGWX010000011.1, on the reverse strand, counting down.
GGTTGCTTTTCCATTATTGCTTTCACACTCCTGACCCCACCTCTCACCTGACCCCACCTCTCACCTGAGAACAGCAAGTGTAGACGTTTATTTGTAGAACAGCAGTTGTAGAAGTGTGTTTATAGAACAGCAGGTGTAGAAGTGTGTTTATAGAACAGCAGGTGTAGAAGTGTGTTTATAGAACAGCAGGTGTAAAAGTGTGTTTATAGATCACCAGATGTAGAAGTGTCTTTATGGAATAAGAGCTGTAGAAGTGTATTTACAAAACAGCAGGTGTAGAAGTGTGTTTATAGAACAGCAGGTGTAGAAGTGTGTTTATAGAACAGCAGGTGTAGAAGTGTGTTTATAGAACAGCAGGTGTAAAAGTGTGTTTATAGATCACCAGATGTAGAAGTGTCTTTATGGAATAAGAGCTGTAGAAGTGTATTTACAAAACAGCAGGTGTAGAAGTGTGTTTATAGAACAGCAGGTGTAGAAGTGTGTTTATAGAACAGCAGGTGTAGAAGTGTGTTTATAGAACAGCAGGTGTAGAAGTGTGTTTATAGAACAGCAGGTGTAGAAGTGTGTTTATAGAACAGCAGGTGTAGAAGTGTGTTTATAGAACAGCAGGTGTAGAAGTGTGTTTATAGAACAGCAGGTTTTGTATCTAGAGGTAATCTGAATGTGTGTTGTATGCAGGACACGATGTGAACGAGGTATGTCTTGACGAGTTAAGCGAGTGTGTAGAGCTGTGTCTAGGAAAGATCTAGATGTGTGTGGGATGTGTGTAGACACCGAGGGAACGATGTATGTTTCAGAGCGTGTGTATACGCAGATCGACTGAGTTGAGAGATCATATGTGAGTATACGTAGAATATATTGAATGCATTATGTCCAGATCGCCCGCCTGGGGGGATTTGAGTGAGGAAAAGTTTTTGAGAGTGTGTTGAGGATGCAGATAAGGGGACGGGGGTGTGATGTGTGTACGGCAATAGCACTGGGTTTTGATAATTGGGAATTCCATCAATAGCTACTGATTAAAATTTCCGCTTAGTTAATATTTATATTAACATATATGTACTTATGAATATTTAGTTCAGATGATATGTATTGTATTGTGTTGTAATTCCATTGCACCCACTTTAATATTGTTGTAAGATTACGATATTATAAATATGTCACCTGCTGTGTGCTACGTCATTTGCTGTGTGAGGTCATGAATGTTGTGGTTGAGTGTGGTAACGTTTTAGTTAGAATAACCCTCGTGCAAACAGCGGGATCTGCTACACTAGCAGCTGTGAGAAGTTCTTGATATGAAGGACTCGTCTCAGTACTAGCAGCTGTGAGAAGTTATTGATATGAAGGACTCGTCTCAGTACTAGCAGCTGTGAGAAGTTATTGATATGAAGGACTCGTCTCAGTACTAGGAGCTGTGAGAAGTTATTGATATGAAGGACTCGTCTCAGTACTAGGAGCTGTGAGAAGTTATTGATATGAAGGACTCGTCTCAGTACTAGGAGCTGTGAGAAGTTATTGATATGAAGGACTCGTCTCAGTACTAGCAGCTGTGAGAAGTTCTTGATATGAAGGACTCGTCTCAGTACTAGGAGCTGTGAGAAGTTATTGATATGAAGGACTCGTCTCAGTACTAGGAGCTGTGAGAAGTTATTGATATGAAGGACTCGTCTCAGTACTAGGAGCTGTGAGAAGTTATTGATATGAAGGACTCGTCTCAGTACTAGGAGCTGTGAGAAGTTCTTGATATGAAGGACTCAAGTCTCATTACTAGGAGCTGTGAGAAGTTATTGATATGAAGGACTCGTCTCAGTACTAGGAGCTGTGAGAAGTTCTTGATATGAAGGACTCGTCTCAGTACTAGCAGCTGTGAGAAGTTATTGATATGAAGGACTCGTCTCAGTACTAGGAGCTGTGAGAAGTTATTGATATGAAGGACTCGTCTCAGTACTAGGAGCTGTGAGAAGTTATTGATATGAAGGACTCGTCTCAGTACTAGGAGCTGTGAGAAGTTATTGATATGAAGGACTCGTCTCAGTACTAGGAGCTGTGAGAAGTTCTTGATATGAAGGACTCAAGTCTCATTACTAGGAGCTGTGAGAAGTTATTGATATGAAGGACTCGTCTCAGTACTAGGAGCTGTGAGAAGTTCTTGATATGAAGGACTCGTCTCAGTACTAGCAGCTGTGAGAAGTTATTGATATGAAGGACTCGTCTCAGTACTAGGAGCTGTGAGAAGTTCTTGATATGAAGGACTCAAGTCTCATTACTAGGAGCTGTGAGAAGTTATTGATATGAAGGACTCGTCTCAGTACTAGGAGCTGTGAGAAGTTATTGATATGAAGGACTCGTCTCAGTACTAGGAGCTGTGAGAAGTTCTTGATATGAAGGACTCAAGTCTCATTACTAGCAGCTGTGAGAAGTTCTTGATATGAAGGACTCAAGTCTCATTACTAGCAGCTGTGAGAAGTTATTGATATGAAGGACTCGTCTCAGTACTAGGAGCTGTGAGAAGTTATTGATATGAAGGACTCGTCTCAGTACTAGGAGCTGTGAGAAGTTATTGATATGAAGGACTCGTCTCAGTACTAGGAGCTGTGAGAAGTTATTGATATGAAGGACTCGTCTCAGTACTAGCAGCTGTGAGAAGTTCTTGATATGAAGGACTCGTCTCAGTACTAGGAGCTGTGAGAAGTTATTGATATGAAGGACTCGTCTCAGTACTAGGAGCTGTGAGAAGTTATTGATATGAAGGACTCGTCTCAGTACTAGGAGCTGTGAGAAGTTATTGATATGAAGGACTCGTCTCAGTACTAGGAGCTGTGAGAAGTTCTTGATATGAAGGACTCAAGTCTCATTACTAGGAGCTGTGAGAAGTTATTGATATGAAGGACTCGTCTCAGTACTAGGAGCTGTGAGAAGTTCTTGATATGAAGGACTCGTCTCAGTACTAGCAGCTGTGAGAAGTTATTGATATGAAGGACTCGTCTCAGTACTAGGAGCTGTGAGAAGTTATTGATATGAAGGACTCGTCTCAGTACTAGGAGCTGTGAGAAGTTATTGATATGAAGGACTCGTCTCAGTACTAGGAGCTGTGAGAAGTTATTGATATGAAGGACTCGTCTCAGTACTAGGAGCTGTGAGAAGTTCTTGATATGAAGGACTCAAGTCTCATTACTAGGAGCTGTGAGAAGTTATTGATATGAAGGACTCGTCTCAGTACTAGGAGCTGTGAGAAGTTCTTGATATGAAGGACTCGTCTCAGTACTAGCAGCTGTGAGAAGTTATTGATATGAAGGACTCGTCTCAGTACTAGGAGCTGTGAGAAGTTCTTGATATGAAGGACTCAAGTCTCATTACTAGGAGCTGTGAGAAGTTATTGATATGAAGGACTCGTCTCAGTACTAGGAGCTGTGAGAAGTTATTGATATGAAGGACTCGTCTCAGTACTAGGAGCTGTGAGAAGTTCTTGATATGAAGGACTCAAGTCTCATTACTAGCAGCTGTGAGAAGTTCTTGATATGAAGGACTCAAGTCTCATTACTAGCAGCTGTGAGAAGTTATTGATATGAAGGACTCAAGTCGCATTACTAGCAGCTGTGAAAAGTTATTGATATGAAGGACTCGTCTCATTACTAGCAGCTGTGAGAAGTTATTGATATGAAGGACTCGTCCTGTCTACATTGTTCCATGATCAGCATTCAGTACTTTGTCAATATTCTCAGCAACAATAATTAAAATAGAAAGGGCAAATATTTTGGAATCTGGAGTGAGAGAAGAGCTGGGAGAGAGAACAACTGGAGGTCAGAGAATAACAGAGAGTGAGAAAACAACTGGGAGTGAGAGAACAACTGAGAGTGACAGAACACTGTTTGCCCTGGCCGTTATTCTTCTTCTTCTTCTTCTTCTTCTTCTTCTTCGTACGCAGTCAGACAGTAACCATTATTTTTTCGAAAAAAGCGGCGGTCATCCTGAGGCTGTCGACACTGCCGTAGAACTTGTCTTGTGTTGCCACTGGTGATGGCCACATCTGCTCTCTCTGATCCTCGTATGTCGGGCAGTTCTGCAGCAAATGCTCAGCGGTCATTTTCCCGGTACCACACGGGCATTCGTCGGTACCACCTATCTTCAATTTGTTGAATAGGTGGTACCTCAGTCTATTGTGGCCAGTGCGAAGTCTGAAGACAACGACCTGCTCTCTTCTGTTCAACTGGTAATAGGCATCGTTTTTGGTGTAACCAGTATGTTCGGTTTCCCATTTGGTCATGTATCTGGCTTTAATAAGCCGTTTTGACTCTTCGTACGTCATACTGGTATCTGTTTGTGGTAGTCTTGCACCTTCTTTTGCCAGTCTGTCTGCCTCCTCGTTGCCTTGGATGTTGCAGTGTGATGGGACCCACTGTACCACTACCCTTTTTGGTGCGGACTGCTGGCATAGTTGACAGAGTACTGCTCTTAAATCATTAAGCTCAGTATTTTTCTGGCTTTTCAGTGCTGTGACTACGGCCAAGGCATCAGTAAGCAGGACTATATGGCTTTCATTCCTTTTACCTGTCACCATTTCTTCCACTGCCGCCCTCAGTGTCTCTGCCTCCGCTCTGAAATTGCTTGTGTATTTTCCAGTAACGAATGACAGTGTTATTTTTCTGCCATTTGGTAGGTTCAGAAATGCTCCTGCCCCTCTGTTCTGTGTAGTGCGAAGTTTAAGCATTAGCTATTGATGGAATCCCCAACTATCTAAAACCCAGTTCTATTGCCTTACTCCCATCACACACACCTCGCCTTAACTGCGTCCTCAACACACCTTATCAAATACTGTTCCTCACTCAAATCCCCTCATGCGGGCGATCTAGACATAACTCGTGCACATTGTGTCCTGCTTACAACACAACGTTCAGATTATCACTTAATACAAACCTCACACACCTACTTGAGCGATCCTGTTTTATCACTAACATTCGTGCAAAGGTCTATCAATCGCTCCTCTTTCTAAGTCGGTGAGCTAAACCAGACTCCTTTCTACATTCACTCATCCCCTCTCCTCAATGGATTGCAGGGAATGACTATATTCAGTCATATTAGAACGAAACACTTTGCACACCTGTCACTCATTCTCTCGCAGCAAGCTCCGTTGCCAATCCGTCTGTCAATTATTCTCTCCCTACCCAAATCGGCAGGCCAGCGGTCAGTTTCCACCTGTCCACACTCCTTACCCCAACTCTGTTCTCCTTTGTTGAGACGGTGAGTGACCTTGACACGCATTCAGGTAGCTTTAAGCTTTAACATGTTCAGGTATCAGCATCATCCCTGTCCTAAACTCCCCTTGCTCCGGTGGGAACTGTTACACTGGGAGTGACAGAACAACTGGGAGTAACAGAACATCTGGGATGGACAGAAGAGCTGGGAGTGAGAGGACAACTGAAAGTGAGAGAAGAACTGGCAGTGAGAGAAAATCTGGGAGTGAGAGAAAAACTGGGAATGACAGAACAACTGGAGGTGAGAGAACAACTGGAGGTGACAGAACAACTAGAGGTGAGGGAACAACTGGAGGTGACAGAACAACTGGAGGTGAGAGAACAACTGGAGGTGACAGAACAACTGGAGGTGACAGAACAACTGGAGGTGAGAGAACAACTGGAGGTGAGAGAACAACTGGAGGTGTGAGAACAAATGGAGGTGACAGAACAACTGGAGGTGAGAGAACAACTGGAGGTGAGAGAACAACTGGAGGTGACAGAACAACTGGAGGTGAGAGAACAACTGGAGGTGACAGAACAACTGGAGGTGAGAGAACAACTGGAGGTGACAGAACAACTGGAGGTGAGAGAACAACTGGAGGTGACAGAACAAATGGAGGTGAGAGAACAACTGGAGGTGTGAGATAAAAAGCGCTGCAAGAAAAATGTCTTCATTACAAGAAGATAGTAGTGGTTTTCTTGTGGCAAGTCCAGGAACCAATGCAGCTGTGGGCATAATTTATTAACTGATAAGTTCTCGTGGACGGATGATAAGAGCCATTTAAACAACAAGGCAGGGAAGCCAATGATAGTGATCAAGACACACTATTTCATGCCAACAATTTCATGAGTGTCTCTCGAAAGATCAGAAACTTTTGGATTTAATAATGTCTTCCCCAAAATATGTGAGCGGGGGTGTTGTATCCCAGTCCTGTGGCCAGGTCTTATGTCTGTAAGTTATTATGTTAAAAGACAAATACCGTAATGCTTATATTTTGGACAAAATAATTTAAACTTTACACCTTCAGTTCTAATATACTTCAGTTCTAATACACTTCAGTTCTAATACACTTCAGTTCTAATACACTTCAGTTCTACTTTTCAAGGCGAAAATAACTTGTTCAAATATGATATAAGCTATATACTACAAACCTTTAGCACACTACGGTCAACAACTAGGCGACCAACTCGGTCTACAAAAACGGAATTCTAAAAAAAAAATATTTTTTGTTATTTGTTAACGGAGACACTCCAGACAGCCATTTTTAAAATGCGGAATACGTCATTCATCTACACACGATATTTTGCCGCTAAAAGTATCGTTTGTTAGATTACAAATGGCTTTTGAACAATTTTAATTTTTTTATACGCCGTTAGGAGCAAGCCGACTTTTTGAGAAAGGTGAAGTAGGTTGTTGGGAACGATCTTTATCGAGTAGATGTTTCTTTTGTTTGTTTAGATGAAAGAGCTACGTTTAAATTGGAAACTAACAGTTGTGTCGATATTGTAAACACAGTATCGATACATTGTTGTGGTTTCCGTGGATTTCGTTCGGAACGACTAGGCCTAGTGGTCGAGTCCAAATTTTGTCAGAGATTTTCATGAATTTTCAACTTCATCTTTATGTACCTCAGAAACTAACAAACACACAACAACAACAATAACACCCACACGTTCGTTATTCAATTGTGTCTCTACACACAAGAAAATCATATTTATTGACAAACAAACAGAAAAGTTACAAATTTTGAAAGTCGACTACCATAGCGAGAAATAAAGTTTATTAATTAGGTCAAATTTTCGTAATTAAAAAATATGGCGTGCTAATTTACGTTTGAGCGTCTGTGGACTATCTCGTCGGTCGGCCACATCCATGACCCACATCTGTGGTGTGATTCCAGGCCTCGTCCATAGTGGAGGTCAGCCACATCCATGACCCATATCTGTGGTGTGATTCCAGGCCTCGTCCAGGGCGGAGGTTGCCATTTGCTGGAGCCATACTGTTCAGGGACGGCCTCTTCTGCGCCTCCAGCCGGTCGGTGGAAGACTTGTGTAGTATCTTGTGGGCAGGGGTTTCCTGGTCCAGCCGTACAACGTGACAGAACAAAGAAACTCGGCGGCGGTTAAGTGTTTCTGAGATTGGGATGTACTACATGTGTCCAATTTTTGTTCTTTTTTTTCAGGTCAAGAAAATGTCGAAATGTTAAATTTTTTAAAATTTTGAAAACATGATCACCTTTACACTGACACCAGAACGGACCCTAACCATTCACCAATTTTAACCTTATTCCCCACCATGACCCTAACAATGCGGACCCAAAGACTAACCTGACCATAATCAGGACCCTAACCCTGACCCCAGTCCGGACCCTAACACTAATTCTGACCCCAGTAAGGACCCAAATCTAACCCTATTCCAGTCCGGACCCTAACCTTGACCCCAATCCGAACCATAACTCTAATCCTGACCCCAGTAAGGACCCTAACCTAACCTTGACCCCAGTCCCGATCCTAACCTTAACTCTAACACCAGTCTAGAACTTAACTCTAACCCTCACACCAGTCTGGAGCCTAACCTGACCCCAGTCCAGACCTTAACACTGACCCTAAAGCTGACCCCAGTCTAAGCCTAACACTAACTCTTACACCAGTCCGAACACTAACCATAACTCTGACCCCAAGCCGGACCTTAAGCATAACCCCAGTCCGGACCCTAACCCTCACCCTGACCCCAGACTGGACCCTAATCTCTAACGCAGACCACAGGTCCGGACTCTAACGCTAATCTTGATCCCAGTCCCGACCCTAACCCTAACTTTGACCCCAGTCCAGACCTTAACCCTGACTCTAAACCTTACCCTGGTCCAAGACTAACTCTGATCGTGCGAACCCTAACCCTACCCTGACCCCAATCTGGAGCCTAACCCTAAGCAGTCCGGAGCTTAACCCTGACCCAAGTCTGGACATTAACTCTGACTCGTCCAGAACCTAATCTCAACTCTGACCCCAGTCCCGACCCTAACCCTAATCCTGACCCAAATCCGGAGCCATATGCCTGACCTATGTCCGGAGCCTAACCCTAACCCAAGTCCAGACCCTAACCCCAGCCTTCATCCCAGTCCGGACCCTAACCATGACCCAAGTCCGGACTCTTCATTGACCTCAGTCTGGACCCTAACCTTAACCCTGACCCCAGTCCAGACCCTAACCCTAGCGCCTGTCTGGACCCTAACCTTGACCCCAGTCCAGACCATAACCCTGACCCCAGACCGGACCTTAACCCTAACCACGACCCAACTCCTGACCCAAATTGCAACCCCAGTCCGGACCCTAACCCTGACCCCAGTCCGAACCTAACCCTGACCCCAGTGCTTACCCTAATCCTGACCACAGGTCAGACCCTAACCCTAGACATGATCGCAACCCTAACCCTGACCCCAGTCCAGACCCTAACCCTAACCCTGACCCCAGTCCGGACCCTAACCCTGACCCCAGTCGGAAACCCTAACCCTGATCCAGGACCCTAACCCTAACCCTGACCCCAGTTCGGACTTTAACCCTAATCCTGACTCCAGTCGGGCCCTAATCCTGACTCCAGTCCGACCCTAATCCTGACTCCAGTCGGACCCTAGCACTAACCCTGACCCCAGTCCAGACCCCAACCCTAATCCAGACCCCAATCAGGACTCTAACCCTAACCTTGACCTCAGTCCGGACCCCAACCCTAACCCTGACCCCAGTCCGGATCCCAACCCTAACATTGACCCCAGTCTGGACCCTAACCATAACCCAGACCCCAATCAGGACCCAACCCTAACCTTGACCTCAGTCCGGACCCCAAACCTAACCCTGACCACAGTCCGGATCCCAACCCTAACATTGACCCCAGTCCAGACCCCAACCCTAACCTTGACCCCAGTCCGGACCCCAACCCTAACCCTGACCCCAGTCCGGAACCCAAACCTAACCCTGACCCCAGTCCGGATCCCAACCTTAACACTGACTACAGTCTGGACCCCAACCCTAACCCTGACCGCAGTCCGGACCTCAAACAAACCCTGACCCCAGTCCTGACCCCAACCAAAACCCTGACCTCAGTCGGAACCCTAACCCTGACCCCAGTCCGGACCCCAACCCTAACCCTGACCCCAGTCCGGACCCCAACCCTAACCTTGACCCCAGTCTGGACGCTAACCCTGACCCCAGTTTGGACCCTAGTACTAACCATGACCCCAGTCAGGACCTTAACCCTGACCCCAGTCTGGACCCTAGCACTAACCCTGACCCCAGTCCAGACACCATCCCTAACTCTAACCCCAGTCCAGACCCTAGAACTAAAACCCTGTCCACAGTCCGGACACCAACCTTAACCCTGACCACAGTCCGGACACCAACCCTAACCCTGACCCCAGTCCGGACCCTAGCACTAACCCTGACCACAGTCCGGACACAAACCCTAACCCTGACCCCAGTCGGGACCCGAACCCTGACATCTAGTCATTCACTCAAGGTAAGCGCATGTCATGTAACATGTATTTGCAAGATTTGGGTTGAGCTGATGATTTTGCAAGTGAGAAAGTCCAAATACGATGGCTTTTCCTGATTGTCGAGTTAAAATGGAGTAATATTTTTTTTAAAATATATATTTAGGGTTCATCTAGCAATTTTACACATTTGACTTTTAATCACGTGACTTGAATTCTAAAGTTTTATTTAGGAACCTGTCCAAAACTCATTTCGGCCATTGGGGCGGTGGCTATGAAAAAGGTGCATTGGCCTACCGGATCATATATGGTGGATTCTGCCAGCCCCAGTGACCGGAGGTCCGTTTTTATGATGGTAGACACAGACGAACCGTCCCAGCTCAGAGAGTACCACACGGCTCTGGAGATGGACTACAATCTGGTGGGCAAACACTTCTTACTGCCCTTTTACTGCTCCGGTGCAGGCAATATCGTCTACGGGTTGGTGGCGTTAATATTTTCATCATAGTGTTCTCTCTCTCTCATTCTCAGACAATGATTGCTTTCAGATATTCTTTTAATAACACCCCCCCCCCACACACCCCCCACACACCCCCCCCCACCCGATATATGAGAATGATTGCTTTCAGCCACTCAAAAATGATCTCTCTCTCTGTCTCGGAGAATGATTGCCTTCGGCCACTCTCTCTCTCTCTCTTTCGCAGGGTCTCTCTTGCTCACATTTTCTTGTTTAGGCAACGATCACTACTCAAACTCACAACAAATGCTTTCAGCCACACTCTCATCCACAACAAATGCTTTCAGCCACACTCTCATCCACAACAAATGCTTTCAGCCACACACTCTCATCCACAACAAATGCTTTCAGCCACACACTCTCCTCCATATAACAGAAAATTATTACGTTACTTTTCATTATCCTAAGTGACGGTATCAGTTAATATAATATGTAGCAGTCCTAACGATAATTTTATATCATATCTTCATTACCACTATCACTCCTTAACTCTCTCACTCCTTAACGCTCTCACTCCTTAACTCTCTCACTCCTTAACGCTCTAAATTAAATTCCAACAATTCTTTTAACACACTCTAAATTTAACAATTAACAGTTCTTTTAACACAGGTAAAACACAGCATGTATTTTTCACACAAGTAAAACAATATGCACATCAAATCAAATCACTAGGCTCATTGATCACATTTTATTGTTCATTAATTATTAATGAATTTTCATGTCTCTTAACAGGTTGGTTATTAACACTTCTCTAACTGACTAAGATTACTTCTAAAGGTTCGTGCAAGTAGCACAGGTCTTACTCTAGTACTAAACTTTACCCAGGGTTCTCATCACGTGGTCGAAATCTAGCAATGGTTCTATTCACTGTCTATCTCTGTGCGTGGATATAAAGGATGTCTATCTACAGTTTCTCAGACCTCATCTATCTGTCAACTCAGCTTGCACAAAAAAATGGATGTCTACTGGACCTCTTGTTTCGTCTTTCGTAAGGCGGATGTCTACTGGACATCTTGTCTGTCTCTACATCAAGCAGTCGGTGACTGCATCTGTGCTCTGTTTGCAGCTGTGCTCGTGTCTATGACAGACGACAGTGGTTGTGTTACTGTGGTTGTCAGGACGAGGAAACCCACAAATCACAACGGTCCTCTTATGACGACAACTTCGTGTTGCAACACGTCTCCGTCTGACGAGAATGAAGTCAGGTCACTCGAACAAGATGTTAGCGACGATGACTTGAACAGAACATCACACACAGACAGATTCGTACATGTGTGTGGTCTCTCGTTGCATTTCCGTGTTGGTCTGTTTCGGTGGCTTTTAACTCTACTATGTTCATTCACTGACTAAGTTCTGTAGTTTTTAACTATCTACTTGTTCTAGACTAAGTGCTACTCACTATACTATCTGGTAGGACACCCTGTCTCTGCTGCTTCTGATCTCTCCCTCTATTCTGTCTCACTCCAGCTTGTATGCTAAGTTTCCCCCGCTTTAGATAATGACTTCTACTTTCTTGAGTTCATTTCCCATGAACTTTATTTGAACTCGCGTGTCCCAAAGAAAGGCTGACTTATTTTCCAAACACTGACTGACCGCTTGTTGACGGGGATTCCCAGTTCAAACTGTGAGAACAGAATGGTCGGCCAGCCCCAACTTGCATTGTTTGATAGTTGAGGACCGGGCCGGGTTCTCAAGTTATGTTTGGGTACGAAGAACGGTATTTTCAGGGCTTTACTGGCTTTAGCTAGTTGGACTCCTGTAACTGTTATATATATCTCCCTAGGCTCAAGAAAAAAAATTATATTTGACCCGTCGCATGGCGAAAGGGACACTTTAATTTATTTTCCAATATATAGGGTTATCAATGTTGACCCATACCCCTGTTGACCTACATGCTATTCCATCATTAAAAAAACCAAAACCCCTCAGGTGAACCTAAAGTGCTTGCAAACAATTTCTTGCTCCCGGCATTTTCCCACCAAATACTCAATCCCCACCTAATTTAATTCAGGTCCTTGTGAACTAATTTTCCTCAGCTGACCTTAATCGACCTTTTGCCACGGTCACCCTAAAATGTAATTATTAAGTCCCTTTACTCAGTACAAGGGCTTACTCATTTTCATCTCTTTACCAAGAAAAACAACCTCCCACTTCACTACTTTACATCTGACCATCAACCATTTTGATTAAACAAAACCCTAATAAACACAATAAAACATCATTGAAATAATACATTTATATGACCTTCCGTAACTACGGGTAATTCATGGCGGTTGTGGTGTCGCGACTCCACTGTTAGTCGCCTCATACGACCTGCTCTCAGTGTGGCAGTGGCCATATTCTCGGCTCTGTGTAAGACAGAACGCTCCAGTGTAAAAACGCAGGAATTGGTTACTGGTCACCTGAACTCCTTCTTATCTAATATGCATAAAAAACGATATATGCGTTACATAATTCAAATATGTATATGCGTTACATAATTCAAATATGTATATGCGTTACATAATTCAAATATGTATATGCGTTACATAATTCAAATATGTATATGCGTTACATAATTCAAATATGTATATGAGTTACATAATTCAAATATGTATATGTACCAATGTAGGGTATTTTCCCCATCAATCATTATTCAATAAGTACATCAACAAAACATAACACCCCTTGTATTCTTGGTGAATTCTCAGCCTACGCACGTGCACCGTACAAACAGCTAGTGCCACATCCCACACTTCTCCCTGTAGGTGCCATCCGGGTACAATCCTCCGTTCTCCATGATGCTGAAACATATCAGACCCATCATCTCTTTAGGACTGGTTAGCGTTGTCTGGTTACAGCCATCTTATACGCTGTACACACAGCATTCGTTGAAAATAAATCCAACAAATATGAAGATTACTCTTTCCCATTATATAACGTACCACTGGCGGTAATAAGTCATCCACTCTCTTACAACAACAATAAATGCATCAATATTACATGCCAATGGGTACACTCCTTCGTTCCATGACAGCAACAACAATAATAATAAATTCATCAATTTTACATTTATCAGTTGAATAAAACAGCTCTAGATAACAATACAAGAAAAAACAAACATTTTCAGTAACCAAATAAAATGGATCCACATATCCACATCCAAAGAATGATTGGATAATTGTACTTAACATACACCAGCTTGTATGTATCGTGTCTTCAAAAACAATAATGCGGTAAACACATATCATAATACATTGTACTAGATATCAACAATAACCAAATACGCTACTGCCTACCGAACTGTACTCAGCTGTTTATGGCTTCTATATTGGTATATTCCCTATGCCCTTACTAATGGTTAGCAAACATTTTTTCCACGGACTTCATTAATGCCATCATAACTTCCTTCTTAGCTAAGATTCCTGCTTCTATTACGTTTGTCTGCGCGAGGACAAGAGCGGAAGTGGGACACCCAACCTCAACTACCAGCGCATTTTTACCAGCTAATTGTTCATCGTGTCTTTGAGTGACATGTCTAGTTTGTGGTCTAGTCCCTACTTCGATTACATCGTCACGTTTGGAAACTCCCTCGCTGGACTTTTGACCTGCTCTCTTCCCACGGTCTTTTACATGTTGGGTGGTAGCGTTATTTTTACCTGTTAACCAGTATCTATTCCAGTCTGCGCGTTCTGATTCTGGGCTGTCCCTGGCATTATAGTACATGTCCCTAACTTCTTTTGATTCGTTTATATTTGTCTGTCTTTTACAAACCCGTTTGTAGTGTCCATTTCTATTATCAGTCTCTAAACTTCTTTTATTAGTAACTCGTGTTACATTAAAATACACAGGTTTAACTAAGTCTGTCCTGTCATCAAATGGTTCCGTCAATTCTTTGGATTCATCTACTGAATCTTCATCGTACGCGAAATAATCGACTATTTCCTTTCTCTTATCATCCTCTTCTATCGCGCTCTGTGACGCGCACTGTTTGTGTTCTGTTAATAAAGTATCATTTTCGATACAATAGTAATCCCCCCTTGGACAAAAAATTGTCTCCACTTTTGGGGCTACAGCTATTCCCCCTGTTCCGGTCAATCTGACAGTGCACGGTCGTCTCATTGTCTCCGCTCTCCAGCGCATTCCTCGGGCATCGTAAATCGTTCTTGTCACTAATTGTGTGGTCAGTATTTTCTCTACCCTCTCCCTTACATGGGCAGTAGTGTTTCGGTTATTCCTTCTCTAATTGACTCTCCCTCTGGCCTGCGGTTTTCTATACTCGTAATTTTCTTCAAGAGTGTATTAATGACTTGTCTGTTTTCCACCTGATATTGTTCTAATGCATTTATTTTGATTGTCAGTGTGTCAATATTATTTTTATATTACCTTATTTTTTCGACCAGAGCTGTAATTCTGTCTTCTCTAACTGTCGCTATTTGGAGTACAGGTACCACTGGAATTACTGCTGCACTGTGTTGGTCCACACAGGATATATTCCTCAAAAATTTCTGAAATATTACCATATAACCGGCAGAGATGTTCAATCCAAGACATTTATTACATTTCCCCCATTTGCCTCGTCTGTCAGACATTTTACCATAATTAATAATTTGTCTGTTTTCGTTTGCGTATAAAAGAAAACATTTTTCTCATACCTTCTCTCGTGTCCTTGTTTCTGGTGACTTATCTGAGATCTATACGTACCCTAATCTAAGCTAGATGTCATCGGACTCGGCACCATTTAATATAATATGTCGCCCAGGGTTAACGTATTCTCTATCCTATCTTCATTACCACTATCACTCCTTAACGCTCTAAATTAAATACCAACAATTCTTTTCACACAAGTATAACAAAATGCACATCAAATCATTTTCACTAGGCTCATTGATCACATTATACTGTTCATCCATTATTAATGAATTCTTATGTATCTCAAAAGGTTGGTTATCATCGCTTCTCTAACTGACTAAGATTACTTCTAAAGGTTCGTGCAAGTAGCATAGATCTTACTCTAGTACTAAACTTCACCCAGGGTTCTCATCACGTGGTCGGAATCTATAAATTGTTCTATTCACTATCTATCTCTGTGCGTTGATAAAGGATGTCTATCTACAATGTATCAGTCCTCATCTATCTGTCCTCTCAGCTTACACAAAAATGGATGTCTACTGGACCTCTTGTCTCGTTTCTCGTAAGGCGGATGTCTACTGGACCTCTTGTCTCGTTTCTCGTAAGGGGATGTCTACTAGATCTCTTGTCTCGTCTCACGTAAGGCAGCTATCTACTGGACTTCTTGTCTCGTCTCACGTAAGACAGATGTCTACTGGACCTCTTGTATCGTCTCACGTAAGGCGGCTGTCTACTAGATATCTTGTGTCGTCTCACGTAAGGCAGTCGGTGACTGTATCTGTGGTGTGTCTGCCGCACTGCTCGTGTCAACGACAGACGACAGTGGTTGTGTTACTGTGGTTGTCAGGACGAGGAAACCCACAAATCACAACGGTCGTCTTATGACGACAGCTTCGTGTTGCAGCAACACGTCTCCGTCTGACGAGAATGAAGTCAGGTCACTCGAGCAAGATGTTAGCGACGACGACTTGAACAGAACATCACACACAGACAGATTCTAACATGTGTGTGGCAATGCCTCGTTCAATGAACTGAAACTCTCGGGCCGAGTTCAGCCACACACTCCCAAAACAAATGCTTTCAGCCAAACAATCTGATCCAAAACAAATGCTTTCAGCCAAACAATCTGATCCAAAACAAATGCTTTCAGCCACATACTCTCATCCACAAAAAATGCTTTCAGTCACGCACTCTCAATCATAACAATTGCTTTCAGCCACACACGCTAATCTACAACAAATACATTCAGCGACACTCTCACGCAAAAGGAATGCTTTCAGCCACACTCTCACCCACAACAAATGCTTTCAGCCACAGACTCTCATTAACAACAAATGCTTTCAGCAACACACTCTAACCCACAACAAATGCTTTCAGCCACACACTCTCATCCACATCGAATGCTTTCAGCCTCAAACTCCCATCCACAACAAATGCCTTCAGCCACACACTCCCACAAGAAATGATTTAAGCCACACACTGTCACCCACAACAAATGCTGTCAGCTACACACTCTCATCCACAACAAATGCTTTCAGCCAAACACTCTCACCCACAACAGATACTTTCAGCCACACACTCTCACTAACAACAAATGCTTTCAGCCACACACTCTCACCCACAACAGATACTTTCAGCCCCACACTCTCACTAACAACAAATGCTTTCAGGCACACACTCTCACCCACAACAAATGCTTTCAGCCAAACGCTCTCATCCACAACAAATGCTTCCAGCCACACACTCCCATTAACAGTAAATGCTTCGAGCCACACACTCTCACCTATAACAAATGCTTTCAGCCACACACTCTCACCCACAACAAATGCTTTCAGCCAAACGCTCTCATCCACAACAAATGTTTCCAGCCACACGCAAACTCCCACAACGAATGCTTTCAACCACACACTCCCACAACGAATGCTTTCAGCCTTACTCTCATCTAAAACAAATCTTTCAGCCACACACTCCCACAAAAAATGATTTAAGCCACACACTCTCACCCGCAACGAATACATTCAGCCACACTCTCACGCAAAACGAATTCTTTCAGCCACACACTCTCATTCACAACAAATGCTTTCAGCAACACACTCTCGACCACAAAAAATGCTTTCAGCCACACACTCCCACAACAAATGATTTAAGTCACACACTCTCACCCACAACAAATGCTGTCAGCTACACACTCTCATCCACAACAAATGCTTTCAGCCACACTCTCACGCAAAACTAATTCTTTCAGCCACACTCCCTCCCACAACAATTGTTTTCAGCCACACACTCTCATCCACAACAAATGCTTTCAGCCACACACTCTCACCCACAACGAAAATATTCATCCACACTCTCACGCAAAACTAATTCTTTCAGCCACACTCCCTCCCACAACAATTGTTTTCAGCCACACACTCTCCTCCAGTACAATTGCTTTCAGCCACACACTCTCACCCACAACGAAAATATTCATCCACACTCTCACACAAAACGAATTCTTTCAGCCACACACTGTCATCCACAACGAATGCTTTCAGCCACACACTCTCACACACAAGGAATGTTTTCAGCCACACACTGTCATCCACAACGAATGCTTTCAGCCACACACTCTCACCCACAACGAAAATATTCATCCACACTCTCACACAAAACGAATTCTTTCAGCCACACACTGTCATCCACAACGAATGCTTTCAGCCACACACTCTCACACACAAGGAATGTTTTCAGCCACACACTGTCATCCACAACGAATGCTTTCAGCCACACTATATCCACAACAATTGCTTCAAGCCACACACTCTAACCCACAACGAATGCTTTCAGCAACACACTCCCACAACAAATACTTTC
This sequence comes from Ariolimax columbianus, assembly GCA_036924085.1. Lineage (NCBI taxonomy): Eukaryota > Metazoa > Mollusca > Gastropoda > Stylommatophora > Arionidae > Ariolimax > Ariolimax columbianus. The sequence goes on along the minus strand of JAVGWX010000011.1, from coordinate 92,949,418 downwards.
AGCCACACACTCTCACCCACAACAAATGCTTTCAGCCACACACTCTCACCCACAACGAATGCTTTCCGTCACACACTCTCACCCCCAACGAATACATTCAGCCACACTGTCACGCAAAACGAATGTTTTCAGCCACACTTTCACCTACAACAAATGCTTTCAGCCACACAATCTCATCTACAACAAATGCTTTTAGCCGCACACTTCACCAACAATGAATGCTTTAAGCAAAAACACTCTTACGCACAATGAATGCTTTCAACCACACACTCTCACCCACAACGAATGCATTCAGGCACACACTCTAATCAAAAACAAATGCTCTCAGCCACACACTCTCAGCCCCAACAAATGCTCTCAGCCAAACACTCTTGCGCACAACGAATGCTTTCAGCAACACACTCTCACCCACAACGAATGGTTTCAGGCACACACTCTCATCAACAATAAATGCTCTCAGCCACACACTCTCATCCACAACAAATGCTTTCAGTCACACACTCTCATTAACAACGAATGCTTTCAGCTACACACTCCCACAACAAATGCTTTCAGTCACACATTTTCATCCACAAAGTATGCTTTCAGCCACACACTGTAGCCCACAGCGAATGCTTTCAGCCAAACTTTCACGCACAACGAATGTTTTCAGCCACACTCTCACCCACAACGAATGGTTTCAGCCACACACTCTCACCGACAATGAATACATTCAGCCACAATCTCACGCAAAACGAATGCTTTCAGCCACACTCTCACCTACAACAAATGCTTTCAGCCACGCACTCTCATTCACAACAAATGCTGTTAGCCACACACTCTCACCAACAACGAATGCTTTCAGCCAAACACTCTTGCGCACAACGAATGCTTTCAGCAACACACTCTCACCCACAACGAATGGTTTCAGGCACACACTCTCATCAACAATAAATGCTCTCAGCCACACACTCTCATCCACAACAAATGCTTTCAGTCACACACTACCATAACAAATGCTTTCAGCAGGACACTCTCATCTACAACAAATGCTTCCAGCCACACACTCTCACCCACAACAATTGCTTTCAGCCTTACTCTCATCTACAACAAATGCTTACAGCCACACACTCTCACCCACAACAAATGCTTTCAGCAATACACTTTCATCCACAACAAATGCTTCCAGCCACACGCAAACTCTAAAAACCAATGCTTTCAGCCACACACTCCCACAACGAATGCTTTCAGCCTTACTCTCATCTACAACAAATGCTTTCAGCCACACACTCTCACCCACAGCAAATGCTTTCAGAAAAACACTCTCACCCACAACAAATGCTGTCAGCCACACACTCCCACAACAAATGATTTAAGCCACACACTCTCATCCACAACAAATGATTTCAGCCACACACTCTCACCCACAACGAATACATTCAGCCATACTCTCAGGCAAAATGAATTCTTTCAGCCACACACTCTAATTCACAACAAATGCTTTCAGCTACACACTCTCGACCATAACAAATATTTTCAGCCACACACTGTCATCCACAACAAATGCTCTCAGCCACATACTCTCATCCACAACAAATGCTTTCAGTCGCACACTCTCATGCACAACAAATGCTTTCAGCAACACACTACCATAACAAATGCTTTCAGCCACACACTCTCAGCCACAACAAATGCTTTCAGCAACACACTACCACAACAAATGCTTTCAGCAACACACTACCATAACAAATGCTTCTAGCCACACACTCTCACCAACAACAAATGCTTTAGCAACACACTCCCATCCACAACAAATACGTCCAGCCACACACTCTCAGCCACAACAAATGCTACCAGCCACACACTCCCATCCACAGTAAATGCTTCGAGCCATACACTCTAACCCACAAGAAATGCTTTCAGCCACACACTCTCACGCACAATCAATGCTTCCAGCCACACACTTCCATCCACAGCAAATGCTTCGAGCCACACACTCTCAACCACAACAAATGTTTTATGCCACACGCTCTCATCCACAACAAATGTTTCCAGCCACACGCAAACTCCCACAACGAATGCTTTCAACCACAAACTCTCACAACGAATGCTTTCAACCACACACTGCTACAAGAAATGCTTTCATCCACACACTCTCACCCAGAACAAATGCTTTCAGCAACACACTCCCGCAACAAAAAATGCTTTCAGTCACACACCCTCACCCACAACAAATGCTGTCAGCCACACACTCTCATCTACAACAAATTTTTTCAACCACACACTCTCATCTATAACAAATGCTTTCATCAACACACTCTCATCCAGACCAAATGCTTTCAGCCACACACTCTCATCCACAACAAATGTTTTCACCCACACACTCTCCTCCAGTACAATTGCTTTCAGCCACACACTGTCATCCACAACGAATGTTTTCAGCCACACTCTCACACACAACGAATGCTTTCAGCCACACTACATCCACAACAATTGCTTCAAGCCACACACTCTAACCCACAACGAATGCTTTCAGGCACACACTCTCATCAACAACAAATACTTTCAGTCGCACACTCTCGACCACAACGAATGCTTTCAGCTACACACTCCCACAAAAAAAGCTTTCAGCCACACACTCTCAGACCCAACAAATGCTTTCAGCAACACACTATCATAACAAATGCTTTTAGCCACACACTCCCATACACAACAAATGCTTCCAGCCACACACTCTCACCCACAACCAATGCTTTCAACCACACACTCCCATCCACAGCAAATCCTTCGAGCCACATACTCTCAACCACAACAAATGCTTTCAGCCACACGCTCTCACCCACAACAAATGCTTTCCGTAACACACTCCCGCAACAAATGGTTTCAGCCACACACTTTCATCCACATATATTCTTTTAGCCACACACTGTAGCCTACAGCAAATGCTTTCAGCCACAAATCTCACCCAAAACGAATACATTCAGCCACAATCTCACGCAAAATGAATGCTTTCAGCCCCACTCTCACCTACAACAAATGCTTTCAGTCACACACTCTCACCCATAAAGAATACATTCATCAACACTCTCACACAAAACGAACGCTTTCAGCCACACTCTCATCCACAACAAATGATGTTAGCCACACACTCTCATCCACAACAAATGATTTCAGCAACCCACTCTCACCCACAACCAATGCTTCGAGCCACACACTCTCATCCACAACAAATGCTTTCAGCCACACACTCTCACCCACAACAAATTCTTTCAGCCACACGCTCTCATCCACAACAAATGTTTCCAGCCACACGCAAACTCCCACAACGAATGCTTTCAACCACAAACTCTCACAACGAATGCTTTCAACCACACACTGCTACAAGAAATGCTTTCATCCACACACTCTCACCCAGAACAAATGCTTTCAGCAACACACTCCCGCAACAAAAAATGCTTTCAGTCACACACCCTCACCCACAACAAATGCTGTCAGCCACACACTCTCATCTACAACAAATTTTTTCAACCACACACTCTCATCTATAACAAATGCTTTCATCAACACACTCTCATCCAGACCAAATGCTTTCAGCCACACACTCTCATCCACAACAAATGTTTTCACCCACACACTCTCCTCCAGTACAATTGCTTTCAGCCACACACTGTCATCCACAACGAATGTTTTCAGCCACACTCTCACACACAACGAATGCTTTCAGCCACACTACATCCACAACAATTGCTTCAAGCCACACACTCTAACCCACAACGAATGCTTTCAGGCACACACTCTCATCAACAACAAATACTTTCAGTCGCACACTCTCGACCACAACGAATGCTTTCAGCTACACACTCCCACAAAAAAAGCTTTCAGCCACACACTCTCAGACCCAACAAATGCTTTCAGCAACACACTATCATAACAAATGCTTTTAGCCACACACTCCCATCCACAACAAATGCGTCTAGCCAAACACTCTCACCCACAACAAATGCTTTCAGCCACACACTCCCATACACAACAAATGCTTCCAGCCACACACTCTCACCCACAACCAATGCTTTCAACCACACACTCCCATCCACAGCAAATCCTTCGAGCCACATACTCTCAACCACAACAAATGCTTTCAGCCACACGCTCTCACCCACAACAAATGCTTTCCGTAACACACTCCCGCAACAAATGGTTTCAGCCACACACTTTCATCCACATATATTCTTTTAGCCACACACTGTAGCCTACAGCAAATGCTTTCAGCCACAAATCTCACCCAAAACGAATACATTCAGCCACAATCTCACGCAAAATGAATGCTTTCAGCCCCACTCTCACCTACAACAAATGCTTTCAGTCACACACTCTCACCCATAAAGAATACATTCATCAACACTCTCACACAAAACGAACGCTTTCAGCCACACTCTCATCCACAACAAATGATGTTAGCCACACACTCTCATCCACAACAAATGATTTCAGCAACCCACTCTCACCCACAACCAATGCTTCGAGCCACACACTCTCATCCACAACAAATGCTTTCAGCCACACACTCTCACCCACAACAAATTCTTTCAGCCACACGCTCTCATCCACAACAAATGTTTCCAGCCACACGCAAACTCCCACAACGAATGCTTTCAACCACACACTCCTACAACAAATGATTTAAGCCACACACTCTCACCCGCAATAAATGCTGTTAGCCACACACTCTCATCAATAAGAAATGCTTTCATAAACACTCTCATCCAGACCAAATGCTTTTAGCCACACACTCTCACCCACAAGGACTGTTTTCAGCCACACACTGTCATCCACAACGAATGCTTTCAGTCACACTCTCACACGCAACGAATGCTTTCAGCCACACTACATCCACAACAATTGCTTCAAGCCACACACTCTAACCCACAACGAATGCTTTCAGCAACACTCTCACGCAAAACGAAGGTTCTCAGCCACACTCTTACCCACAACAAATGCTTTCAGTCACACACTCTCATTCACAATGAATGCTTTCAACTACACACTCCAACAACAAATGCTTTCAGCCACACACTACCATAACAAATGCTTTCGGCCACTCACTCCCATCCACAACAAATGCTTCCAACCACACACTCTCATCCATAACAAATGCTTTCAGCCACACACTCCAACAAAAAATGCTTTCAGCCACACACTCACACCCACAACAAATGCTTTCAGCAAAACACTCTCACCCACACCAAATGCTGTCAGCCACACACTCTCACCCAAAACGAATACATTCAGCCACACTCTCACGCAAAACGAATTCTTTCAGTCACACTCTCACCCACAACAAATGCTTTCAGCCACACACTCTCATCCACAACGAATGCTTTCAGCCATACACTCTCATCCACAACAAATGCTTTCAGTCGCACACTCTAATTCACAACGAATGCTTTCAGCTACACAATCCCACAAAAAATGCTTTCAGCCACACACTCTCATCCACAACAAATGCTTTCAGTCACATACTCTCACCCACAACAAATGCTTTCAGCAACACACTCTCATCCATAACAAATGCTTTCAGCCACACACTCATCCAGAACAAATGCTTTCAGCAACCCACTCTCATCCACAACAAATGCTTTAAGCCACACACTCTCATCCACAACAAATGCTTCCAGCCAGACGCAAACTCCTACAACGAATACTTTCAGCCACACACCCCCACAACGAATGCTTTCAGCCACAATCTCATCTACAACAAATGCTTTCAGCCAAACACTCGCACTCACAAGAAATGCTTTCAGCCACACTCTCACCCAAAACGAATACATTCAGCCACACTCTCACGCAAAACGAATTCTTTCAGCCACACACTCTCATCCACAACAAATGCTTTCACCCACAAACTCTCATCCCTAACAAATGCTTTCAGCCACACACTCTCATTCAGAACAAATGCTTTCAGCAACACACTTTCATCCACAACAAATGCTTCTAGCCACACACTCTAACCCACAACAAATACTTTCGGCCACTCACTCCCATCCACAATACATTCTTTCAGCCACACACTCCAATCAACAGCAAATGCTTCGAGCTACACGCTCTCAGCCACAACAAATGCTTTCAGCCACACTCTGCTCCAGTACAATTGCTTTCAGCCATACACTCTCACCCACAACGAATGCTTTCAGCCACACACTCTCACCCACAAGGAATGTTTTTAGCCACACACTGTCATCCACAACGAATGCTTTCAGCCACACTCTCACACGAAACGAATGCTTTCAGCCACACTACATCCACAACGATTGCTTCAAGCCACACACTCTAAACCACAGCGAATGCTTTCAGCCACAAACTCCCACAACAAATACTTTCAGCCACACACTCTTACCCAGAACAGATGCTTTCAGCCACACTCTCACCTACAACAAATGCTTTCAGCCACACACTCTCATCCACAACAAATGCTGTTAGCCACACACTCTCACCAACAGCGAATGCTTTCAGCCAAACACTCTTACGCACAACGAATGCTTTCAGCCACACACTCTCACCCGAAACAAATGCTCTCAGCCATACACTCTCATCCACAACAAATGCTTTCAGTCGCACACTCTCATCCACAACAAATGCTTTCAGCCACACACTCTCACCCACAGAAATGCTTTCAGCCACACACTCCCATTCACAACAAATGCTTTCAGCCACACACTCTCATCCATAACAAATGCTTTCAGCCACACACTCATCCAGAACAAATGCTTTCAGCCACACACTCCCATTCACAACAAATGCTTTCAGCAACACACTCCCATTCACAACAAATGCTTTCAGCCACACACTCATCCAGAACAAATGCTTTCAGCAACACACTCCCATTCACAACAAATGCTTCCAGCCACACACTCATATCCGCAGCAAATGCTTCGAGCAACACACTCTCATCCACAACAAATGCTTCCAGCCAGACGCAAACTCCTACAACGAATGCTTTCAGCCACACACCCCCACAACGAATGCTTTCAGCCACAATCTCATCTACAACAAATGCTTTCAGCAACACACTCTCATCCAACGCAAATGCTTTCAGCAACACACTCCTACAACAAATGCTTTCAGCCACACACTCTCATCCAGAACAAATGCTTTCAGCGACACACTCCCACAACAAATGCTTTCAGCCACACACTCTCACACACAACAAATGCTTTCAGACAAACACTCGCACTAACAAGAAATGCTTTCAGCCACACTCTTACCTACAACAAATGCTTTCAGCCACACTCTCACCCACAACAAATGCTTTCAACCACACAGTCTCACCTACAACGAATACATTTATCCACACTCTCACGCAAAACGAATTATTTCAGCCACACACTCTCATTCAGAACAAATGCTTCTAGCCACACACTCTCACCCACAACAAATTCTTCCAGCCACACACTCCAATCAACAGCAAATGCTTCCAGCCGCACGCAAACTCCCACAACAAATGCTTTCAGCCACACACTCCGCTAACCAATGCTTTCAGCTACACTCTCATCTACAAAAAATTCTTTCAGCCACACACTCTCATCCACGACAAATGCTTTCAGCCACACACTCCCACAAAAATGCTTTCAGCCTCACACTCTCATCCACAACAAATGCTTTCAGCAACACACTCTCATCCACAACAAATGCTCACAGCCGCACACTCTCACAACAAATGCTTTCAGAAAGGCACTCTCATCCACAACGAATGCTTTCAGCCACACACTTCCATAACAAATGCTTTCAGCCACACACTCTCACCCACAACGAATGCTTTCAGCCACACTCTCACCAACAACGAATGCTTTAAGCCACACACTCTCACGCATAACGAATGCTTTCAGCCACACACTCTCACCCACAATGAATGCTTTCAGCAACATTCTCACGAACAACAAATTCTTCCAGCAACACACTCCCACAACAAATGCTTTCAGCCACACATTCACTCACAACGAATGCTTTCAGCCACACACTCTCACCCACAACGAATGCTTTCACCCACATTCTCACGCACAACGAATGCTTTCAGCGACACACTCACCCACAAAAAATGCTTTCAGCCACACACTTTCATCCACAACAGATGCTTCCAGTCACACTCTCGTCCACAACAAATGCTTTCAGCCACACACTCCCACAACGAATGCTTTCAGCCACACATTATCACCCACAACGAATGCTTTCAGCAACACACTATCATCCACAACGAATGCTTTCAGCCACACACTTTCACCCACAACGAATGCTTTCATGCACACACTCCAACAACAAATGCTGTCAGCCACACACTCCCACAACAAATGCTTTCAGCCACACGCTCTCACCCACATTGAATGCTTTCAGCCACACACTCTCATCGACAACGAATGCTTTCAGCTACACTCTCACGCACAACGAATGCTTTCAGCAACACACACTCTCATCCACAACGAATGCTTTCAGCCACACTCTCACGCAAAACGAATGCTTTCAGTCACACTCTCACCCACAACCAATGCTTTCAGCCACACACTCTCACCCACAACGAATATTTTCAGCCACACACTCTTACAACTAGTGCTTTCCGCCACACACTCACACTCACTCTGAATGCTTTTGTAATAGACCCACACACTTCTCTTAAACTGTATGTTGTTCGTCCATCGAAATCGTTCAGGACCACTTTGTCAGCATTCACTGTTAGCATGAATTCTAAAATAGCTAAATAAACCAATCTAAGCCTTTGATTTTCTGTTGCATTTAGTACATGGAAATAAGATGCCTTCCACTGGGGTTGAAGAATAGTTGATGTGAGCAGACTTGCCGAGCGATGATATCTGGATAGCCTCATTTAGTCTTGATGCCTCATGTCTCTGAACATACTTCCTCCTCAACCTTGAGGCTTGCCAGGGAGAACTCCACTGTTCTATCCGCCAGCTTTCTTCTGGCCTCTTTCCTATCCATCCCTGGCCACTTAGGGACTTTCGTATGTTGTCTTCCCACCGAAATTTGGGACGTTTTGGGAGTCTGCGTTCTTGACTCCTATGACCGCCTTGGTATCCGACCTTATTCAATTCTACAGACATGGCCAAACCACTGCAGCTGGGACTGCTCCACTGACGTCTGTAGGGGTTGGGCTTCGAGATTGTTACGTATTGGCTGGTTGCGGATCTTGTCCCTTTTCGTCACCTCCACCGCCTTTCTTAGGTACCTAATTTCTGAAGTGTGTAATTGTCTTTCTTGGGCTGTGGTCATTGCCCATGACTCACATCAATATGTCAAAACAGGCACATAGGTCGAGCGAAATATATCCATCTTTGTTTTCCTGCTTATTTCTCTTTTTTCCGAGGAAACCTCTGTTTATTGCATGGAAAAGTCTACCAGCTGCTGCCCTTCGTGCAGTTAACTCTTCTTTGATTCCTCTCCTGCTGTCTATTACCACTCCTAGATCGCTGAAGTGCTGACCTGCTCCAGTGCTCATGTTCCCAGGGTTATCTGATGTCTCTTCTCATCTCTGGCGATCACCATGGTTTTTGTTTTGGAGTTGCTGATGTGCATTCCCTCTATCCTCATCTCTGGCGATCACCATAGTTTTTGTTTTGGAGTTGCTGATGTGCATTCCTTTCTTCTTCACAGACCTGCAAGTTGATCTGGACATGTACCTCAGATTTCGTGATCAGGGCCACATCATCTGCAAACGCTAGTTACGATATGTAACTTGGTCTCATCTTCCAGCACCATACTTCATACTTTTTTGTCCGTTCCTTGCAGGCTTTGATGACATCATCCACGAGGTGTTAGAATGTCACGATGTCTTACTCCGCTAGTGGTCCTGAACTTTCCTGACTTTTGATTTGATGTCCGCACATGATTTCTGCATGTTTAATAGAAACTCTGTATGGCAGAGATCAGGGGTCCTGTTATGTTCTTCCGTGTCAAGCACTCCCAGAGTTTCTTCCGAGTGACGTTTTCGAATGGTTTCTCCAGATCCAAAAAGCAGAGATGCATCTCCTTATCATACTCAAGAGCCGTTTCGCTCAGCTGTCTGAGTGTGAAGATAAGGTCTCGAGTATTTCTGTTTGCCCGAAACCCACATTGAGCCTCGTCCACAGTAGGCTCTGCTAGGCCTCTTAATCGCCGTTCTAGAATCCTGCAGTAGACTTTTCCGGACACTGAGAAGGGAAATACCTCTGTGATTTTCACATTGTCGATTATCACCCTTTTAAATTATTGGTATTATTATGGCAACCACATAATCTCTTGGTATCTTCTCGTGGCGCTAAGCTGCCTTGAGAATCTTCATGAACAGCATCTCTCCTGTCGTTCCCATGTAGTTAATAAGACTGAGAGAAAATAAGACAGAGAGAGAGAGAGAGAGAGAGAGAGAGAGTAAGACAAATAGAGAATAAGACACAGAGAGAGAAAGAGTAAGACAGACAGAGAATAAGAGAGAGAATAAGACAGACAGAGAGCATAAGACAGAGAGAATATGACAGAGAGAGAATCAGACATACAGAGATAATAAGAGAGAGAGAGAGAGTAAGAGAGAGAAAGTAAGAGAGAGATAAAGAATAAGACAGACAGAGAATAAGAGAGAGAATAAGACAGACAGAGAGAATAAGAGAGAGAGAGAGATTAAGATAGAGAAAGTAAGAGAGAGATAAAGAATAAGACAGAGATTAAGACAGAAAGATAGAGTAAGACAGATCGAGAGAATAAGACAGAGAGAGTAAGACAGAGACAATAAGACAGAGAGATTACGACAGAGATAAGAGAGATTAACACAGAGACAATAAAACAGAGAGTAAAACAGAGAGTAAAACAGAGAGAGAGAATAAGACAGATTAAGACAGACAGAGTAAGATAGAGAGAATAAAATAGAGAGAGAAAATAAGACATAGAATAAGACAGAGATTAAGACAGAAAAAGAGAGTAAGACAGATAGAGTGAATAGGAGCGAGAGAGAGAGAGAGAGAATAAGACAGAAGAGATAATAAGACAGAAAGAATAAGACAGAGAAAAAGAGAGAGAGAGAATAAGACAGCAGAGAGAGAGAGAGAATAAGACACAGAGAATAAGACAGAGAATGAGAAAGAGAGGAAATATGACAGAGAAAGAGAATAAGACAGAGTATGAGAAAGAGAGGAAATATGACAGAGAAAGAGAATAAGACAGAGAGAATAAGACAGAGAGAATAGGACGGATAGAATAATATGGAGAGAATAAGAGAGAGAATAAGACAGATATAATGAGGCAGAGAGAGAATATGAAAAAGAGAGAGAGAAAGAATAAGACAGAGAGAGAGAATAAGACAGAGAGAGAATAACACTGAAATAATAAGACAAAAAGAATAAGACAGAGAGAGAATATGACATACATAGAATAAGACAGAGAGAGAGAGAATAAGATAGAGAGAGTAAGACAGACAGAGAGAATAAGACAGACATACAAAATAAAACAGAGAGAGATAATAAGACAGAAAGAATGAGAATAAGAGAGAGAGAGAATAAGACAGAGAGAGAGAATAAGACCGGGAGAGAGAATAAGACACAGAGAGAGAGAGAATAAGACAGAGATAGTAAGACAGACAGAGAGAGTAAGACAGACAGAGAGAGAATAAGACAGAAAGAGAGAATAAGACAGAGTAAGACAGAGAGAGAGAGAATGAGACAGAGAGAGAAAATAAGACAGAGAGAAAGAATAAGACAGAAAGAATGAGAATAAGAGAGAGAGAGAGAGAGAAAGAGAGAATAAGACAGAGAGAGAGAATAAGACCGGGAGAGAGAATAAGACACAGAGAGAGAGAGAGAATAAGACAGAGAGAAAGAATAAGACAGAGAGAAAGAATAAGACAGAGAGAAAGAATAAGACAAGGAGAGAATAAGACAGAGAAAGGGAATACGACAAGAGAGAGATTAAGACAGAGAAGAAGGCAAATAGAGAACAACAGATATAGAGAATAAGACATCATGTGTCTCTCTGCCTCTCAATCCGTTTCGATATCTCTATCTGCCTATATTTGTCTCTCTCTATGTCTGTTTCTATCTGTCTCGCTCTCTCTATAAGTATCTATTTCTCTCTCTCTCTCTCTCTCTCCGTGTCACTCTGTTTCGCTACCTCTGTCTTGCTCTGCCCCTCTTTGTGTGTCTCTCTCTCTCTATTCATTTTTCTGTCTCTCTCTCTCTTCATCTTTCTCTCTCTCTCTTTCTCTCTGACACTGAATAATAACCGAGCCAAGTTCTCTTAATGCAGACGACACTTCTACTGCCACAAGTCCAACACCAACCTCATAGTCAAGTACCATCTCAAGAGAAAAAGGATTGTGTCTGAATTGGCTTTGCCTGGCGTCCCGTCATCATCATCAAGTGCTAATATAGACCTGGCTGCCGATGAGCTAGGTCAGTCTCAGATTGTTCGATGTTGGTTGTCTCCATAACTCATGTATAGCCATAACACCATCCCCATCTCCAATGGCATCATCCCTCACTTCGCGATCACTAGTTCCACAACCCTTCACTTCACGATCACTAGTTCCACAACCCCTCACTTCACGATCACTAGTTCCTCAACCCCTCACTTTACGATCACTAGTTCCACAACCCCTCACTTCACGATCACTAGTTCCACAACCCTTCACTTCACGATCACTAGTTAAACAACACTCACTTCACTAGTTCCACAACCCCTCACTTCACGATCACTAGTTCCATAACCTTTCACTTTATGATCACGTTTCATAACCCCTCACTTCATGATAACTTGTTCCACAATCATTCACTTCACGATCACTAGTTCCACAATGCCCGCCTTCACAATCACTAGTTCCACAATGCCTCACTTCACGATCACTAGTTCCACAACCCCTCACTTCACGATCACTAGTTCCACAATGCCCCACTTCACAATCACTAGTTCCACAATGCCTCACTTCACGATCACTAGTTCCACAACCCTTCACTTCACGATCACTAGTTAAACAACACTCACTTCACTAGTTCCACAACCCCTCACTTCACGATCACTAGTTCCATAACCTTTCACTTTATGATCACGTTTCATAACCCCTCACTTCATGATAACTTGTTCCACAATCATTCACTTCACGATCACTAGTTCCACAATGCCCGCCTTCACAATCACTAGTTCCACAATGCCTCACTTCACGATCACTAGTTCCACAACCCCTCACTTCACGATCACTAGTTCCACAATGCCCCACTTCACAATCACTAGTTCCACAATGCCTCACTTCACGATCACTAGTTCCAAAACCCCTCACTTCACGATCACTAGTTCCACAATGTCCCACTTCACAATCACTAGTTCCACAATGCCCCACTTCACAATCACTAGTTCCACAATGCCTCACTTCACGATCACTAGTTCCACAACCCCTCACTTCACGATCACTAGTTCCACAACCTTTCACTTCACGATCACGTTTCATAACCCCTCACTTCATGATCACTAGTTCCACAATCATTCACTTCACGATCACTAGTTCCACAACCCTTCACGATCACTAGTTCCACAACCTTTCACTTCACGATCACTATTTCCACAACCCTTCACTTCACAATCACTAGTTCATCAACCCCTCACTTCATGATCACTAGTTCCACAACCCTTCACTTCACTAGTTCCACAATCCTCCAGTTCATGAATACTAGTTCAACAACCCTCCACTTCATGAATACTAGTTCCACAACCCTTCACTTCAGGATCACTAGTTCCACAAACTCTCACGATCACTAGTTCCACAACCCTTCCCGATCACTAGTTCCACAACCCTTCACTTCATGAATACTAGTTCCACAACCCTCCACTTCATGAATACTAGTTCCACAACCCGTCACTTCATGATCACTAGTTCCACAAGCCTTCACTTCACTAGTTCCACAAGCCTTCACTTCATGATCACTAGTTCCACAACCACTCACTTCACGATCACTAGTTCCACAACCCTTCACTTCACGATCACTAGTTCCACAACCCGTCACTTCACGATCACTAGTTCCACAACCCTTCACTTCATGATCACTAGTTCCACAAGCCTTCACTTCACTAGTTCCACAACCCTTCACTTCATGATCACTAGTTCCACAACCACTCACTTCACGGTCACTAGTTCCACAACCCGTCACTTCACGATCACTAGTTCCACAACCCGTCACTTCACGATCACTAGTTCCACAACCCTTCACTTCATGATCACTAGTTCCAAACCCTTCACTTCACTAGTTCCACAACCCTTCACTTCACTAGTTCCACAACCCTTCACTGCATGATCACTAGTTCCACAATCTTTCACTTCACGATCACTAGTTCCCCAACCCTTCACTTCACTAGCTACACAACACTTCACATCACTAGTTCTACAACCCTTCACTTCATGATCACTAGTTCCACAACCCTTCCCTTCAGGATCACTAGTTCCACAACCCCTCGCGATCACTAGTTCCACAACAATTCCCTTCATGACCACTAGTTCCACAACCCTTCACTTCACTAGTTCCACAACATTTCACTTCATGATCACTAGTTCCACAACCACTCACTTCACAATCACTAGTTCCACAACCATTCACTTCACGATCACTAGTTCCACAACCCTTCACTTCATGATCACTTGTTCCACAACCCGTCACTTCACGATCACTAGTTCCACAACCCTTCCCTTCATGATCACTAGTTCCACAACCCATCACTTCACGATCACTATTTCCACAACCCTTCACTTCACTAGTTCCACAACCCTTCACTTCACTAGTTCCACAACCCTTCACTTCATGATCACTAGTTCCACAACCCTTCACTTCACGATCACTAGTTCCACAACCCGTTACTTCATGATCACTAGTTCCACAACCCGTCACTTCATGATCACTAGTTCCACAACCCTTCACTTCACTAGTTCCACAACCCTTCACTTCATGATCACTAGTTCCACAACCCTTCACTTCACGATCACTAGTTCCACAACCCGTCACTTCATGATCACTAGTTCCACAACCCTTCACTAGTTCCACAACCCTTCACTTCATGATTACTAGTTCCACAACCCTTCATTTCACGATCACTAGTTCCACAATCCTTCACTTCATGATCACTAGTTCCACAACCCGTCACTTCAGGATCACTAGTTCCACAACCCGTCACTTCATGATCACGTTCCACAACCCCTTACTTCACTAGTTCCACAACCCTTCACTTCATGATCACGTTCCACGACCCCTCACTTCACGATCACTAGTTAGTTCCACCATCTCTCACTAGTTCCAATATCACTAGTTCCACCATCCCACACTTCGCGATCACTAGTTCCACAACCCTTCACGATCACTAGTTCCACAACCTTTCACTTCACGATCACTATTTCCACAACCCTTCACTTCACAATCACTAGTTCATCAACCCCTCACTTCATGATCACTAGTTCCACAACCCTTCACTTCACTAGTTCCACAATCCTCCAGTTCATGAATACTAGTTCAACAACCCTCCACTTCATGAATACTAGTTCCACAACCCTTCACTTCAGGATCACTAGTTCCACAAACCCTCACGATCACTAGTTCCACAACCCTTCCCGATCACTAGTTCCACAACCCTTCACTTCATGAATACTAGTTCCACAACCCTCCACTTCATGAATACTAGTTCCACAACCCGTCACTTCATGATCACTAGTTCCACAAGCCTTCACTTCACTAGTTCCACAACCCTTCACTTCATGATCACTAGTTCCACAACCACTCACTTCACGATCACTAGTTCCACAACCCTTCACTTCATGATCACTAGTTCCACAAGCCTTCACTTCACTAGTTCCACAACCCTTCACTTCATGATCACTAGTTCCACAACCACTCACTTCACGATCACTAGTTCCACAACCCGTCACTTCACGATCACTAGTTCCACAACCCGTCACTTCACGATCACTAGTTCCACAACCCTTCACTTCATGATCACTAGTTCCAAACCCTTCACTTCACTAGTTCCACAACCCTTCACTTCACTAGTTCCACAACCCTTCACTGCATGATCACTAGTTCCACAATCTTTCACTTCACGATCACTAGTTCCCCAACCCTTCACTTCACTAGCTACACAACACTTCACATCACTAGTTCTACAACCCTTCACTTCATGATCACTAGTTCCACAACCCTTCCCTTCAGGATCACTAGTTCCACAACAATTCCCTTCATGACCACTAGTTCCACAACCCTTCACTTCACTAGTTCCACAACATTTCACTTCATGATCACTAGTTCCACAACCACTCACTTCACAATCACTAGTGCCACAACCATTCACTTCACGATCACTAGTTCCACAACCCTTCACTTCATGATCACTTGTTCCACAACCCGTCACTTCACGATCACTAGTTCCACAACCCTTCACTTCATGATCAATAGTTCCACAACCCATCACTTCACGATCACTATTTCCACAACCCTTCACTTCACTAGTTCCACAACCCTTCACTTCACTAGTTCCACAACCCTTCACTTCATGATCACTAGTTCCACAACCCTTCACTTCACGATCACTAGTTCCACAACCCGTTACTTCATGATCACTAGTTCCACAACCCGTCACTTCATGATCACTAGTTCCACAACCCTTCACTTCACTAGTTCCACAACCCTTCACTTCATGATCACTAGTTCCACAACCCTTCACTTCACGATCACTAGTTCCACAACCCGTCACTTCATGATCACTAGTTCCACAACCCTTCACTAGTTCCACAACCCTTCACTTCATGATTACTAGTTCCACAACCCTTCATTTCACGATCACTAGTTCCACAATCCTTCACTTCATGATCACTAGTTCCACAACCCGTCACTTCAGGATCACTAGTTCCACAACCCTTCACTTCATGATCACGTTCCACAACCCCTTACTTCACTAGTTCCACAACCCTTCACTTCATGATCACGTTCCACGACCCCTCACTTCACGATCACTAGTTAGTTCCACCATCTCTCACTAGTTCCAATATATCACTAGTTCCACCATCCCACACTTCGCGATCACTAGTTCCACCAACCCTCACTTCGCGATCACTAGTTCCACCATCCCATACTCCACTATCACTAGTTCCACCAACCCTCACTTCGCGATCACTAGTTCCACCATCCCACTCTCCACCATCATTAGTTCCACTAACCTTCACTTCGCGATCACGTTCCACCATCCCACACTTCAACATCACCAACTACACCATCACCAACTACACCATCACTAGTTCCACCATCATTAACTTCACTATGAGTACTACACCATCATCAAACTGACCAACTCCATGACCTTCACTACCTGTACAGGTGTATGGGCCGTCTACTCCACTGACGTGTTATTCGGAAATGTCAGCCTGGCCAAGATTGATCACAAAAAGATGGAAATAACAAGTACATGGCCGACTACATTTCCGAATGAGCAAGTTGGACACGCCTTTATAATCTGTGGAGTCTTGTACATCACAAGTTCTCAAAGGGACACTCCTACATTTATCCGTTATACATACAACACAGAGACAAAACAGGAGCAGAAGTTAGACGAAGGAGCTATGCCTTTAGCTTACCCTGCCCGTCTTGGATTGAGTGACAGATCGCAGAAAACAGGCAAGCATGTAATGCTAAGTTATGACCATCGCCAATCTGTCTTGTATTCATGGAACAACGACCACGTCAACTCATTTCAAATTTATTTCAAGGAAATTGAGCAGCCAAATCTACTCCCTCCTTCCATCCCCTCCCGCACAGCTTAATTCGAATAATTTGTTTTATAAAAATATTTCTTATTTTTGAAATGATGAACTGAATGTGTTTCACAAACGGTTTTTAGTATTGTACAAACATGACAGGTCCGACATAACTGAATGCGCAGTTAAAAAACAAACAAACAAACAACACACACTACTTGTATAAAATTACGCAGAGCCTCAAAAAGCATTATGTGCGGCAGACAGACCAATGGTGTATTTGTCCCGATTATAAATGTATGAGAAGGGACAAATTCCACCAGGCATGTTTAGGATTACAAGAGACAGAACGATCAGATGTGAAAGATATAGAGCATTAAGTACATCATCAGCATTCTTGCGTGAAAACAATCATACATAGAACACACAACAATCATTCATAGAACACGCAACAATCATACATAGAACACGCAACAATCATACATAGAACACGCAACAATCAAACATAGAACACACAACAATCATACATAGAACACACAACAATCATACATAGAACACGTAAAAAAAAAGGAATTGCCTAGTGGCAGCGATGGTGGCTCACCAGACGGTTTTGTCCATAATGTGATGTGCGCTGTATTAATGTGATGTGCACTGTACTAATGTGATGTGCGTTGTATTTGGATTATGATGAGGAAGTGACTGCGCTGGTCCTCAATCTCACTCTTGTCCCAAGTTACCTTGGATCAGTGGCAAGACTGGTCGATACGATTGGAGTTAACTCGGGATGCAGACACTCTGGTCTTACCCCCCGTGAAACTTGCGGGATACGATCGCCCACTGTTAACATTCGGAGTTGTAGAACCTAAGGTGAACTCCTGCAGCTGAGCTGGTGCCAAATTGTCATGAATTGCATTCCTCTGAATTATACCAGTGAGACCGAGAGGGGGATCCTGCAATCGGGGCAGCCCAGTGTCTTCCCATTCAGCGCCCAGGCTTGTGCTAAGGAGAGGGCATTCTAGCCTCGTTAGTGAGCTAGTTAACAATACGGAAGATGGCAGTATTCGAGTTGTCCCACCAGATTGGCGCGTCATGCTTGGACGGTGGGAGCGATCATCGTCTTCCCCTGGTTGACTACCGACGGCGTCAGCCTGACAGCCCCCAGTCAGTAGGGTGTCGACTCAACATCTGTCTGCTCCAGCGGGTGCCTGGAGCTTAGTGCATGCATGACAAGTAGATGTTAAATTTGCACAAGACAAAACCAAAACGAAGTCTCCAGCTCTTCGATTTGCAAGCTGAAACGTACGTACTATGTGTACAGGCATCTCTGATGATCTTAGATGGGTCGGGGATGTCAGGAAGAAAGCCATCAATCATATGGAGCTCTCTCGATTGAATGTGGACATAGATGTCCTCGGGGAGACTGGACCTGCATCTAGTGGCTCGCGCAAGGAGAACTACTTTCTTCTTGAAGGGTTGTGAACCTGAAGATTCCAGACAGCATGGTGTTGGCTTGGCTATTACAAATACACTTCTGGCTTCGGTCGATCCATACTCGGAGAGGTTACTGGCCATTCGTCTCGTCACCGCTACAGGTGCTGTTAATACCCTTAGCGTCTATACTCCAACCCTGACATCTCCGGAGGAAGCGAGCGATCAATTCTATGGACATCTGGAGTAAATGATCAATAACAGCCCAGGAAAGAAGCATTCATCCTTCTCGGCCCACCTGTCTCGTTCATCATTGAATTGGCAGGATAAATGAAACGGTCACAGGAGTTGTGCCCATGTATTACAAATACTTTCTTCAAGTGCCAGTCGCAACATAAAGTATCAAAGACATACCCTAGGTCACAACAATTGCATCAGATCAACTTCATTGTCACCAGGCGCACAAAACCTTTCCAGCAGAAGTTGCCACACTACAGGCTGTGACTCCGACCATCCTCTGCATGTAGCGGGATGGGCTTATGGCTTCGCTGCAATCAAAGAGGTGCCAACACCGTACAAACATTGCACAGATGGCGATTCCTTCCACAACGGATAGGTTTGTGTCTGGCCTGAATCTTGCTCTTAAAGGAGGATCAGACGTCCCACGGATAGGTTTTGTCTGAACTGAATCTTGCTCTTCAAGGAGGATCCGACTGAGACGTCCCATCTAAGTGGATTGTTATGAAAGGTGCCATTTATAATACAGCATTAGCTACGTTTGGCATGAGGGTTGTTTTTGTTGTTGTTTGCGAATGTCCACAATGAGTAGGTTACTCTTTTGCTTGCCCTGGAAATAACGTTAAGTGGCGGGTTGTAGTGACTTTCCTCACATCCTAAGCGTGCTGATGAAGGTGGACCTTGGTCCTCCAGGTGGTTGTGCTATGCTTGGCTTCATCTGCGTGTCACTCACTACTACGGGGATCACGTCGATTCCTCCCCTTGTTAGCCAAGCTGCCATGAAAACAGCCCTTTCTAGGGAGGGTTACTAGGAAGTAGAGGTGAGGGTCTTGGCCAGTATATTTTACCTGACCCTAACTAACATGTCTGACCAGTATATTTTACCTGACCCTGATTAACATGTCTGATCAGTATATTTTACCTGACCCTGACTAACATGTCTGACCAGTATATTTTACCTGGCCCTGATTAACATGTCTGATCAGTATATTTTACTTGACCCTGATTAACATATCTGATCAGTATATTTTACCTGACCCTGACTAACATGTCTGACCAGTATATTTTACCTGACCCTGACTAACATGTCTGATCAGTATATTTTACCTGACCCCGACTAACATGTCTGATCAGTATATTTTACCTGACCCTGACTAACATGTCTGATCAGTATATTTTACCTGACCCTGACTAACATGTCTGATCAGTATATTTTACCTGACCCTGACTAACTTGTCTGATCAGTATATTTTACCTGACCCTGACTAACATGTCTGATCAGTATATTTTACCTGACCAGCCGTTAGTCTTTCTCCCCTGGCATGAAGGAACGACTGGTTCAAAGAACATCTCGCAAGAATGGAACCAGTTATTTTAGGTAAACGAGAAGCCCTCATCACATAAAACATGCCCAAATGACAGAACGACTGCTGCCCTCAGGAGGCCCGAACCGCGAGACAATGAGTACTGGGATAAACTGTGTGAAGAGCTAAATGCAGAGACGAGAAATATCTAGGGCAAGTATAGAAAAACACAAAGATGGCATTGGCTGCACTAATTATAGACGGATCTCACTCCTGAGAGATGTAGGCACAGCTTACGCCCTCGTGCTACTAAACAGGCTGACTGCTCGAGGACAGGGTGTGCCTATAATCCCAGTATAGTTTCTCTCTTCACCAGATATAGGAGAAGTGCAGACAGCAGGACCAGCCGCGTCCTTATGTTGTCTCTAGACCTCACCAAGGCCGCCGACGGTAAAAAGGCCTTTTTCGAACCTCTCGTGAAGATCGGCTTCACAACCCTCCCCCCAGATAATTTCTTTTCCCTCTGATTAGTAGGGCTCAGTCTTATACGATGAATCTTCTTTAAACTCTTTTCCAATCAAGAGTGGAGTGAAGCAGGGATGTGTGCTCGAGTGAACCCTCTTTGGGATCTTCTCCATGCTACTATACTACGCTTATGGCACATCTGTGGACGGTGTTTATCTGCGAACCTGTCCAGATTGCGTGCGAGGACGGTGCTCATTAGGGAGATGCTATTTGCGGATGATGCAGTTCTAGTGACCAATAGTGAGGAGGCCCTACAGAGACTGGGAGACAGATTCTCGAGAGGTGCAAGCAGTTTGGGCTCACCATAAGCCTGGAAAAGACAAAGGTCTGTGCACATAGTGTTAACACTTCCCCCTCCAGAACGATTGATGGCGTCAACAGCTTCACTTGTATCGGGTCTGCCACTAGCAACACTCTCTCGTGCTCGAGAGGGAGATAGACAGTAGGTGTGGCAGGGCGAGTACCGCATAGCCCGCTGGCGAAGAGAGTCTGGGAGAACAATGCGATGTCTCACTGCACGGAAGTCCGGGTCTATCACTCTCGTGCATGGAAGCAAGACTTGGCCCTCTCGTGCATGGAAGCAAGACTTGGCACTCTCGTACATGGAAGCGAGACTTGGCACTCTCGTACATGGAAGCGAGACTTGGCACTCTCGTGCATGGAAGCGAGACTTGAAGAACTTACACTAAACAGGCACTGCGACTTCACCTGATGTGCTTATGGAGCATGGGGGTATGGTGTCATAGGAGGGTGACACATTATTGTGATTTAACAGCGAGCAAATATTCTCAGCATGTACTCGCTGTTGAGCCAATTACGCCTTCGATAGTTGGAGCATGTTTACCGAAGATGAAGTATATCCTCTATGGACAGCTGGCCAATGGGGTTACAAGAATTGGCCGTCTCACACTGCGATTCAAGGACGTATGCAAGAGGGACATACGGTTATGCAACATCCCATCCGAGGCATGGGAAACGATTGTTCAAGAGCAAGCTGTTTGGAGACAGTCAGTTGGACATAGTGGCTGCCAACGCTCGAAGAGGTCTTCTGGCTGCAGAGAAAAGAGAAAGACTGAAGAGATCGGGCATATACTGGCAAGCCTGCCTCCTCAGCAGGGTTATCGATCTGTGAGAGGAACTGTCATTTGTGGATCGGCCATTACAGTCATAGCAGACTGTGTCGAAATACAGGAGGCGGAGCTGGACAAAACTCACAGGGTGCCAAGCGTAACTCGCATGGTCTACAGAGATTGAGACGCCAATTAAGATTTATGGGAGAGTAGCAACATGGTCAGATAGCTTTGGTTCTCTGCAGATACATGTAAGACACAGGTAAGATACATGCAGATACATGTTAAATACATGCAGATGCATGGAAGATACATGCAGATACATGTAAGATACATGCAGATACATGTAAAAAATATGTAAGATACATGCAGATACATGTAAGATACATGCAGATACATGTAAAAAATATGTAAGATACATGCAGATACATGTAAGAAACATGTAAAAAATATGTAAGATACATGTAGATGCATGTAAGATACATGTAAGAAACGCATCATTTCTTCGTCGACGACAAAAATAAATTTCCATAAGGTTATACAGCATATCCACATCCACAGACATCTACCGTCAGAATGGATAATGCAAACAACAATTAAGCTGTGCCATATCCACATCCATAGACAACTACCGTCATAATGGATTTAATTATATAAGATGTGCCATATCTCTAGGTCTTTTGAATTTCACTGTCACATGCTGTCTGAGTCCTGGGCAATAACTAAGGTTGGAAGATTTGTCAGGTATAATAGGGGAGGGGGCGGAGAGCATAGGATGTTGTTATGTTATATGGATGACCTGGGTGCTGCTTTTTTATACAGGAAAAAGAAGAATATTTCCTCAAAATGGCTGACACATCAAGAGCAAGTGTGTTATGTTTTGTTATACAGATGTTATGTTATGTTTTTTTTTTTTTTTTGCTTAAATGTTTGCCTCGCTAGTTTCTACTGGCGGAGGCGCGCCATTTTCCACCCCAGACCGTAGTCAATTGGGCGATATCAGGACGCATAAACCAGTGCTTGGATGCATGTGTGCATCTGTATGTACCTATGCTAGGTTTGTGCGCCCTCAGAAGCTAGCCCAACCAAAGTGCAATGGAAGGGCTTTACCACGAGGGCGCGTGTGAAAGTTGTGCAAGGGTGTGACTGTGGGATAGAGTCAAATGAAACAGAGTGAGGTAAGAGGAGAGAAGGGGAAGAGTGGCCCCCAGGTGCCTATTTCTCTGTGCTTCGTTATGTTATGTTGTTATGCTATTTTATACATATGTTGTGTGATGTTGCACAGATGTTATGTTATACATGTGTTATGTTATGTGATGTTATATTATACAGATGTTATATGTTAACTTAACTTAACGTCTCTATACTGATTTAGAAGACCCTGTAGAGTCTGTATACAACCAGTCACACTTACATCACCTTGCTCTAAAAGCTATGCGCATCCAGTTTATTCTTAAATGCATTAACTGTCCCTGCCTCCATTACCTCCCCTGACAATGCATTCCAAGCAGACACCACTCTCTGACTAAAAAAAAATTTCCTAATATCTAACCTGGACCTCTCTTTAGTCAGCTTAACTATGCCCTCGTGTTATTGTGGGTGGCTGTATTTTTAAAAAACTTGTTATAGTCTAATTTATCCATTCCTCTAATCATCTTATAAACCTGTAATAAGTCACCACGAATTCTTCTCTCTTCGAGACACTGTAGGCCGGTTTTTCTGAGTCGTTCCTCATAACTGTATTTCTGGAATCCCACTATCATCTTTGTCGCTCATTTTGGTATTCTTTCCAGCATGTTTATGTCCCCTCTATGATAAGGACTCCACACCTGTACACAGTACTCCAATCTAGGTCTAACTAAAGCTTTATACAGTTTGACGATCACTTCCTTGCTCCTATTTCTTGTTATCATACCTAACATTGCATTTGCCTTTTTCACTGCTACCTTAACTTGCTCACTCACCTTTCCTGTATGATCTATAATAACCCCTGGATCTACCCATGTGGATGACTGTACATTTATCTACATTAAACTCCATTTGCCAGCTTACAGACCATTCTTGAATTTTATCTAAATCCGACATCAATATATCCACTTCCGCTTTAGATGAGACACTACTGCATAGTTTTGTATCATCAGCAAATTTTGCAATCATGGATCCCATATCAATGTCCAAATCATTTATATATATCAAGAACAAAATTGGTCCCAAAACCGAGCCCTGTGGCACACCACTTTTCACTTCACACCACTCAGAGTACTCCTTATTTATGCCCACCCTCTGCCTTCTTACCGTTAACCAATTTCAATCCATTTGGCAACTTCCCCACCTATTCCATGTGATTTTAACTTTCAAAATAATCTTTGATGAGGTACTCTATCAAAGGCCTTTGCAAAATCTAGATAAATAACGTCCACTGGCTCCCCTTTATCTATGATTTTAGTAACCTCCTCCATGAATTCTTATAGATTTGTTAAGCACAATCTCCCTCTAGTAAACCCATGCTGACTATTTCTAATTAGATTAAATTTGTCTAAATGCATTACAATGTTTTCTTTGATTATTGACTCTTATCAATTTACAGACTATGCTCGTTAAACTCACCGGTCTATAATTTGCTGGATCTGATTTTTTGAATAAGGGGATCACTCCTGCATCTTTCCAATCCCGTGGAACAATCCCCTTTGTAAGTGATTGAGAACATAATATAGCCAATGGTTTTGCTAGTTGGTTTCTAATTTCATACAGCAATTTTGGGTGAATACCATCTTGACCTGGACATTTATTCACTTTCAACCCCTCCAATTTTTTAAAAACCATTTCCTCTGTAATACAGATTGATCTTAATCCCGCTGTATCCATGTCTCTTTGAAAAATATCTATAGGCTCTGGGATCTTGGAGCCATCCTCTTTTGTGTAGACTGTGCCAAAGTACTGATTGAGCAGATTAGCTGCCTCCCTATTCTCACTTATTATTTTCCCTGTACTGTCTATGAGAGGGCCTACTTTGTCTTTCGTTCTTTGTTTATTTCTAACATAAGAGAAGAAGCTTTTACTGTCAGTCTTGATCCTCTGAGCAAGTTTTTTTTCCAAGTCTATTTTTGCTGTTTTATTCGCTTTCTGAGATATGTTCTGCTTGTCCAAATATTTTACATATGTTTCTTTTGATTTACCTGCCTCTATATATTTTTTCCATGCTTTATTTTTCGCTCTTCTACATTTCACTACAAATCTAGTTATCCACTTTTTACGCTTGTGTTTACCTCCCTACATGGAACACATTCCTCTTTTAGTGTTACTAGAACTGTTTTAAAACTCTCCCACTCCTGTTGTTACTGATTGACGCATGTAAAACATCTGGTGTATTCATTTATGGAAACAATAACATTGATCCTTTTCACACTGCAAAACGTGATGAATTAAAGATAAGAAAGTAAATTATGTGGACAAATAAAAATACAAACAATGCCTATTATTTCGCTTCAAGCCGAGAGTGCTGAAATAATTGAAAGTGTACCAATATGAAGGAAGTATGAGTGAAACCATTTGGAAAAGATTATCCAAAATGAAAATAGAAAAAAAAATCAGTGTTACAGATGACATTGTCATTTTACATGACATTTGTTTGACAGACATATTTCTATAAATTAAATTAGCCATGAGGTATTTAAATGACTAAAATATTACACTTTTATTGGGATACTCTGTAGACGAATTGAGCTAATACTTCTTGCCATATATAAAATAGGGGTTTTTAGAAAATGTAATGAACAAAACTACAAATTGAACAAGTAAGCTAATAAAGAGAC
This sequence comes from Ariolimax columbianus, assembly GCA_036924085.1. Taxonomy (NCBI): domain Eukaryota; kingdom Metazoa; phylum Mollusca; class Gastropoda; order Stylommatophora; family Arionidae; genus Ariolimax; species Ariolimax columbianus. The sequence goes on along the minus strand of JAVGWX010000011.1, from coordinate 92,923,320 downwards.
AGTCTAAACAATTAGTTGCTGGTAAATTAAAATGGGGTTTCATGACCAAAAAGATACTATTCAATCGCTGCCAAAGACGGATGTTTCGGACTGAAAGTTGCAAATATCGCAGACAAGCTGAGCTGTAAACTAGCAACACAATGCGTTCCGTTCTCCGGACTACATCCTGCTACTTGCAAAGCCTTCCAGGGCTTGGTAGTGGGAGATTGAGAACATTCAGCACTTGGTAGCGAGAGATTGAGAACGTTCAGGGCTTGGTAGCGAGAGATTGAGAACGTTCAGGGCTTGGTAGAGGGAGATTGAGAACGTTCAGGGCTTGGTAGCGAGAGATTGAGAACGTTCAGGGCTTGGTAGAGGGAGATTGCCAAAGTTCAGGGCTTGGTAGAGGGAGATTGAGAACGTTCAGTGCTTGGTAGTGGGAGATGAGAATCTTCAGGGCTTGGTAGCGGGAGATTGAGAATGTTTAGAGCTTGGCAGTGGGAGATTTAGAACATTCAGGGCTTGGTAGCGGGAGATTGAGAATGTTCAGGGCTTGGTAGAGGGAGATTGAGAACGTTCAGGGCTTGGTAGAGGAAGATTGAGAACGTTCAGGGTTTGGTAGCGGGAGATTGAGAACGTTCGGGGTTTGGTAGCGGGAGATTGAGAACGTTCAGGGCTTGGTAGAGGGAGATTTAAACAATCAGGGCTTGGTAGAGGGAGATTGAGAATGTTCAGGGCTTGGTAGTGGGAGATTGAGAATGAACACAGAAGAAGAACTATTCAACCATATCCAAAAATAAAAACTATAAAAAATCATTTTAAATGACCTCTATCTGTATGAACAAAACACATTTTAATATTATTCTTTCTTTCTTTTCCGACCAAGTTTTTAGACAGTCTTGTGAACTAGGTTTTGCTTGCAATACTTGTGGCACCACACCTTGCATGCCGGACACCAGCGCCATGTTACTCTTGCTTCTGCCAGTGTCCCTGCAAACAAAGCAGCCATTCTCCTGGGTATTAGCATGACATGCCCAAATTGAGGCTGAACTGTTGGTTATGGCTGAAAGTATGGAGGCTGAACTGTTGGTTATGGCTGAAAGTATGGAGGCTGAACTGTTGGTTATGGCTGAAAGTATGGAACGTTGCAGCATAGAGACTTCACCATAGAAAGAAAATATTTTTCTCTTTGGAATCTTTTGCTTGGTACCACGTCAACATTATCACTAATCCACATTTCCAAATCTATTTTATAAGAGCTGTTAGGAGTTCTAACAATGAAATTAGGGTCAAAGCTTGACCTAGTCTCTTCATATGCTGAAAGAGTTGCATGTCGATTGCAAGGACCTGAGAATTATCCAGAACATGTTTTGGGGACAGACTGCAGCTATACAAATATCTAACACAGTAGGAAACTTTAGACAGATAAAACATGGAGTGAGGCAGGGATGTGTGCTGTCCCCAGATCTGTTCTTTCTGAACAGCGAATTTATTTTGCGATTTCTAGAGGCAATTCCTAGAATATCAATTGGTGGACAGAACATCAACAACTAGGCCTGCGCTGATAACATTGTGTTAATAGTGCAGGATGAGTCAGATTTACAAGGGCTGGTCAGCATGGTAGGACACGAGACTGAACGAAAACAGGTACATGAGACTGAACTAAAACAGGTACACGAGATCAACTAAAACAACTACACGAAACTGAACTAAAACAGGTACACGAGACTGAACTAAAACATGTACACGAAACTGAACTAAAACATGTACACGAAACTGAACTAAAACATGTACACGAAACTGAACTAAAACAGGTACACGAGATCAACTAAAACAACTACACGAAACTGAACTAAAACAGGTACACGAGACTGAACTAAAACATGTACATGAATCTGAACTAAAACAAGTACATGAATCTGAACTAAAACAGGTACATGAATCTGAACTAAAACAGGTACATGAATCTGAACTAAAACAGGTACATGAATCTAAACTAAAACAGGTACATGAATCTAAACTAAAACAGGTACATGAATCTAAACTAAAACAGGTACACGAAACTGAACTAAAACAGGTACATGAATCTGAACTAAAACAGGTACACTCATTTCAATACTTTGGCAACCACATCAGTTCTGATGGGAGATGCATCTATGAAATAAGGAACAGAATAGCCAAGGCAAAATCAGTCTTCTAGAGTATGAGAAGAATCTTGTACAACAAAACCCTATCACTGGAAAAGAGTCCGTGGATGCAGGTGGAGCCAGTACTGACAAACGGCAGCGAGTCATGGACAATCAGCAGGCACAATAGGGATCATTGGAGGCAACGAAAAAAATGTGGTTTTATGGAAGAATGTTGAAAGTGTGGTCCCCTGGGTCTTTGTGTGCGACAAGGTCAAGAATAGCACCACAGCCCGACATAGAGCAAGTCGTAAGAGGCGACTATAAGAGATGCAGTTCCAAGATGGCGCCTTATCGGCTGCAATTCTGAATTTGCTCTGGTGTTAGTCCTCAGGGCTGACACCAAGACACACATTTGACTGGAATTTATGTTTGCATGAGGACTTCTGCCTGTATCCACCTCACCACATTGTATTTCCATTAGATTAGTTGCTAGTTATGTTTTGTGGAGTTTTTCATTCGAGTTTTCTTGCAAGGTCATCGCTCAGCTGTTCGAGGTAGGGTTTGGTTACCATGAAACCATGTGACTGCATTATTTCTTATCAGCCCAGTGCAAACATCTGAACTTCACGTGTTCGGAGCCCTTCACATTGTTTGAAATCAGTGCCGGTGTAAAGAACATGAATAATGTTGGACACAGTAAAATGGTGGCAGCCGGTCAGTTTGACTACAGCACTGAACCTACTCGATGTTACACACGTGCTCATCTACTTCCACTACGGCTTAAGATACCTACCCTATCTCCGATAACGCGGAGGTTAAGAGTAGCCTTGCATACCTCCGTATTCTGAAATGCCGGTGTGTCATGCTGATCAGAGCAAGCAGGGGGCACATAACTGACAATTTCTTGATTCTTAATGTAGAGGAAGCTATCAGAGGCAAAAACACACTTGACCTAATATTTACTACAGAGAAAAATATGATTGAAAACATTACCTTTGGGGAACTGTTTGGCTCAAGTGACCATCAGATGATCCGTTGGGATCTTATAGCGAGGAGAGATGTAAATATAAACTCCCGAGGATATGACTACTCTAAGGCAGATGTACAGAAGATGAAAGAGACAGCCAGCCACATAATCTGGAAAAATATTGTCAGAGGTACAGATGTTGAACAAGAGTGGGAGAGTTTCAAAACAGTTTTAGAACAACTAAAAGTGGAGTGTGTTCCATGTAGGGAGGTAAACACAAGCATAAAAAGTGGATAACTAGATTTGTAGTTAAATGTAGAAGAGCTAAAAATAAATCATGGGAAAAATATATAAAGGCAGGTAAATCATAAGAAACATATTAAAAATATTTGGACAAGCAGAACATAGCTCAGAAAGCGAATAAAGAAGCAAAAATAGACTTCGAAAAAAAACTTTCTAATAGGATCAAGACTGATAGTAAAAGCTTCTTTTCTTATGTTAGAAATAAACAAAGAACAAAAGACAAGGTAGGCCCTCTCATAGATAGCACAGGAAAAATAATAAGAGACAATAGGGAGACAGCTAATCTTCTAAATCAATACTTTGGCACAGTCTTCACGAAAGAGGATGGCTCCAAGATACCAGAGCCTATAGATATTTTCAAATGTGAAATGGATATAGTGGGATTAAAGTCATTCTGTATTAGGGAGGAAATGGTTTTTACAAAATTGGGTGGGTTAGTAGTGGATAAATGTCCAAGTCAAGATGGTATCCATCACAACATGCTATTTGAAATTAGAGACCTACTTGCAAAACCATTGGCTATATTATGTTCTTTATCACTTGCAAAAGGGATTGTTCCAAGAGATTGGAAAGATGCAGGAGTGATCCCCTTATTCATAAAGAGCAAAAAATCTGATCCAGCAAATTATAGACCGGTGAGCTTAACGAGCATAGTCTGTAAGTTGTTAGAGTCATGAATCAAAGAAAACATTGTAATGCATTTAGACAAGTTTAATCTAATCAGAAATAACCAGCATTGGTTTAATAGAGGGAGATTGAGCTTAACAAATCTATTAGAATTCATGGAGGAGGTTACTAAAATGATAGATAAAGGGGAGCCAGTGGATGTTATTTGTCTAGATTTTACAACGGCCTTTGATAGGATAGGATACCTCATCAAAGATTATTTTAAAATTTTAAATCACATGGGATAGGTAATGAGGTTGCCGGATTGATTGAAAGTGGGTCAATGGGAAGAACGCAGAGAGTGGGCATAAATAAGGAGTACTCTGAGTGGTGTGAAGTAAAAAGTGGAGTGTCACAGGGCTCGGTTTTGGGACCAATTTTTTTCTTGATATATATAAACGATTTGGACATTGATATGGGATCCATGATTGCAAAATTTGCTGATGACACAAAACTATGCAGTAGTGTCTCATCTAAAGCAGAAGTGGATGTATTGAGGTCGGATTTAGATAAAATTCGAGAATGGTCTGTAATCTGGCAAATGGAGTTTAATGTAGATAAATGTACAGTCATCCACATGGGTAGATCCAATATGAAACATAATTACAGAATGGGAGAGAATTTGAATGATAGATAAGGAAAGGGACCTAGGGGTTATAATAGAGTATAAAGGAAAAATGAATGAGCAAGTCCAGGTAGCAGTTAATAAGACAAATGCAATGTTAGGTATGATAAAAAGAAATAATAAACATAGGAGTAAGGAGGTGATTGTCAAACTGTATAAAGCAATAGTTAGACCTAGATTGGAGTACTGTGTCCAGATTGGATATTAAGAAATATTTTTTTAGTGAGAGTGAATGCTTGGAATGTATTATCCCGGCACGTGGTGGAGGCAGAGACACTTAATGCATTTAAGAATAGATTGGATGCGCATATCTTTTAAAGCAGGATAATGCAAATGTGACTGGTTGTCTACAGACTCTTTTGAGTCTTCTAAACCAGTATAAAAACGTTAAGTTAAGTTAGACTAACTGTGTGACATGGCAAAACACCGGCCATGGTTAGGTGTTTTCTTTATAGAAGCATAGATGGCGCCTAACAGGCTGCAAGTCTACTTTTTTCTAGTGTTTAAGTCTATTAAGATGGACTTGCACATCAGTTAACCACTAATTCAAACTCAGTGAAGTAGTAAGCTGCTCGAGGCTAAGCAGGAAATCCTCCTCCGGGCTAGATCCAGCACGCAATATAGTTGGGATCCACACATAGGCATTCGCCCCTATAAAAGTACAGGTCGACTAAGATAGCTTTGCATAGCTGCAAATTAACTAAAGAAAGGTCCAAATTTGACAAGAGAAAATATTATTTTAGTCAGAGTGGTGAATGACAAGAACAACATGAGAGACAAGAACAACATGAGAGACAAGAACAACATGAGAGACAAGAACAACACGAGAGACAAGAACAACACGAGAGACAAGAACAACACGAGAGACAAGAACAACACGAGAGACAAGAATATGAGAGACAAGAACAACATGAGAGACAAGAACAACACGAGAGACAAGAACAACATGAGAGACAAGAACAACATGAGAGACAAGAACAACACGAGAGACAAGAACAACATGAGAGACAAGAACAACATGAGAGACAAGAACAACACGAGAGACAAGAATATGAGAGACAAGAACAACATGAGAGACAAGAACAACACGAGAGACAAGAATATGAGAGACAAGAATATGAGAGACAAGAACAACATGAGAGACAAGAATATGAGAGACAAGAACAACACGAGAGACAAGAACAACACGAGAGACAAGAACAACATGAGAGACAAGAACAACACGAGAGACAAGAACAACATGAGAGACAAGAACAACACGAGAGACAAGAACAACATGAGAGACAAGAACAACACGAGAGACAAGAACAACATGAGAGACAAGAACAACATGAGAGACAAGAACAACATGAGAGACAAGAACAACACGAGAGACAAGAACAACATGAGAGACAAGAACAACATGAGAGACAAGAACAACACGAGAGACAAGAACAACATGAGAGACAAGAACAACACGAGAGACAAGAACAACATGAGAGACAAGAACAACACGAGAGACAAGAACAACACGAGAGACAAGAACAACACGAGAGACAAGAACAACATGAGAGACAAGAACAACATGAGAGACAAGAACAACATGAGAGACAAGAACAACATGAGAGACAAGAACAACACGAGAGACAAGAATATGAGAGACAAGAACAACATGAGAGACAAGAACAACACGAGAGACAAGAATATGAGAGACAAGAATATGAGAGACAAGAACAACATGAGAGACAAGAATATGAGAGACAAGAACAACACGAGAGACAAGAACAACACGAGAGACAAGAACAACATGAGAGACAAGAACAACACGAGAGACAAGAACAACACGAGAGACAAGAACAACATGAGAGACAAGAACAACATGAGAGACAAGAACAACATGAGAGACAAGAACAACATGAGAGACAAGAACAACATGAGAGACAAGAACAACATGAGAGACAAGAACAACACGAGAGACAAGAACAACATGAGAGACAAGAATATGAGAGACAAGAATATGAGAGACAAGAATATGAGAGACAAGAATATGAGAGACAAGAACAGCATGAGAGACAAGAATATGAGAGACAAGAAGAACATGTGACATGAGCGACAAAAACAACATTGACTATGAGAGACTATGAATGAGGTTGGCAGACATTTATCTAAAGAATACAAAATGTCAGAAAATAATGGATATTGGGGGAGCAAAAATTGAGGGCATAGAGGGGAGAATAAAGAGGATAGATGATGTAACAGTTCCCGCTGGAGCAAGAGAGTTTAGGACAGGGTTGATGTAGTTGCTGATAACAAAGGTACCTGAACATGTTAAAGCTTAAAGCTACCTGAATGCGTGTCAAGGTCACTCACCGTCAAGAAAAACAGAGTTGGGGCAAAGAATGTGGACAGGTAGGAGCTGACCACTGGCGTTCCGATTTTGGGTAGTGGGAGAATGAGTGACAGACGTATTGGCAGCGGAGCTTGCTGCTATAGTAGAGTGACAGGTGTGCAAAGTATTTTCTTCAATAAGACTGAATAGAGCCATCCCCCTGAGATCCATTGGTCAGCTTTGATACTGCTTTAGTGTATATAACACAGAGTCAAAGTTTAGCTCAGAGGCTGGATGGAGAGGAGATGAGAGCGAGAGAGAGAGAGACTGAGTTTAGATAGTATGTTTAGCTCACCGACTTAGAAAGAGGAGCGATTGATAGACTGTTGCACGAATGTTAGTGATAGAACAGGATCGCTCAAATAGGTGTGTGAGTTTTGTATTAATAGATAATCTGAACGTCTGTTGTAAGCAGGACACAATGTGAACGAGGTATATCCAGATCACCCGCCTGAGGGGATTTGAGTGAGAAAGTTTTTGATAAGGTGTGTTGAGGATGCAGTTAAAGAGATGTATGTGTGATGTGTGTGGCAATGGAACCGGGTTTTAGATAGTTGGGAATTCCATCAATAGCTAATGCTTAAAATTTCCGTTTTAGTTAATATGTATTTTAACATATATATAATATAGGAATATTTAGTTAAGATCATATGTATTGTATTGTGTTTGTAATTTCACTACTCATTTTTCTGGTATGAGTATTATATAATAAATATGCCATCTGCTGTGTGCTTTATTATTTGCTGTGTGTGGTCATGATGATGTGGATGAGTGTGGTCAGGGATGATGTGGATGAGTATGGTCATGATTGATGTGGATGAGTGTAGTCAGGATGATGTGGATGAGTCTGATAGTGTTCTGAGTTAGAATAACTCTAGGGCAAACAGTAGGATCTGCTACACAGACAGAGCAAACAGTCATGTTGTTGGTATTTGTAGGAACTAATAATGTAAAGAGAGGTGTTACAGAAATAATTATGCTAAGATACAAGAGTATTATGGGAACACTTAAGGTAAAAAAGTTGAGAATGGTCCCAATGACAGAACAGATGGGTCAGACTATCTAGATAGCAAGATAATAGGTATCAACCTTAGACAGAACAGATGGGTCAGACTATCTAGATAGCAAAATAATAGGTATCAACTTTAGGTTACAGGTGATGTGTGCGGACATGGGAATAGAATTTATTGATGTGAAAGTAGACAAAAATAAAATACTAGACAGGAGAGATTTACATCTAAATGAGATTGGACAGAATGCTGTAGCGAAGTATATGTTTAAAATTTAAACTAGTATGAGACTAAAGATAGGCCTACAATAGGGTGATGTAGAGAATGTAGTCAAAGGGGAGAGTTTGGGTCAGGGATGTGTGAAATAAGTAGTGAAAAAGCAAAAATCAAAAATCAAAAGCAAAATTTGGAAAAAAAAATATTACAAACTAAAATGTTTTTATGCAAATGTGAGAAGCATAGTAAATGAAAGAGAAGAATTGGAACTGTATGTAGAAGAAGAAGAACCATTTATATTGGGTTAACAGAATCATGGATATATGAGGACATTGCAGATAGTGAACTTGAAATAGAGGGATATAAAATGTTAAGATAGGGTAGTTGGAGAAAAGGCTAAGGGAGGTGGCGTTTTATTATACTGTATAAGTTCAGTTAATATAACGATCAAAGATGATTTATCATGTGGTAACAAAAATGAAAGTGTATGGGGAGAAATAGAAAGTCGGGGTGAAATCAAAAAGAGGAAGATGAGCTGATTAGTAGCATAGCAAAGGCAAGTGAAGAGAAATTATTATTAAGGATGGATTTCAACTTTCCAGAAATAAAATGGTATATGGCAGAAGCACTTGTAGAGTCAAAATCTTTTGTTAAGTGCATAACTGACAATGTTTTTATTCAACATGTAGAACCAGCCACCAGAGGCAAAAATACACTCAACTAATTTTTCCTACAGAGGAAAATATGATTGAAACTGTTGGGGAACTGTTTGGCTCAAGTGACCATCAGATCATCCGTTGGGATGATAAGAAGATGAAAGAGGCAGTGAGCCATATAATCTGGAAAGATATTGTCGGAGGAACAGATGTTGAATAAGAGTTGGAGAGTTTTAAAACAGTTTTAGAAAAGCTAAAAGAGGAATGTGCTCCATGTAGGGAGGTAAACGCCAAGCGTAAAAAGTGGATAACTAGATTTGTAGTTAAATATAGAATGAAAAAATAAAGCATGGAAAAAATATATAGAGGCAGGTAAATCAAAAGTAATATATCTAAAATATTTGGACAAGCAGAACATATCTCAGAAAGTGAATAAAACAGCAAATATATTCAAAAAAAAACCTACTTAGAGGATCAAGACTGATAGTAAAAACTTCTTTTTTCGTATGTCAGAAATAAACAAAGAACGAAAGATAAAGTGGGCCCTCTCATAGACAGCACAGGAAAAATAATAAGTGAGCATAGGGAGGAAGCTACTCAATCAGTACTTTGGCACTGTCTACACAAAAGACTTGCTCCATGATCGCAGAGCCTATAGATATTTTTTAAGAGACATGAATACAGCAGGGTTATGATCAACAAGCATAGTCTGTTAATTGTTAGAGTCAATAATCAAAGAAAACATTGTAATGCATTTAGACGAGTTTAATCTAATCAGAAATAACCAGCATGGGTTTACTAGAGGGAGATCGTGCTTAACAAATCTATTAGGATTCATGGAGGAGGTTATTAAAATGACAGATAAAGGGGAACCAGTGGACATTATTTATCTAGACTTTGCAAAGGCCTTTGTTAGAGTACCTCATCAAAGATTATTTAGAAAGTTAAAATCACATGGAATAGGCAGGGAAGTTGCCAAATGGATTGAAAATTGGTTAACGGGAAGAAGGCAGAGAGTGGGCATAAATAAGGAGTACTCTGAGTGGTGTGAAGTAAAAAGTGGAGTGCCACATAGCTCAGTTTTGGCACCAATTTTGTTCTTGATATATATAAATGATTTGGACAATGATATTCGATCTATGATTGCAGATTTCGCTGATGAGACAAAACTATGCAGTAGTGTCTCATCTAAAGCAGAAGTGGATATATTGAGGTTGGATTTAGATAGAATTCTAGAATGGTCTGTAAGTTGGCGAATGGAGTTTAATGTAGATAAATGTACAGTTATCCACATGGGTAGATCAAATATGGAACATAATTACCGAATGGGAGAGAACAATATTAGAATAATAGAAATGGAAAGGGACCTAGTGGTTATAATAGATCATACAGGTAAGGTAAAGTCCAGGTAGCAGTGAAAAAGGCAAATGTTAGGTATGATAAAAAGAAATATTAAACATAGGAGCAAGGAAGTGATAGTCAAACTGTATAAAGCATTAGTTAGACCTAGATTGGAGTACTGTGTACATGTGTGGAGTCCTTATAGTAGAGGGGATATAAACATGCTGGAAAGTATACAAAAAAGAGCGACAAAGCTGATAGTGGGATTCCAGAATTACAGTTACGAGGAAAGACTCAGAAAAATGGGCCTACGGTGTCTAGAAAAGAGAAGAAATCGAGGTGACTTAATACAGGTTTATAAGATGATCAGAGAAATGGATAAATTAGACTATAACAAGTTTTTCAAAATACAACCACCCACAATAACAAGAGGGTATAGCTACAAATCAACTAAAGAGAGGTCCAGATTAGATATTAGGAAATATTTTTTTAGTCAGAGAGTAGTGAATGCGTGGAATGCATTGCCACAGGAAGTAGAGGAGGCAGGGACAATTAATTCATTTAAGAATAGATTGGATGCACATAGCTTTTACAGCAAGGTAATTTAAATGAAACTGGTTGTAAACATACTCTGTAGAGTCTTCTAAACCAGTATAAAGGCATTAAGTTAAGTTAACCACATTGACTATGAGAGACAAGAACCACATTGACTATGAGAGACAAGAACCACATTGACTATGAGAGACAAGAACCACATTGACTATGAGAAAGAAATTTCAACATGTGACACAAAATAAGAGAACAACATTGACTATGCTATGATGATGCCATAATGTCAAGATGTGACATGTCAGCCAGTTCTCTTGGGCACAGCTTGTTTCCTGTACTGGTCAACTTGAGATTTGAGATCCATGTGCACGCTCCTCAAACTTTCCTGAAAGGAAATTGGTACTGTTAAGTTGTGTGATGTGCCGAGCTATTCATCAAGTCAGGTCACTTCAGACACACATATAGTCTGATTCTGAGCTGACAAAACTATCCCCCCCCCCCCCCCCCCCCCCATAATGTAACGCTGAGTCATGGCACCACAACCGTCATAAATTACCATAGATACGGAAGGTCACACTGTGTAACAGATAGACCCTAGATGAATGGCGTATGTGACATCCCTAGTAAAGGTCTTAATGGAAGAAAGGCAAGATGAAAAGAGGAGTTGTACAGGGAAAAAGGTGACGAAGAACGTCACAGCCTGAAAAGTATTTATGCATTCTTTCAAAGGTGTTTATTTGTGTTTTTATTATAAATTTTATTGATGATTGTGTGACAAAGGGATCTAGTGGGAGTCTTTTTGTAAAGAAGATGTGAAAATAAGTAAGCCCTCTTATTGAGTAAAATAAGTAAGCTCTCTTATTGAGTAAAATAAGTAAGCTCTCTTATTGAGTAAAATAAGTAAGCTCTCTTATTGAGTAAAATAAGTAAGCTCTCTTATTGAGTAAAATAAGTAAGCCCTCTTATTGAGTAAAGGGACATAAGAATTAGTATATGGAGTGATGGATGCAGAAGGGCGAATAAGGTCAGCATTCTCAGAAGTCGATTTAGTGGGGTTACAATCTTGTACTGGTCCCCAATCTTGTACTGGTCCCCAATCTTGTACTGGTCCTCAATCTTGTGCTGGTCCCCAATCTTGTACTGGTCCCTAATCTTGTACTGTCCCCAATCTTGTACTGTCCCCAATCTTGTACTGGTCTCTAATCTTGTACTGGTCCCTAATTGTGTACTGTCCCCAATCTTGTACTGGTCCCTAATCTTGTACTGGTCCCTAATCTTGTACAGTCCCCAATCTTGTACTGGTCTCTAATCTTGTACTTTCCTCAATCTTGTACTGTCCCTATTTTGGACTGGTCCCTAATCTTGTACTGTCCTCAATCTTGTACTGTCCCCAATCTTGTACTGGTCCCTAATCTTGCACTGGTCCTCAATCTTGTACTGGTACCCAATCTTGTACTGATCCTCAATCTTGTACTGTCCCCAATCTTGTACTGTCCCCAATCTTGTACTGGTCCCTAATCTTGTACTGGTCCCCAATCTTGTACTGGTATCCAATCTTGTACTGTCCCCAATCTTGTACTGGTCCCCAATCTTGTACTGGTCCCCAATCTTGTACTGGTCCCTAATCTTGTACTGTCCCCAATCTTGTACTGTCCCCAATCTTGTACTGGTCCCCAATCTTGTACTGGTCCCCAATCTTGTACTGTCCCCAATCTTGTACTGGTCCCCAATCTTGTACTGTCCCCAATCTTGTACTGGTCCCTAATCTTGTACCGTCCCCAATCTTGTACTGGTCCCTAATCTTGTACTGTCCCCAATCTTGTACTGGTCCCTAATCTTGTACTGGTCCCTAATCTTGTACAGTCCCCAATCTTGTACTGGTCCCTAATCTTGTACTGTCCTCAATCTTGTACTGTCCCCAATCTTGAACTGGTCCCTAATCTTGTACTGTCCCCAATCTTGTACTGGTCCCCAATCTTGTACTGGTCCCTAAACTAGTACTGGTCCCCAGTCTTGTACTGTTCCCAATCTTGTACTGGTCCCCAATCTTGTACTGGTCCCCAATCTTGTACTGTCCCCAATCTTGTACTGGTCCCCAATCTTGTACTGGTCCCTAATCTAGTACTGGTCCCCAATCTTGTACTGTTCCCAATCTTGTACTGGTCCCCAATCTTGTACTGGTCCCCAATCTTGTACTGTCCCCAATCTTGTACTGGTCCCCAATCTTGTACTGTCCCCAATCTTGTACTGGTCCCTAATCTTGTACTGGTCCCTAATCTTGTACAGTACCCAATCTTGTACTGGTCCCTAATCTTGTACTGTCCTCAATCTTGTACTGTCCCCAAGCTTGTACTGGTCCCTAATCTTGTACTGTCCCCAATCTTGTACTGGTCCCCAATCTTGTACTGTCCCCAATCTTGTACTGGTCCCTAAACTAGTACTGGTCCCCAATCTTGTACTGTTCCCAATCTTGTACTGGTCCCTAATCTTGTACTGGTCCCTAATCTTGTACAGTCCCCAATCTTGTACTGGTCCCTAATCTTGTACTGTCCTCAATCTTGTACTGTCCCCAATCTTGTACTGGTCCCCAATCTTGTACTGGTCCCCTATCTTGTACTGGTCTCCAATCTTGTACTGGTCCTCAATCTTGTACTGGTCCCCAACCTTGTACTGGTCCCCAATCTTGTGCTCACACTTTGTGCTTATCCCCATTCTTGTATCCGAAACAAAGGTCCCATGCCATTGTGACTATTGTTGTGATGACCCAAACATAACTTCTCTGCACAAATAACATCAACAGTAACATTGTAAGAGTTATTCAAGAATCTGTATGAAAAGGCAACAAAAGCAGTATTTGTGCATGACAAAAATGGGTGAATAGTTCCGTACATCCATCTGCATAAGATAAGGCTATATAGTATCCCCGATACTCTTCAACATATTCCTATAAAGAATTATGTGTGATGCCCTTGACGATCAAGTTGGCACCGTATGGATTAGGAGATTACCAACTTACGCTTTGCAGATCACATTGACGGACTGAGATAGAACTCTGAGAATTGATCCGAAGACTGGATGTAACAGCATATGATTTATGGCAAGTGCTCTAGGTAAGGTGTTCACCTCATGTGCTGGAGGTCGCGGGTTCAAACCACAGTGGAGAACGGGATTTATTCACTTGGATCATCCTGTAAAAATTTCCCCTCATCTCTGAGTAGTGGGATCAGACACCCGAGTGCAATGGCGTGCACGTTAATAATCTCTTGGCAGTTGGAAATCGAATAGAGTAGAATAACGGCCGTGGCTCCAGCAAAATTAAAGTTAAAAATCTACTCAAATTATTTGAGGGATTTTTGCCACACAGAAAATATGTCGCAAAAAAGGTGACTGTTTGGTTATAACATCAGGTCTTGGCTGTGTGGTTAGCGGAGCAGCATAGATGACACCTAACAGGCTGTGGGTCTACCTTGCTCTAATTTGCGCCTCAACCACCACCAGTCCCAAAAAAGTGATCGCAAATTCCAGAGCTAATCAACCTAACATTTGGTAACAATAATGGGATGAACCTGGCAAGTCACCAGCAGATTTTCCCCTGCCAAAAATAAATGCAACAAAAGAGGTCACACCTCCCCACGACGTCTAATGACACAAGTGGACTGAAGATAGATAGATAAATGTTGAAAAGACAAAGTTGAAACAGTGAACCAGTTCAAGTATGTGGGTTCAACGATCAGGGACAAGAGGTCCTGGCCAGAATAGCACAAACAGAAGCAGCGCTTGAAAGATTGAAACATATGTGGAAAGATAAATGACTCTCCCTCGCCATAAAGGTCAGACTAATGCGCTCACTGGCTCTTTCGATATTCCTTTACGCCTGAGAAACATGGACCATTACACCAGACCTCCAGAGAAGAATCCAGGTCAGGGAGATGAGATGTTTTAGAAGACTCCTAAATGTCACCTGCAAAGACCGTATCACAAATGATGAAGTACGACGAAGAATTGAGAATGCACGTGGACTTTACAATGATCTCACAACGATCAAAAGCTGACTTTGTATGGTATGGCCACACCTCAAAGTCCAAGGGCTTTGCAAATACGATACTACATAGAACACTACAAGACAAGCAAAGGCGAGGATGTCCGAGAAAACGATGGGAAGACAACATCCATGAATGGCCTTGCATAATTCTCACAACCAACATGGCTTCCCAGGATACTCAATACACGTAAGCCATCTGACTGCCTGAAGTTAGTCACCACACAGAACAAACTAAGTCATACGACAGAATCTTATCGGTAGTACAACTGAAGAGGGTTGTCTGATCTTGTGACTAAATGAGGAGTGTCTGACCCAGTGACTAAATGAGGGTTGTATGATCCAGTTACTAAATTAGGGTTGTCTGATCCAGTGACTAAATGAGGGTTGTCTGATCCAGTGACTAAATGAGGGTTGTCTGATCCAGTGACTAAATGAGGGTTGTCTGATCCAGTGACTAAATTAGGATTGTCTAATCCAGTGACTAAATGAGAGTTGTCTGATCAAGTGACTAAATGAGGATTGTCTGATCCAGTGACTAACTGAGGATTGTCTGATCCAGTGACTAAATGAGGGTTGTCTGATCCAGTGACTAAGCGTTTAGTTTGAGCACAACAACAAAATACTCACATTTTCAGCAAACAGGTTGTTGTATTCCTCAATGTCCGCCAGCTGACCAGATTTTAATTTCCTTTCCTCCTGCTGTTCCCTCTCCTTATTGAGTTCATGTCTACAAAATAGAGTATCAATAAATAGGTCACTTCAACCAGAAGTCACTTCAAAAAAAGGTCACTTCAACCACAGGTCACTTCAACTAGAGGTCACTTCAATTACAGGTCATTTCAACCAGACAACCACAAGTCACTTCAACCAGACAACCACAAGTCACTTCAACCAGACCACCACAAGTCACTTCAACCAGACAACCACAGGTCACTTCAACCAGACAACCACAAGTCCCTTCAACCAGACAACCGGAGGTCACTTCAACCAGACAACCACAAGTCACTTCAACCAGACAACCACAAGTCCCTTCAACCAGAAGACCACAAGTCACTTCAACCAGACAACCACAAGTCACTTCAACCAGACAACCACAAGTCACTTCAACCAGACAACCACAGGTCACTTCAACCAGACAACCACAAGTCACTTCAACCAGACAACCACAAGTCCCTTCAACCAGAAGACCACAAGTCACTTCAACCAGACAACCACAAGTCACTTCAACCAGACAACCACAAGTCACTTCAACCAGACAACCACAGGTCACTTCAACCAGACAACCACAAGTCCCTTCAACCAGACAACCGGAGGTCACTTCAACCAGACAACCACAAGTCACTTCAACCAGACAACCACAAGTCCCTTCAACCAGAAGACCACAAGTCACTTCAACCAGACAACCACAAGTCACTTCAACCAGACAATCCCAGGTCCCTTCAACCAGACAACCACAGGTCCCTTCAACCAGACAACCACAGGTCACTTCAACCAGACAACCACAAGTCCCTTCAACCAGAAGACCACAAGTCACTTCAACCAGACAACCACAAGTCACTTCAACCAGACAATCCCAGGTCCCTTCAACCAGACAACCACAGGTCCCTTCAACCAGACAACCACAGGTCACTTCAACCAGACAACCACAAGTCCCTTCAACCAGAAGACCACAAGTCACTTCAACCAGACAACCACAAGTCACTTCAACCAGACAATCCCAGGTCCCTTCAACCAGACAACCACAGGTCCCTTCAACCAGACAACCACAAGTCACTTCAACCAGACAATCCCAGGTCCCTTCAACCAGACAACCACAGGTCCCTTCAACCAGACAACCACAGGTCCCTTCAACCAGACAATCCCAGGTCCCTTCAACCAGACAATCCCAGGTCCCTTCAACCAGACAACCACAGGTCCCTTCAACCAGACAATCCCAGGTCCCTTCAACCAGACAACCACAGGTCCCTTCAACCAGACAATCCCAGGTCCCTTCAACCAGACAACCACAGGTCCCTTCAACCAGACAACCACAGGTCCCTTCAACCAGACAACCACAGGTCCCTTCAACCAGACAATCCCAGGTCCCTTCAACCAGACAACCACAGGTCCCTTAAACCAGACAACCACAGGTCCCTTCAACCAGACAATCCCAGGTCCCTTCAACCAGACAATCCCAGGTCCCTTCAACCAGACAACCACAGGTCCCTTCAACCAGACAACCACAGGTCCCTTCAACCAGACAACCACAGGTCCCTTCAACCAGACAATCCCAGGTCCCTTCAACCAGACAACCACAGGTCCCTTCAACCAGACAACCACAGGTCCCTTCAACCAGACAATCCCAGGTCCCTTCAACCAGACAATCCCAGGTCCCTTCAACCAGACAACCACAGGTCCCTTCAACCAGACAATCCCAGGTCCCTTCAACCAGACAACCACAGGTCCCTTCAACCAGACAACCACAGGTCCCTTCAACCAGACAACCACAGGTCCCTTCAACCAGACAATCCCAGGTCCCTTCAACCAGACAACCACAGGTCCCTTCAACCAGACAACCACAGGTCCCTTCAACCAGACAATCCCAGGTCCCTTCAACCAGACAATCCCAGGTCCCTTCAACCAGACAACCACAAGTCACTTCTAACCACACAAATGCCAGAACATGAATAATATGTGTTCCAGATCTTAGTCCATATGGACAAGTTTATGTTAGCCCTCCTTTGTGTTAAGGATTAGTAAGAAGTAAGGAGTAGAAAGCCATTTTTTATTCTTTAGTATGGTTGAGGGTTCTGGTAGTGGGAATATCACATTCACAAGATGGCAGAATGAGAACAAAACAACGGCGAATCTGGACAGCTGAGTCAAGATAAACATAAATTAGCATGTTTAAACGTACTATGTACATAAGTTATTCTACACCATTCAACTAACCCCCACCTAAAATTGACGCCAGAAATCTGAGCACATATGACACAATTAATTGCAACTATGTGGGGAGAGCTAACCCCGGAAAATTGGAGAAAGCGGTACATGAACTGACCAATGAATGACGAGAAATTTTAGCACAAAAATTGTGCCCTAAGCAGGCGAGAGACATTCAAGTTGCAAACGAGTAGGTCACTCGTGTTCAGTGAGAGAGAGTTCTAGTTGAAGACGAGATAGCGATCAGGTTGATAGCCTTCGGTTAGAGACATTCAGTGAGAAACCAGAGAACAGATTCGACCAGACAAGAAGCACACACGTCAGTCGAGGAAACATTGGTAACTACATTTAGTTAATTAACTCAGAAATCTTTTAAAGCTAATAGTGACTCAGTCAAGAAAAACCATCTTTACAAATTTTGTCTGGTAGTAGACAAATTAAGCTAATAGTGACTCAGTCAAGAAAAACCATCTTTACAAATTTTGTCTGGTAGTAGACAAATTAAGCTAATAGTGACTCATTCAAGAAAAACCATCTTTACAAATTTTGTCTGGTAGTAGACAAATTAAGGTAATAGTGACTCATTCAAGAAAAGCCATATTTACAAATTTTGTCTGGTGGTAGACAAATTAAGCTAATAGTGACTCAGTCAAGAAAAACCATCTTTACAAATTTTTTCTGGTAGTAGACAAATTAAGGTAATAGTGACTCATTCAAGAAAAACCATATTTACAAATTTTGTCTGGTGGTAGACAAATTAAGCTAATAGTGACTCAGTCGCAGCTAACCTCCAAATTAGGAGGCCTTTCAGCAATCCACAACCCTGCTGACGCGCCTGGTAGGAGGTAGGTTGGAACTAATGTGTGTTAGTGTGTGGTATGTTGGAACTAGTGTGTGTTAGTGTGTGGTGTGTTGGAACTAGTGTGTTAGTGTCGTGTGCTGGAACTAGTCTGGTAGTGTGTGGTGTGTTGAAACTAACATGTTAGTGTTGTGTTGGAACTAGTGTGTGTTAGTGTCGTGTTGGAACTAGTGTGTATTAGTGTGTGGTGTGTTGGAACTAGTGTGTTAGTGTAGTGTGTTGGAACTAGTGTGTTAGTGTTGTATGCTGGAACTAGTGTGTGTTAGTGTGTGGTGTGCTGGAGCTAGTGTGTTAGTGTGTAGTGTTGGAACTATTGTGTGGTGTGTTGGAACTAGTGTATATTAGTGTCATGTTGGAACTAGTGTGTGTTAGTGTTGTGTGCTGGAACTAGTGTGTGTAAGTGTTGTGTTGGAATAAGTGTGTGGTGTGTTGGAACTAGTGTGTTAGTGTGTGGTGTGTTGGAACTAGTTTGTTAGTGTGTGGTGTGTTGGAACTAGTGTGTGTTAATTTTGTGTGCTGGAACTAGTGTGTGTTAGTGTTGTGTGCTGGAACTAGTGTGTTACTGTCGTGTGCTAGAACTAGTGTCTTAGTGTGTGGTGTGGTGTGTTGGAACTAGTGTGTGTTAGTGTCATGTATTGGAACTAGTGTGTCAATGAAGTATTGGTATAGATAGAGCACAGACCATGCCTAGTCACAGAAACATAGAGCACAGACCATGTCTAGTCCCAGAAACATAGAGCACATACCATGTCTAGTCCCAGAAACATAGAACACAGACAATGTCTGGTCACAGAAACATAGAACACAGACATTGTCTAGTCCCAGAAACATAGAACACAGATCATGTCTAGATAGAGCACAGACCATGTCTAGTTCCAGAAACATAGAGCACAGACTATGTCTAGTCCCAGAAACATAGTGCACAGACCATGTCTAGTCCCAGAAACATAGAGTACAGATCATGTCTAGATAGTACAGGTTGACATTTGACAGCGTACGAAGAAGAAGATGTCTAGATAGAGCACAGACCATGTCTAGTCCCAGAAACATAGAACACAGACCATGTCTAGATAGAGCAGAGACCATGTCTAGTCTCAGAACCATAGAGCACAGATTTTGTCTAGTCACAGAAACATAGAGCACAGATCATGTCTAGTCACAGAAACATAGAGCACAGCCCATGTCTAGTCCCAGAAACATAAAGCACAGATCATGTCTAGTCACAGAAACATAGAGCACATCCATGTCTAGTCAAAGATACATAGAGCACAGACCATGTCTAGTCACAGAAACATAGAGCACATCCATGTCTAGTCAAAGATACATAGAGCACAGACCATGTCTAGTCACAGAAACATAGAGCACAGACCATGTCTAGTCTCAGAAACATAGAGCACAGACCATGTTTAGTCACAGAAACATAGAGCACAGACCATGTCTAGTCCCAGAAACATAAAGCACAGATCATGTCTAGTCACAGAAACATAGAGCACAGACCATGTCTAGTCACAGAAAGCACAGACCATGTCTAGTCACAGAAAGCACAGACTATGTCTAGTCACAGAAAGCACAGACCATGTCTAGTCACAGAAAGCACAGACTATGTCTAGTCACAGAAAGCACAGACCATGTCTAGTCACAGAAAGCACAGACCATGTCTAGTCACAGAAAGCACAGACCATGTCTAGTCACAGAAACATAGAGCACAGACCATGTCTAGATAGAGCATAGACCATGTCTAGTCACAGACCATGTCTAGATAGAGCACAGACCATGTCTAGTCACAGAAACATAGAGCACAGACCATGTCTAGTCACAGAAACATAGAACACAGACCATGTCTAGTTACAGAAACATAGAGTACAGACCCTGTCTAGTCACAGAAACATAGAGCACAGACCATGTCTAGTCACAGAAACATAGAGCACAGACCATGTCTAGTCACAGAAACATAGAGCACAGACCATGTCTAGTCACAGAAACATAGAGCACAGACCATGTCTAGTCCCAGAAACATAGAGCACAGACCATGTCTAGTCACAGAAACATAGAGCACAGACCATGTCTAGTCACAGAAACATAGAGCACAGACCATGTCTAGTCACAGAAACATAGAGCACAGACCATGTCTAGTCACAGAAACATAGAGCACAGACCATGTCTAGTCACAGAAACATAGAGCACAGACCATGTCTAGTCACAGAAACATAGAGCACAGACCATGTCTAGTCACAGAAACATAGAGCACAGACCATGTCTAGTCACAGAAACATAGAGCACAGACCATGTCTAGTCACAGAAACATAGAGCACAGACCATGTCTAGTCACAGAAACATAGAGCACCACTTAGAATTAATCTACCATACCAAGAATTAAATATGGACCATCTACCACAAGAACAACAAATATAAACTGACTTACTTTCTCTGGGTCAGGACAGCGATCTCAGCCTGCATCCTCAAGTACTCTTGTGCTAACTGAAACATAAATATACATGCCATGTATTATCATTTTTAGCTCAATCTTCCATTTCAGACAATCAAGATTGACGGAGAAAATATGTGGCAAATGTTTGTATGTACCTCCATCGTATGTATCGTTCTACCATGCTCTGGTTACATCTCCACTTCTACCATGGTCTGGTTAAATCTCCATTTCTACCATGGTCTGGTTAAATCTCCACTTCTACCATGGTCTGGTTAAATCTCCAGTTCTACCATAGTCTGGTTAAATCTCCACTTCTACCATGGTCTGGTTAAATCTCCACTTCTACCATGGTCTGGTTAAATCTCCACTTCTACCATGGTCTGGTTAAATCTCCACTTCTACCATGGTCTGGTTAAATCTCCACTTCTACCATGGTCTGGTTATATTGTAGCAGATTCCAGGTTTTCACTGGGGTTATTCTATCTACATGTTACCACATGTATCCACATCATTCCCGACCACACACTGCAAATAACTTAGCACGCAGCATATTTATTATATCATACTCATACAAAAACTATTAAAGTGAGTGCAATGTGATTACAAACAATACAAGAAATACAATCTTAACTAAATAGATACTCAGAGTTTATAAGCATAAGCTATTGATATTGCTCCAGACCACCCCAACTCAATTCTAGCCGCACACTTCCCTCCCCTTATCTGCACCCTCAACCCACTCTCAAAAACTCGTCCTCACGTTTGTATTCAGTGCATTCACTCAGACTCAGATCCCCTCAGGCGGGTGATCTGGACATTATACATTCAATCTATTCAACGTATACTCACATGTGATCATACACTCAATCGATCTGAGTATACCCACACGCTCTGGAACATACATCGTTCCCTCTGTGTCCTTCACACACCACACACACATCCAGATCTCTTCTTAGGCGATGTGTACACTCGTGTAACAATTCAGAACATACATCGTTCACAAGGTGTCCTGCACGTACAACACACATCCAGATTCTTCTAGACACAGGGCGCCCAACACACACCTTATAGAAACGACTGGCCAAGACTCAAAGGTGTATCCTGGTTGAGCCATCCCTGTTCTATCTCACTAACATTTGTAAAACAGCCTATCAATCACTCTTATATTAAGCCGGTGAGCTAAACAGACTCCTAGCTAAATTCTGTCTCTCTCTCTCTCCATGGCCAGTCTGCTTGAGCTAAACTTTGTCTAGTATTATATAGTCTCAAAGAGTATCAGAGCTGTCCAATGGTCCTCTGGGGGAATGTCTGCTCCAACCATCACCTATTTTGGATCTACCTCCCTTTAGTCGTTATTGGAACGAATCACTCTGAATTCTTGTCACTCAAAATGTCACAGCAAGCTCTGCTGGCATCTTTCTGTCACCAATCCCACACTAACCAAATCGTAACGCCAGAGTGGTCAGCACCTAGCTCCTACCTGTACTAGACACATTTTTCCCCCAACCCCCTGTTTTCCTTTGTCGACTTAGTGTCGGGACGGAGAGTGACCTTGGCACATATTCAGGTACCGGTACCTTTGTTCTCAGAGTCGCCGACCACATTACCCCTGCCCTAAACGCTCATGCTCCGGCTGAAACTGTTACAATATCTCCACTTCTACTATGGTCTGGTTATATCTCCACTTCTATCATGGTCTGGTTAAATCTTCACTTGTATCAGTCTCTGGTTATATCTCCACTTCTATCATGGTCTGGTTAAATCTCCACTTCTATCATGGTCTGGTTATATCTTCATTTCTATCATGATCTGGTTATTTCTTCACTTATCCATTGTCTGGTTATATATCCACTTCATCAATGGTCTAGTTATATCTCCACTTCTATCTGGTTGTTACAGCTCCATCTAGAACACGGCATATAGGGCAGGGGAGATTGGGCTGATGACTCTGAGAAACAAAGGTTGCCTGAATGGGTTGACAAATGCAGGTCACTCCAGGGTCAAGCTCTTTGAGTTTGACCAGTCGCGCTCAATAGGTGCTTATCAAGAACACCTTGTGAACAGTGAGAGATTTGAATAGAAGTTGTATGTGCAGGACCTCTTGTGAACGATGTGTGTTCTGATTATGTATGAGTGTACAGATACGCCTGAGTATGTGAAGTGATCTGATTATATGTGAATGCATAGATTGACTGAGTGCATGATCTGATCGTGAAGATGAGTTTGTGATTGTGTGTTCAATATGCAGATAGGGAAGTGCAGCTGCAAGAATTCTGGGTATCATAGATTTTGGAGGAAACTTCAAAAGCTAGTGCTAACAACCTCCTAGGTAGCTAAATATATATATAATGATTATTTAGGTTAGAAGTAGTTTTTTTTTGTTGATATTGTGCAATGACTTTTCTTGTAATAAATGATATTGTTTTATTTCATGGTCAGGATAGTGCTACTGTATTTTATTATGTTGAAGTCGTGTCGTGGTGTAGATATATGTTGTAATGCTAAGTTCAAGTTGTATCGTGGTGTAGATGTTGAAGTCGTGTTGTGGTGTAGATATATGTTGTAGCCCTAAGTTCAAGTCGTGTCGTGGTGTAGATATTGAAGTTGTGTCGTGGTGTAGATGTTGAAGTTGTGTTGTGGTGTAGATGTTGAAGTTGTGTCGTGGTGTAGAGGTTGAAGTCGTGTCGTGGTGTAGATGTTGAAGTTGTATCGTGGTGTAGATGGTGAAGTCGTGTTGTGGTGTAGATGTTGAAGTTGTGTTGTGGTGTAGATTGTGAAGTTGTGTCATGGTGTAGATATATGTTGTAACTATAAGATAAGTAAACTACGGTACTCAACTTAAAAGCCTATGCTAACACATGTTAATTTGGTGCCAGATGACCTAGGATTAGTTGTTTTTTTTAGATATGTATGTAGCAAGGAGTAAGGTTGTATTTAGAGTTTAGGACAGAGTGTCGGTATCATATTCTGCCAACCATCAACCAAAAAGTAAGGTAGTAGTTAAGAGTTTAGAATAGGGTGTTAGTATCATTATCATATTCTGCCAACCATCAACCAAGGAGTAAGGTAGTAGTTAGAGTTTAGGATAGGGTGTTAGTATCATATTCTGCAAAGCAGATGGGTGAGTGTTTCACATTTTCCATTCATGTTCATTACAGACAGACTAACATTTTGTTTTGCTGCCCAACAGCCGACTGAGTAGACCATTTTTACCTGCGGAAGCGTGTTACGGGTATCAGGGTTTTGAAAAAAAAATGGCAGACAAACAGCTGACAGCGCTTGCAGACACTGAATAGACACTTGGCATAGCAATTTAACTGCAGTGATAGCCCCATTCAATGGGAACCTGAAACTATTTAAGAAATGGATGGACAGCTTAGACAAATATGCCTATCTGAATAACGTTAGAGAAGAAGAGAAGTGCAATTTGAATATGGATATTTTTCTGTAATATTTATTGTCGTATAGGTTTACAAAAACTCCAAGAAATGTTACACTAATCCTGCAGGTTGAAAGATTAGTGAGCTGCAGTGTTTGAGTAGATTAAGAGTAGTAATATTTTGAATGTGTTTATGGGAATGACTTATTGTTGTATATACTCTAACACATGTTGCAGTTTTGTCTTTGAGATTGACTAGATTAACCCCAGATCAATCCCAGATGATCAGACAATTCCCAGGGCAAGGGGAATAACTCCACAAATATTTAACGTACTTGCGCATTAAAATTAATAACAAATACAATTTTTAATTGATTTGTATGATTCAGACTATAGTTTACAGATAAATGGAAGATGTACTCTTCTGTGCCAATTTTGTTGGTTAGTGTCATGTATGTTGGACTTGACACTGCAGGCACATTCAACAGTTCATCAGTAGATCAAAACATTCTGTAGGAGGCTAACTGATGGACCCCAAACATAAAGAAAGCCCTTCATGTTATTAGTAGAAACAGGTTTCCATAAAGGATCTTTTTTTCCCTAAAATTCTGATGTATGCATATGCATTGGTTTCCTTTGCCCAGTAGTCAAAAAAAGGTCTGAGGTAAAAATAATGAAAGGTAGTCAAAAGCAGAGTAATCTTGATCTGGATCTATGTCATCTGCAGGACCTGTCCCCTCCCTAAATCCTTCAATACTGATATACTCAGTTGCTTTGATCATTCTCTATCACCCCTATGACCTAGCTGTGGGGTGGGGTGTGTCACTCACCGTCTTCCACCGATAATTCGCCATCACTACCGGAGGCCAGTGTCACTACTCTCATCTTCTAAATCCTGAACTTATTACTTATCAACTTCCGATTCGTTCTCATTCTCTGCAACTCCATCAACAAATTCGCCACCACCTTCATCTGACTCATAAGCATCTTCAGTCTGCACCAAGTTTTGAAGAAAATTGAGGGCCATATTAAAAAAATTAAGGCTTGAACCCCACACCTGATAGAAATGATCTGTAAACTGCAATGGGAGCTGCTATTACTGGTAGTAAAGTGACGGCTAAATTTAGTATGTCTATTCACAAGTAAAGGATAAGGAAAAGTCATTTAAATCACAGATTGGACCTAGAATGGAGTAATGTGTACAGGTGTGGAGTCCTTATCATGGAGGGGATATAAACTGCTGGAAAAAATATTTTGTTAAAGTGACAAAGCTAGTAGTGGGATTCAAAAATTATAGCTATGATTTATAAGATGATCAGAGGAACGGATAAATAAGACTATAACAAGTTTTTCAAAATACAGTCACCCACAAGAAGAAGAGCATAGCTATAAATTAACTAAAGAGAGGTCCAGATTAGACATTAAGAATTATTTTTTTAGTCAGAGAGTGATGAATGCTTGGAATGCATTGCCACAAGAGGTAGTGGAGGCAGGGACAATTAATGCATTTAAGAATAAATTGTATGTGCATAGCTTTTAGAGCATGGTAATGTAAATGAAACTGGTTATATACACTCTGCAAAGTTTTCTAAACCAGACGTTATGTTAAGTTTGACAGCCTAAAGAAGCAACCATGACAGGAACGACAGTGCATCAACAACGTAGACTAGCTGGGACACGACTTAGATTGAACCATTGATTTATAATACTATTGAATTAGGCTAAGTTTAGGATTTATGTTATTTCAAATGAGACGTAGAATCTGGGTTTTATGTAGTTTACAGGAGTAAGATCATTAGCACTTGTTTATAGCTTCTGTGGTAGTTTAGTATAGATATATTATGATTATTTAGTTTAGTTCATTTCGGTTGTTGAAATTATATAACCATTATTCATGTAAATAAATTATATTGTTTTATTTTATTGTCAGGAAAGTGTTTACTGTGTTTTTCTGTGTTTAAGTCGTGTTATAACTCTTAAAATAATACACTACTCATGTAGCAGACTGAACAGGGTTTTGCTCTTCCGGCTCTCTAAGGCCGCACCTCGACTATCTCCCTTTTCAGTCTTAAAATCTATCACATCAACTAACATTTCAGTAAACTAACTAAGGACACTAATTCAAAACCATAAAAACAAATTCTTTATTACTACACATTACAACTCTTCCACTCTTCTATCATGCACAACTTCCTACACGCTTCTATCTAATGGTTACCTAACTTAAAACACTCACTACCGCTAAACCTAAAACTATTGTCCACAGTCTACGTTCCGTACTTGGCCTGCTGCAATGTGAATTTGAATCATGGCATATTGACGCCGATGGTTAATTCGTGGTTTAAACCCAACCCAGGTAAAATGTCCTTGGTTCTGTTCCTCAGTGACGATTGTCGATTTGCTTGGTGGATGTCGAAGGACTAGGCTACTGCTGTGAATTTACGATGAATTCAAACATGGCAAGGCAGCAACGTGTTTAAACTGGCGTGTGTTGAACAAAGGCAGGTTGACTCACATGGTAGCTTGGTGCAGGTCGACACATGTAAAATGGTAGAGTTCTCTCTCAGCCGATCTAGATGTCAGGAAGCCCATTCTCTCCCACAGCGGGTAGCTATGACTGATCTAAGCTGCTTCTGTGAGATCTTTGCGATGACTATAAACTTGAAAGGTCGCTCACGTGTCTTACGCTGGTTAAAATTCTAATCTACTAATAAATGAAAATCAGGAACACATTACTTTAGTAAACTGAGTTTGGAACTCCATCAATGCGACGTTCCGGCGTGTTATTCTCTGATTGTCTCTCACTGAGTCGTCTCTCTGCATCTGAATGAGTCTGAATGACTCTCTGAAAAATCCCTATCTAAATATGTTGTCTCTCTCTCTGAATAGTCTTTCTCCAAAAATATCTCTTTGGAAATGCGTCATTCACTCTCAAAATCTCTTTTGAAATGTATGACTCGAAATGTCTCTCTCTGAATCGGCTCTAGAAAAGTATAATTGAACCTTTGGAAATGTTCTCTCTGTCCGAATCTCTTTGAATAATGCCCAGCTCTCGGCTTTTATAATGCCCTCGGACTATTTTCTCTGCCAGCGCTACTTTCAAAATGGTGTCCTTGGCGCTGATATTAATCCGCGACAATCTCCTGGTATACTGACGTGAGTGGTCAGGTCTGGTGGAAAGTCCACCTCTAAATTTAAAGGAAATCTATGATTACGATTTCAATGTAATTCTAGACAAAATAAGCTGTCAATAGGGAGACAAGATTTGTCTGCCAAGACTAAATCTGTCACACTCAGCCTAGACTCTACCACACATTAACTTCAAAGACCAAAAAATAAACAAACGTTTTAAAAAAGGTTAATTACCCGGAGGTGCTCATCAAAGATCTGCATTGACTCCTGATTGGTCAGGTATGGAGGAATAGGCTGGAAATGTGAGATGACATGATTATATAAGCAAGTTGGCAGATGTTCCAAACTGTTCAACATAAATATGACAGAGTAGTGACATGCGGTATCGGTGCCATGAGTGGTAATTGAGGCTAGGGGTGTGTGGGTCAAACTATGTATGATTCTAGTGGTGAGTGAGACAAAATGTAACTCCACGTAAGCAATTTAACCCAACATAACTCCACATAAGCAATTTAACTCATAACTCCACAAAAGTAATTTAACCCAACATAAGTAATTTAACCCAATATAACTCCACATAAGTAATTTAACCCAACATAAGCAATTTAACTCATAACTCCACAAAAGTAATTTAACCTAACATAACGCCACATAAGTAATTTAACCCAACATAACTCCACATGAGCAATCATAACTCCACATAAGTAATTATACTCAATTATACACAAGTAACATAACTCCACATAAGTGTAACAGATCTTAGCTGTGTAGGTTTATTAGGCAAAGGATTTTAGACATGTTTTATTCAGAAGGGTTGGGAGTAGAGTATCGATAGTCAGTAGCCATTCATTTTCTTATAGTATTGGATTAAATGACCGAGCCAGTGCAGATGTACCCAAATCCTGCCATCCGTATGTCTGGAATGTGTAGCGTTGTTTTCAAAGCTACCCAGGTGTTGACCTAAGTAACATAACTCCATATAAGTAACATAATAATTCCACATAAGTAACACAGCTCCACATAAGTAACATAACTCCAAATAATGTACCTGCAGATGTGGCTCTAGAGAAAAGTATGCTTCATTGTTGTAGACAGAATACTCCACACCATGTTGAAATGCTGCAGTTTGAAGAGCAGTAAGGAAATCAATTGATCAGAAATATCTACACATCCGTTATTTAATATGGGACAGATCTCAATCAATCTCTCTCTTGCACAAAAACAGAAGCACACACATGACAAGTGATGTAACTACTGTCAACATTCACAAACAGAACTGTTTTTAAAATCCATTTATAGAACTAATATCAGCATTCATTTACATAACTAATGTCACCATTCACACACACAACTAATGTCACTCAATATTCACACATAACTAATGTGACCATTCACACACATAACTAATGTCACTCAATATTCACACATAACTAATGTGACCATTCACACACATAACTAATGTCCCTATTCACACAAATAACTAATGTCACCATTCACAAAAACAACTAATATCACTCAATATTCACACATAACTAATGTCACCATTCGCACACATAACTAATGTCACCATTCACATACAAAACTAATGTTACCATTTACATACATTACTAATGTCACCATTCACACACATAACTAATGTCACCATTCACACACATAACTAATGTCACCATTCACATACATAACTAATGTCACCATTCACATACATAACTAATGTCACTATTCACATACATAACTAATGTCACCATTCACACACGTAACTAATGTCACCATTCACATACATAACTAATGTCACTATTCACATACATAACTAATGTCACTATTCACACATGTAACTAATGTCACTATTCACATACAATGTCACTATTCACATACAAAACTAATGTCACCATTCACACACATAACTAATGTCACCATTCACACACATAACTAATGTCACCATTCACACACATAACAAATGTCACCATTCACACACATAACTAATGTCACCATTCACACACATAACTAATGTCACCATTCACATTCATAACTAATGTCACCATTCACATTCATAACTAATGTCACCATTCACTTACATACTTACTTAGTCGCTCCTCTTCTACCATGAGGTGTAGAGGTTTGCCAAAGAGAACGCCACCCTGCTCTATCCGCCGTCTTTTTCCTGGCCTCTTTCCAATCCAGCCCTCTATCACTTAGGGACTGTCGTATGTTGTCTTCCCAACGTACTTTGGGACGTCCTCGGGGTCTGCGTCCTTGACTTTTGATCTCCTATGACCGCTTTGGTATCCGATCTTCTTCCATTCTACAGACATGGGCAAACCACTGTAGTTGGGACTGCTCCACTCGTGTCTGCAGGGGTTGAACTTCAATATTGCTACGTATTGTCTGGTTACAGATCTTGTCCCTTTTCGTCACCTGAACCGCCTTTCTTAGGTACCTCATTTCTGAAGTTTGTAATTGCCTTTCTTGGGCTGTAGTCATTGCCCATGACTCACATCCATATGTCAGGACAGGCACATAGGTCGAGCGGTATACTTTCATTTTTGTTTTCCTGCTTATTTCTCTTCTACTGAGGAAACCTCTGTTTATTGCATGGAACAGTCTACCTGCTGCCGCCCTTCGTGCAGTTAACTCCTCTTTGATTTCTCCCCTGCTGTCTATTACCACTCCTAGATATTTAAAGTTGCTGACCTGTTCTAGTGCTAGTGTTCCCAGGGTTATCTGATGTCTCTTTTCATCTGGCGATCGCCATGGTTTTTGTTTTGGAGTTGCTGATGTGCATTCCTCTCTTCTTCAACTCTTCTTCCTAGACCTGCAAGTTGATCTGGAGATGTGCTTCGGTTTTTGTGATCAGGGCCACATCGTCTGCAAATGCTAGTTCCGATATGTAACTTGGTCTCATCTTCCAGTATCCTACTTCATACTTTTTTGTCCGATCCTTGTAGGCTTTGATGACTTCACCCACGAGGAGTATG
The DNA here is from genome assembly GCA_036924085.1 of Ariolimax columbianus. NCBI lineage: Eukaryota > Metazoa > Mollusca > Gastropoda > Stylommatophora > Arionidae > Ariolimax > Ariolimax columbianus. The sequence goes on along the minus strand of JAVGWX010000011.1, from coordinate 92,892,777 downwards.
AAAAGGTACGGTGATAGAATGTCCCCCTGTCTTACTCCGCTAGTGGTCTTGAACTCTCCTGACTTTTGATTTGATGTCCGCACATAATTTCTGCATGTTTTATAGAAACTGTATGGGAGAGATCAGGGGTCCTGGGATGTTCTTCCTTGTCAGGCACTCCCAGAGTTTGTTCCAAGGAACTTTATCAAATGCTTTCTCCAAATCCAAAAAGCAGAGATGCATCTCTTTATCATATTCAAGAGCCTTTTCACTTAGCTGTCTGAGTGTAAAGATAAGGTCTTGAGTACTTCTGTTTGCCCTAAACCCACATTGAGTTTCATCCATATTTGGCTCTGCTAGACCTCTTAATCGCCGTTCTAGAATCCTAGAGTAGACTTTCCCGGGGACACTGAGAAGGGCAATACCCCTGTGATTTTCACATTGTCGATTGTCGCCCTTTTTAAATATTGGTATTATTATTGCAACCTCCCAGTCTCTTGGTATCTTCTTATGGCGCCAAGCTGCCTTGAGAATCTTCATGAATAGCATCTCTCCTGCAGCTCCCATGTATTTAACCATTTCTGGTGTTATACCATCATGTCCTGCTGCTTTACCAATCTTAATTTTCTCCAATGCTGCCTGTAGTTCTTCCATTGTGATATTATCGTTTCCCTCCATGGCTCCCTCTTCTTGAATTGGGACTGTTACTTCCAGAGCTTGGTTTTCCTCCACTCCAAGGAGATCTGAGAAATATTCTTTCCATCTGTTCATTACCTCTTCTGAGGCAGTCAACAGCGCACCTTGTTTATCTTTAACAAATTTCAGGGGGCATTCCTTTTCCTTCCACATGTTCTTTAAGGTTCTGTAGAACAGTTTCTGGTTTTCTCCAGCATTATTTTCCAGTTTCTCTCCAAATTCTTCCCAGGATTTCTGTTTGGCCTTGAGCACAGTCTTCTTTGCTTCTGTTCTAAAATTTACATATTCTTTATATTTCTTTGTTTGTTCTTCTGGATTCCTAGCCCCTAGGTATTGCTTCCATGCCTTTTTCTTTTCTCGTATTATTGTTTTCACTTATTCTGTGCACCATGGTGTACTCTTTCTCTTCCACCCGTCTTTGGTTTGACCGCATGCCTCTGCTGCAGCCTCTTTGAGGATGTCTTTGAATTTTACCCAGAGCAATTCCAAATCTTCTTCAGATTCCTCTATTATTTCTATTGCTGTTGTTATGAGACCTTGGTATCTCCTCTTAACATCTGGTTCACCATTCACACACATAACTAATTTTAGCATTCACACATAGAACTAATGCCAACATTCACACACATAACTAATATCACGATTCACATACATAACTAATGTCACCATTCACACATAACTAATGTCACCATTCACACGCATAACTAATGTCACTCAATATTCACATATAACTAATGTCACCATTCACACATGTAACTAATGTCACAATTCGCACACATAACTAATGTCAATATTCACACACATAACTAATGTCACCATTCACACACATAACTAATGTCACCATTCACATACATAACGAATGTCACCATTCACACACATAACTAATGTCACCATTCACACACATAACTAATGTCACCATTCACACACATAACTAATGTCACCATTCACATACATAACTAATGTCATCATTCACATACATAACTAATGTCACCATTCACACACATAACTAGTGTCACCATTCACACACATAACTAATGTCACTCAATATTCACACATAACTAATGTCACCATTCATACACATAACTAATGTCACCATTCACACACATAACTAATGTCACCATTCACACACATAACTAATGTAACCATTCACACACATAACTAGTGTCACCATTCACACATATAACTAGTGTCACCATTCACACACATAACTAATGTCACTCAATATTCACACATAACTAATGTCACCATTCATACACATAACTAATGTCACCATTCACACACATAACTAATGTCCCCATTCACACACATAACTAATGTCACCATTCACACACACAACTAGTGTCACCATTCACACACATAACTAGTGTCACCATTCACACACATAACTAATATCACCATTCACACACATAACTAATGTAACCATTCACACACGTAACTAGTATCACCATACACACACATAACTAGTATCACCATACACACACATAACTAGTATCATCATACACACACATAACTAGTATCACCATACACACACATAACTAGTATCACCATACACACACATAACTAGTATCACCATACACACACATAACTAGTATCACCATACACACACATAACTAGTATCACCATACACACACATAACTAGTATCACCATACACACACATAACTAGTATCACCATACACACACATAACTAGTATCACCATACACACACATAACTAATATCACCATTCACACACATAACTAATGTAACCATTCACACACGTAACTAGTATCACCATACACACACACATAACTAGAATCACCATACACACACATAACTAGTATCACCATACACACACATAACTAGTATCACCATACACACACATAACTAGTATCACCATACACACACATAACTAGTATCACCATACACACACATAACTAGTATCACCATACACACACATAACTAGTATCAACATACACACACATAACTAGTATCACCATTCACACACATAACTAATGTCATCATTCACACACATAACTAGTGTCACCATTCACACACATAACTAATGTCACCATTCACACACATAACTAATGTCACCATTCACACACATAACTAATATCGCCATTCACACACATAACTAATGTCACCATTCACACATATAACTAATGTCACCATTCACACACATAACTAATGTCACCATTCACACACATAACTAATGTCACCATTCACACACATAACTAATATCACCATTCACACACATAACTAATGTAACCATTCACACACGTAACTAGTATCACCATACACACACATAACTAGTATCACCATACACACACATAACTAGTATCAACATACACACACATAACTAGTATCACCATACACACACATAACTAGTATCACCATACACACACATAACTAGTATCACCATACACACACATAACTAGTATCACCATACACATACATAACTAGTATCACCATACACACACATAACTAGTATCAACATACACACACATAACTAGTATCATCATTCACACACATAACTAATGTCATCATTCACATACATAACTAATGTCACCATTCACACACATAACTAGTGTCACCATTCACACATATAACTAATGTCATCATTCACATACATAACTAATGTCACCATTCACACACACAACTAGTGTCACCCTTCACACACATAACTAGTGTCATCATTCACACACATAACTAATGTCACCATTCACACACATAACTAATGTCACCATTCACACACATAACTAATGTCGCCATTCACACACATAACTAATGTCACCATTCACACATATAACTAACGTCACCATTCACACACATAACTAATGTCACCATTCACACACATAACTAATGTCACCATTCACACACATAACTAATATCACCATTCACACACATAACTAATGTAACCATTCACACACGTAACTAGTATCACCATACACACACATAACTAGTATCACCATACACACACATAACTAGTATCACCATACACACACATAACTAGTATCACCATACACACACATAACTAGTATCACCATACACACACATAACTAGTATCACCATACACACACATAACTAGTATCACCCTACACACACATAACTAGTATCAACATTCACACACATAACTAATCTCATCATTCACATACATAACTAATGTCACCATTCACACACATAACTAGTGTCACCATTCACACATATAACTAATGTCACCATTCACACACATAACTAATGTCACCATTCACACACATAACTAATGTCACCATTCACACACATAACTAATATCACCATTCACACACATAACTAATGTCACCATTCACACACACAACTAGTGTCACCATTCACACACATAACTAGTGTCACCATTCACACACATAACTAATATCACCATTCACACACATAACTAATGTAACCATTCACACACGTAACTAGTATCACCATACACACACATAACTAGTATCACCATACACACAAATAACTAGTATCACCATACACACACATAACTAGTATCAACATACACACACATAACTAGTATCACCATACACACACATAACTAGTATCACCATACACACACATAACTAGTATCAACATACACACAAATAACTAGTATCACCATACACACACATAACTAGTATCAACATACACACACATAACTAGTATCACCATTCACACACATAACTAATGTCATCATTCACATACATAACTAATGTCACCATTCACACACATAACTAGTGTCACCATTCACACATATAACTAATGTCATCATTCACATACATAACTAATGTCACCATTCACACACACAACTAGTGTCACCATTCACACACATAACTAGTGTCACCATTCACACACATAACTAATGTCACCATTCACACACATAACTAATGTCGCCATTCACACACATAACTAGTATCACCATACACACACATAACTAGTATCACCATACACACACATAACTAGTATCAACATACACACACATAACTAGTATCAACATACACACACATAACTAGTATCACCATTCACACACATCAATAATGTCATCATTCACATACATAACTAATGTCACCATTCACACACATAACTAATGTCACCATTCACACACATAACTAATGTCACCATTCACACACATAACTAATATCACCATTCACACACATAACTAATGTAACCATTCACACACGTAACTAGTATCACCATACACACACATAACTAGAATCACCATACACACACATAACTAGTATCACCATACACACACATAACTAGTATCACCATACACACACATAACTAGTATCACCATACACACACATAACTAGTATCACCATACACACACATAACTAGTATCAACATACACACACATAACTAGTATCACCATTCACACACATAACTAATGTCATCATTCACACACATAACTAGTGTCACCATTCACACACATAACTAATGTCACCATTCACACATATAACTAATGTCACCATTCACACACATAACTAATGTCACCATTCACACACATAACTAATGTCACAATTCACACACATAACTAATATCACCATTCACACACATAACTAATGTCACCATTCACACACATAACTAGTATCACCATTCATACATATAACTAGTGTCACCATTGACACACATAACTAATGTCCCCATTCACACACATAACTAATGTCACCATTCACACACACAACTAGTGTCACCATTCACACACATAACTAGTGTCACCATTCACACACATAACTAATATCACCATTCACACACATAACTAATGTAACCATTCACACACGTAACTAGTATCACCATACACACACATAACTAGTATCACCATACACACACATAACTAGTATCACCATACACACACATAACTAGTATCAACATACACACACATAACTAGTATCACCATACACACATAACTAGTATCACCATACACACACATAACTAGTATCAACATACACACACATAACTAGTATCACCATACACACACATAACTAGTATCAACATACACACACATAACTAGTATCACCATTCACACACATAACTAATGTCATCATTCACATACATAACTAATGTCACCATTCACACACATAACTAGTGTCACCATTCACACACATAACTAATGTCGCCATTCACACACATAACTAGTATCACCATACACACACATAACTAGTATCACCATACACACACATAACTAGTATCAACATACACACACATAACTAGTATCACCATTCACACACATAACTAATGTCATCATTCATATACATAACTAATGTCACCATTCACACACATAACTAATGTCACCATTCACACACATAACTAATGTCACCATTCACACACATAACTAATATCACCATTCACACACATAACTAATGTAACCATTCACACACGTAACTAGTATCACCATACACACACATAACTAGAATCACCATACACACACATAACTAGTATCACCATACACACATAACTAGTATCACCATACACACACATAACTAGTATCACCATACACACACATAACTAGTATCACCATACACACACATAACTAGTATCACCATACACACACATAACTAGTATCAACATACACACACATAACTAGTATCACCATTCACACACATAACTAATGTCATCATTCACACACATAACTAGTGTCACCATTCACACACATAACTAATGTCGCCATTCACACACATAACTAATGTCACCATTCACACACATAACTAATATCGCCATTCACACACATAACTAATGTCACCATTCACACATATAACTAATGTCACCATTCACACACATAACTAATGTCACCATTCACACACATAACTAATGTCACCATTTACACACATAACTAATATCACCATTCACACACATAACTAATGTAACCATTCACACACGTAACTAGTATCACCATACACACACATAACTAGTATCACCATACACACACATAACTAGTATCAACATACACACACATAATTAGTATCACCATACACACACATAACTAGTATCACCATACACACAGCTAACTAGTATCACCATACACACACATAACTAGTATCACCATACACACACATAACTAGTATCAACATACACACACATAACTAGTATCACCATTCACACACATAACTAATGTCATCATTCACATACATAACTAATGTCACCATTCACACACATAACTAGTGTCACCATTCACACATATAACTAATGTCATCATTCACATACATAACTAATGTCACCATTCACACACGTAACTAGTATCACCATACACACACATAACTAGTATCACCATTCACACACATAACTAATGTCACCATTCACACACATAACTAATGTCGCCATTCACACACATAACTAGTATCACCATACACACACATAACTAGTATCACCATACACACACATAACTAGTATCAACATACACACACATAACTAGTATCACCATTCACACACATAACTAATGTCATCATTCACATACATAACTAATGTCACCATTCACACACATAACTAATGTCACCATTCACACACATAACTAATGTCACCATTCACACACATAACTAATGTCACCATTCACACACATAACTAATATCACCATTCACACACATAACTAATGTAACCATTCACACACGTAACTAGTATCACCATACACACACATAACTAGAATCACCATACACACACATAACTAGTATCACCATACACACACATAACTAGTATCACCATACACACACATAACTAGTATCACCATACACACACATAACTAGTATCACCATACACACACATAACTAGTATCACCATACACACACATAACTAGTATCAACATACACATACATAACTAGTATCACCATTCACACACATAACTAATGTCATCATTCACACACATAACTAGTGTCACCATTCACACACATAACTAATGTCACCATTCACACATATAACTAATGTCACCATTCACACACATAACTAGTATCAACATACACACACATAACTAGTATCACCATTCACACACATAACTAATGTCATCATTCACACACATAACTAGTGTCACCATTCACACACATAACTAATGTCACCATTCACACATATAACTAATGTCACCATTCACACACATAACTAATATCACCATTCACACACATAACTAATGTAACCATTCACACACGTAACTAGTATCACCATACACACACATAACTAGAATCACCATACACACACATAACTAGTATCACCATACACACACATAACTAGTATCACCATACACACACATAACTAGTATCACCATACACACACATAACTAGTATCACCATACACACACATAACTAGTATCACCATACACACACATAACTAGTATCAACATACACACACATAACTAGTATCACCATTCACACACATAACTAATGTCATCATTCACACACATAACTAGTGTCACCATTCACACACATAACTAATGTCACCATTCACACACATAACTAATATCGCCATTCACACACATAACTAATGTCACCATTCACACATATAACTAATGTCACCATTCACACACATAACTAATGTCACCATTCACACACATAACTAATGTCACCATTCACACACATAACTAATATCACCATTCACACACATAACTAATGTAACCATTCACACACGTAACTAGTATCACCATACACACACATAACTAGTATCACCATACACACACATAACTAGTATCACCATACACACACATAACTAGTATCACCATACACACACATAACTAGTATCACCATACACACACATAACTAGTATCAACATACACACACATAACTAGTATCATCATTCACACACATAACTAATGTCATCATTCACATACATAACTAATGTCACCATTCACACACATAACTAGTGTCACCATTCACACATATAACTAATGTCATCATTCACATACATAACTAATGTCACCATTCACACACACAACTAGTGTCACCATTCACACACATAACTAGTGTCACCATTCACACACATAACTAATGTCACCATTCACACACATAACTAATGTCACCATTCACACACATAACTAATGTCGCCATTCACACACATAACTAATGTCACCATTCACACATATAACTAACGTCACCATTCACACACATAACTAATGTCACCATTCACACACATAACTAATGTCACCATTCACACACATAACTAATATCACCATTCACACACATAACTAATGTAACCATTCACACACGTAACTAGTATCAACATACACACACATAACTAGTATCATCATTCACACACATAACTAATGTCATCATTCACATACATAACTAATGTCACCATTCACACACATAACTAGTGTCACCATTCACACATATAACTAATGTCATCATTCACATACATAACTAATGTCACCATTCACACACACAACTAGTGTCACCATTCACACACATAACTAGTGTCACCATTCACACACATAACTAATGTCACCATTCACACACATAACTAATGTCACCATTCACACACATAACTAATGTCGCCATTCACACACATAACTAATGTCACCATTCACACATATAACTAACGTCACCATTCACACACATAACTAATGTCACCATTCACACACATAACTAATGTCACCATTCACACACATAACTAATATCACCATTCACACACATAACTAATGTAACCATTCACACACGTAACTAGTATCACCATACACACACATAACTAGTATCACCATACACACACATAACTAGTATCACCATACACACACATAACTAGTATCACCATACACACACATAACTAGTATCACCATACACACACATAACTAGTATCACCATACACACACATAACTAGTATCACCCTACACACACATAACTAGTATCAACATACACACACATAACTAGTATCACCATTCACACACATAACTAATCTCATCATTCACATACATAACTAATGTCACCATTCACACACATAACTAGTGTCACCATTCACACATATAACTAATGTCACCATTCACACACATAACTAATGTCACCATTCACACACATAACTAATGTCACCATTCACACACATAACTAATATCACCATTCACACACATAACTAATGTAACCATTTACACACGTAACTAGTATCACCATACACACACATAACTAGTATCACCATACACACACATAACTAGTATCACCATACACACACACAACTAGTATCACCATACACACACATAACTAGTATCACCATACACACACATAACTAGTATCACCATACACACACATAACTAGTATCAACATACACACACATAACTAGTATCACCATTCACACACATAACTAATGTCATCATTCACATACATAACTAATGTCACCATTCACACACATAACTAGTGTCACCATTCACACATATAACTAATGTCATCATTCACATACATAACTAATGTCACCATTCACACACACAACTAGTGTCACCATTCACACACATAACTAGTGTCACCATTCACACACATAACTAATGTCACCATTCACACACATAACTAATGTCACCATTCACACACATAACTAATGTCGCCATTCACACACATAACTAATGTCACCATTCACACATATAACTAACGTCACCATTCACACACATAACTAATGTCACCATTCACACACATAACTAATGTCACCATTCACACACATAACTAATATCACCATTCACACACATAACTAATGTAACCATTCACACACGTAACTAGTATCACCATACACACACATAACTAGTATCACCATACACACACATAACTAGTATCACCATACACACACATAACTAGTATCACCATACACACACATAACTAGTATCACCATACACACACATAACTAGTATCACCATACACACACATAACTAGTATCACCCTACACACACATAACTAGTATCAACATACACACACATAACTAGTATCACCATTCACACACATAACTAATCTCATCATTCACATACATAACTAATGTCACCATTCACACACATAACTAGTGTCACCATTCACACATATAACTAATGTCACCATTCACACACATAACTAATGTCACCATTCACACACATAACTAATGTCACCATTCACACACATAACTAATATCACCATTCACACACATAACTAATGTAACCATTCACACACGTAACTAGTATCACCATACACACACATAACTAGTATCACCATACACACACATAACTAGTATCACCATACACACACACAACTAGTATCACCATACACACACATAACTAGTATCACCATACACACACATAACTAGTATCACCATACACACACATAACTAGTATCAACATACACACACATAACTAGTATCACCATTCACACACATAACTAATGTCATCATTCACATACATAACTAATGTCACCATTCACACACATAACTAATGTCACCATTCACACACATAACTAATGTCACCATTCACACACATAACTAGTATCACCATTCATACATATAACTAGTGTCACCATTGACACACATAACTAATGTCCCCATTCACACACATAACTAATGTCACCATTCACACACACAACTAGTGTCACCATTCACACACATAACTAGTGTCACCATTCACACACATAACTAATATCACCATTCACACACATAACTAATGTAACCATTCACACACGTAACTAGTATCACCATAAACACACATAACTAGTATCACCATACACACACATAACTAGTATCACCATACACACACATAACTAGTATCACCATACACACATAACTAGTATCACCATACACACACATAACTAGTATCACCATACACACACATAACTAGTATCACCATACACACACATAACTAGTATCACCATACACACACATAACTAGTATCAACATACACACACATAACTAGTATCACCATACACACACATAACTAGTATCACCATACACACACATAACTAGTATCAACATACACACACATAACTAGTATCACCATTCACACACATAACTAATGTCATCATTCACATACATAACTAATGTCACCCTTCACACACATAACTAGTGTCACCATTCACACATATAACTAATGTCATCATTCACATACATAACTAATGTCACCATTCACACACATAACTAGTGTCACCATTCACACACATAACTAGTGTCACCATTCACACACATAACTAGTGTCACCATTCACACACATAACTAATGTCACCCTTCACACACATAACTAATGTCACCATTCACACACACAACTAGTGTCACCATTCACACACATAACTAATGTCACCATTCACACACATAACTAATGTCGCCATTCACACACATAACTAGTATCACCATACACACACATAACTAGTATCACCATACACACACATAACTAGTATCAACATACACACACATAACTAGTATCACCATTCACACACATAACTAATGTCATCATTCACATACATAACTAATGTCACCATTCACACACATAACTAATGTCACCATTCACACACATAACTAATGTCACCATTCACACACATAACTAATATCACCATTCACACACATAACTAATGTAACCATTCACACACGTAACTAGTATCACCATACACACACATAACTAGTATCACCATACACACACATAACTAGTATCAACATACACACACATAATTAGTATCACCATACACACACATAACTAGTATCACCATACACACACATAACTAGTATCACCATACACACATATAACTAATGTCATCATTCACATACATAACTAATGTCACCATTCACACACACAACTAGTGTCACCATTCACACACATAACTAGTGTCACCATTCACACACATAACTAATGTCACCATTCACACACATAACTAATGTCACCATTCACACACATAACTAATGTCGCCATTCACACACATAACTAATGTCACCATTCACACATATAACTAACGTCACCATTCACACACATAACTAATGTCACCATTCACACACATAACTAATGTCACCATTCACACACATAACTAATATCACCATTCACACACATAACTAATGTAACCATTCACACACGTAACTAGTATCACCATACACACACATAACTAGTATCACCATACACACACATAACTAGTATCACCATACACACACATAACTAGTATCACCATACACACACATAACTAGTATCACCATACACACACATAACTAGTATCACCATACACACACATAACTAGTATCACCCTACACACACATAACTAGTATCAACATACACACACATAACTAGTATCACCATTCACACACATAACTAATCTCATCATTCACATACATAACTAATGTCACCATTCACACACATAACTAGTGTCACCATTCACACATATAACTAATGTCACCATTCACACACATAACTAATGTCACCATTCACACACATAACTAATGTCACCATTCACACACATAACTAATATCACCATTCACACACATAACTAATGTAACCATTCACACACGTAACTAGTATCACCATACACACACATAACTAGTATCACCATACACACACATAACTAGTATCACCATACACACACACAACTAGTATCACCATACACACACATAACTAGTATCACCATACACACACATAACTAGTATCACCATACACACACATAACTAGTATCAACATACACACACATAACTAGTATCACCATTCACACACATAACTAATGTCATCATTCACATACATAACTAATGTCACCATTCACACACATAACTAGTGTCACCATTCACACATATAACTAATGTCATCATTCACATACATAACTAATGTCACCATTCACACACACAACTAGTGTCACCATTCACACACATAACTAGTGTCACCATTCACACACATAACTAATGTCACCATTCACACACATAACTAATGTCACCATTCACACACATAACTAATGTCGCCATTCACACACATAACTAATGTCACCATTCACACATATAACTAACGTCACCATTCACACACATAACTAATGTCACCATTCACACACATAACTAATGTCACCATTCACACACATAACTAATATCACCATTCACACACATAACTAATGTAACCATTCACACACGTAACTAGTATCACCATACACACACATAACTAGTATCACCATACACACACATAACTAGTATCACCATACACACACATAACTAGTATCACCATACACACACATAACTAGTATCACCATACACACACATAACTAGTATCACCATACACACACATAACTAGTATCACCCTACACACACATAACTAGTATCAACATACACACACATAACTAGTATCACCATTCACACACATAACTAATCTCATCATTCACATACATAACTAATGTCACCATTCACACACATAACTAGTGTCACCATTCACACATATAACTAATGTCACCATTCACACACATAACTAATGTCACCATTCACACACATAACTAATGTCACCATTCACACACATAACTAATATCACCATTCACACACATAACTAATGTAACCATTCACACACGTAACTAGTATCACCATACACACACATAACTAGTATCACCATACACACACATAACTAGTATCACCATACACACACACAACTAGTATCACCATACACACACATAACTAGTATCACCATACACACACATAACTAGTATCACCATACACACACATAACTAGTATCAACATACACACACATAACTAGTATCACCATTCACACACATAACTAATGTCATCATTCACATACATAACTAATGTCACCATTCACACACATAACTAATGTCACCATTCACACACATAACTAATGTCACCATTCACACACATAACTAGTATCACCATTCATACATATAACTAGTGTCACCATTGACACACATAACTAATGTCCCCATTCACACACATAACTAATGTCACCATTCACACACACAACTAGTGTCACCATTCACACACATAACTAGTGTCACCATTCACACACATAACTAATATCACCATTCACACACATAACTAATGTAACCATTCACACACGTAACTAGTATCACCATACACACACATAACTAGTATCACCATACACACACATAACTAGTATCACCATACACACACATAACTAGTATCACCATACACACATAACTAGTATCACCATACACACACATAACTAGTATCACCATACACACACATAACTAGTATCACCATACACACACATAACTAGTATCACCATACACACACATAACTAGTATCAACATACACACACATAACTAGTATCACCATACACACACATAACTAGTATCACCATACACACACATAACTAGTATCAACATACACACACATAACTAGTATCACCATTCACACACATAACTAATGTCATCATTCACATACATAACTAATGTCACCCTTCACACACATAACTAGTGTCACCATTCACACATATAACTAATGTCATCATTCACACACATAACTAATATCACCATTCACACACATAACTAATGTAACCATTCACACACGTAACTAGTATCACCATACACACACATAACTAGTATCACCATACACACACATAACTAGTATCACCATACACACACATAACTAGTATCACCATACACACACATAACTAGTATCACCATACACACACATAACTAGTATCACCATACACACACATAACTAGTATCACCCTACACACACATAACTAGTATCAACATACACACACATAACTAGTATCACCATTCACACACATAACTAATCTCATCATTCACATACATAACTAATGTCACCATTCACACACATAACTAGTGTCACCATTCACACATATAACTAATGTCACCATTCACACACATAACTAATGTCACCATTCACACACATAACTAATGTCACCATTCACACACATAACTAATATCACCATTCACACACATAACTAATGTAACCATTCACACACGTAACTAGTATCACCATACACACACATAACTAGTATCACCATACACACACATAACTAGTATCACCATACACACACACAACTAGTATCACCATACACACACATAACTAGTATCACCATACACACACATAACTAGTATCACCATACACACACATAACTAGTATCAACATACACACACATAACTAGTATCACCATTCACACACATAACTAATGTCATCATTCACATACATAACTAATGTCACCATTCACACACATAACTAGTGTCACCATTCACACATATAACTAATGTCATCATTCACATACATAACTAATGTCACCATTCACACACACAACTAGTGTCACCATTCACACACATAACTAGTGTCACCATTCACACACATAACTAATGTCACCATTCACACACATAACTAATGTCACCATTCACACACATAACTAATGTCGCCATTCACACACATAACTAATGTCACCATTCACACATATAACTAACGTCACCATTCACACACATAACTAATGTCACCATTCACACACATAACTAATGTCACCATTCACACACATAACTAATATCACCATTCACACACATAACTAATGTAACCATTCACACACGTAACTAGTATCACCATACACACACATAACTAGTATCACCATACACACACATAACTAGTATCACCATACACACACATAACTAGTATCACCATACACACACATAACTAGTATCACCATACACACACATAACTAGTATCACCATACACACACATAACTAGTATCACCCTACACACACATAACTAGTATCAACATACACACACATAACTAGTATCACCATTCACACACATAACTAATCTCATCATTCACATACATAACTAATGTCACCATTCACACACATAACTAGTGTCACCATTCACACATATAACTAATGTCACCATTCACACACATAACTAATGTCACCATTCACACACATAACTAATGTCACCATTCACACACATAACTAATATCACCATTCACACACATAACTAATGTAACCATTCACACACGTAACTAGTATCACCATACACACACATAACTAGTATCACCATACACACACATAACTAGTATCACCATACACACACACAACTAGTATCACCATACACACACATAACTAGTATCACCATACACACACATAACTAGTATCACCATACACACACATAACTAGTATCAACATACACACACATAACTAGTATCACCATTCACACACATAACTAATGTCATCATTCACATACATAACTAATGTCACCATTCACACACATAACTAATGTCACCATTCACACACATAACTAATGTCACCATTCACACACATAACTAGTATCACCATTCATACATATAACTAGTGTCACCATTGACACACATAACTAATGTCCCCATTCACACACATAACTAATATCACCATTCACACACATAACTAATGTAACCATTCACACACGTAACTAGTATCACCATACACACACATAACTAGTATCACCATACACACACATAACTAGTATCACCATACACACACATAACTAGTATCACCATACACACACATAACTAGTATCACCATACACACACATAACTAGTATCACCATACACACACATAACTAGTATCACCCTACACACACATAACTAGTATCAACATACACACACATAACTAGTATCACCATTCACACACATAACTAATCTCATCATTCACATACATAACTAATGTCACCATTCACACACATAACTAGTGTCACCATTCACACATATAACTAATGTCACCATTCACACACATAACTAATGTCACCATTCACACACATAACTAATGTCACCATTCACACACATAACTAATATCACCATTCACACACATAACTAATGTAACCATTCACACACGTAACTAGTATCACCATACACACACATAACTAGTATCACCATACACACACATAACTAGTATCACCATACACACACACAACTAGTATCACCATACACACACATAACTAGTATCACCATACACACACATAACTAGTATCACCATACACACACATAACTAGTATCAACATACACACACATAACTAGTATCACCATTCACACACATAACTAATGTCATCATTCACATACATAACTAATGTCACCATTCACACACATAACTAGTGTCACCATTCACACATATAACTAATGTCATCATTCACATACATAACTAATGTCACCATTCACACACACAACTAGTGTCACCATTCACACACATAACTAGTGTCACCATTCACACACATAACTAATGTCACCATTCACACACATAACTAATGTCACCATTCACACACATAACTAATGTCGCCATTCACACACATAACTAATGTCACCATTCACACATATAACTAACGTCACCATTCACACACATAACTAATGTCACCATTCACACACATAACTAATGTCACCATTCACACACATAACTAATATCACCATTCACACACATAACTAATGTAACCATTCACACACGTAACTAGTATCACCATACACACACATAACTAGTATCACCATACACACACATAACTAGTATCACCATACACACACATAACTAGTATCACCATACACACACATAACTAGTATCACCATACACACACATAACTAGTATCACCATACACACACATAACTAGTATCACCCTACACACACATAACTAGTATCAACATACACACACATAACTAGTATCACCATTCACACACATAACTAATCTCATCATTCACATACATAACTAATGTCACCATTCACACACATAACTAGTGTCACCATTCACACATATAACTAATGTCACCATTCACACACATAACTAATGTCACCATTCACACACATAACTAATGTCACCATTCACACACATAACTAATATCACCATTCACACACATAACTAATGTAACCATTCACACACGTAACTAGTATCACCATACACACACATAACTAGTATCACCATACACACACATAACTAGTATCACCATACACACACACAACTAGTATCACCATACACACACATAACTAGTATCACCATACACACACATAACTAGTATCACCATACACACACATAACTAGTATCAACATACACACACATAACTAGTATCACCATTCACACACATAACTAATGTCATCATTCACATACATAACTAATGTCACCATTCACACACATAACTAATGTCACCATTCACACACATAACTAATGTCACCATTCACACACATAACTAGTATCACCATTCATACATATAACTAGTGTCACCATTGACACACATAACTAATGTCCCCATTCACACACATAACTAATGTCACCATTCACACACACAACTAGTGTCACCATTCACACACATAACTAGTGTCACCATTCACACACATAACTAATATCACCATTCACACACATAACTAATGTAACCATTCACACACGTAACTAGTATCACCATACACACACATAACTAGTATCACCATACACACACATAACTAGTATCACCATACACACACATAACTAGTATCACCATACACACATAACTAGTATCACCATACACACACATAACTAGTATCACCATACACACACATAACTAGTATCACCATACACACACATAACTAGTATCACCATACACACACATAACTAGTATCAACATACACACACATAACTAGTATCACCATACACACACATAACTAGTATCACCATACACACACATAACTAGTATCAACATACACACACATAACTAGTATCACCATTCACACACATAACTAATGTCATCATTCACATACATAACTAATGTCACCCTTCACACACATAACTAGTGTCACCATTCACACATATAACTAATGTCATCATTCACATACATAACTAATGTCACCATTCACACACATAACTAGTGTCACCATTCACACACATAACTAGTGTCACCATTCACACACATAACTAGTGTCACCATTCACACACATAACTAATGTCACCCTTCACACACATAACTAATGTCACCATTCACACACACAACTAGTGTCACCATTCACACACATAACTAATGTCACCATTCACACACATAACTAATGTCGCCATTCACACACATAACTAGTATCACCATACACACACATAACTAGTATCACCATACACACACATAACTAGTATCAACATACACACACATAACTAGTATCACCATTCACACACATAACTAATGTCATCATTCACATACATAACTAATGTCACCATTCACACACATAACTAATGTCACCATTCACACACATAACTAATGTCACCATTCACACACATAACTAATATCACCATTCACACACATAACTAATGTAACCATTCACACACGTAACTAGTATCACCATACACACACATAACTAGTATCACCATACACACACATAACTAGTATCAACATACACACACATAATTAGTATCACCATACACACACATAACTAGTATCACCATACACACACATAACTAGTATCACCATACACACATATAACTAATGTCATCATTCACATACATAACTAATGTCACCATTCACACACACAACTAGTGTCACCATTCACACACATAACTAGTGTCACCATTCACACACATAACTAATGTCACCATTCACACACATAACTAATGTCACCATTCACACACATAACTAATGTCGCCATTCACACACATAACTAATGTCACCATTCACACATATAACTAACGTCACCATTCACACACATAACTAATGTCACCATTCACACACATAACTAATGTCACCATTCACACACATAACTAATATCACCATTCACACACATAACTAATGTAACCATTCACACACGTAACTAGTATCACCATACACACACATAACTAGTATCACCATACACACACATAACTAGTATCACCATACACACACATAACTAGTATCACCATACACACACATAACTAGTATCACCATACACACACATAACTAGTATCACCATACACACACATAACTAGTATCACCCTACACACACATAACTAGTATCAACATACACACACATAACTAGTATCACCATTCACACACATAACTAATCTCATCATTCACATACATAACTAATGTCACCATTCACACACATAACTAGTGTCACCATTCACACATATAACTAATGTCACCATTCACACACATAACTAATGTCACCATTCACACACATAACTAATGTCACCATTCACACACATAACTAATATCACCATTCACACACATAACTAATGTAACCATTCACACACGTAACTAGTATCACCATACACACACATAACTAGTATCACCATACACACACATAACTAGTATCACCATACACACACACAACTAGTATCCCCATACACACACATAACTAGTATCACCATACACACACATAACTAGTATCAACATACACACACATAACTAGTATCACCATTCACACACATAACTAATGTCATCATTCACATACATAACTAATGTCACCATTCACACACATAACTAGTGTCACCATTCATACATATAACTAATGTCATCATTCACATACATAACTAATGTCACCATTCACACACACAACTAGTGTCACCATTCACACACATAACTAGTGTCACCATTCACACACATAACTAATGTCACCATTCACACACATAACTAATGTCACCATTCACACACATAACTAATGTCGCCATTCACACACATAACTAATGTCACCATTCACACATATAACTAACGTCACCATTCACACACATAACTAATGTCACCATTCACACACATAACTAATGTCACCATTCACACACATAACTAATATCACCATTCACACACATAACTAATGTAACCATTCACACACGTAACTAGTATCACCATACACACACATAACTAGTATCACCATACACACACATAACTAGTATCACCATACACACACATAACTAGTATCACCATACACACACATAACTAGTATCACCATACACACACATAACTAGTATCACCATACACACACATAACTAGTATCACCCTACACACACATAACTAGTATCAACATACACACACATAACTAGTATCACCATTCACACACATAACTAATCTCATCATTCACATACATAACTAATGTCACCATTCACACACATAACTAGTGTCACCATTCACACATATAACTAATGTCACCATTCACACACATAACTAATGTCACCATTCACACACATAACTAATGTCACCATTCACACACATAACTAATATCACCATTCACACACATAACTAATGTAACCATTCACACACGTAACTAGTATCACCATACACACACATAACTAGTATCACCATACACACACATAACTAGTATCACCATACACACACATAACTAGTATCACCATACACACACATAACTAGTATCAACATACACACACATAACTAGTATCACCATTCACACACATAACTAATGTCATCATTCACATACATAACTAATGTCACCATTCACACACATAACTAATGTCACCATTCACACACATAACTAATGTCACCATTCACACACATAACTAGTATCACCATTCATACATATAACTAGTGTCACCATTGACACACATAACTAATGTCCCCATTCACACACATAACTAATGTCACCATTCACACACACAACTAGTGTCACCATTCACACACATAACTAGTGTCACCATTCACACACATAACTAATGTCACCATTCACACACATAACTAATGTCACCATTCACACACATAACTAATGTCGCCATTCACACACATAACTAATGTCACCATTCACACATATAACTAACGTCACCATTCACACACATAACTAATGTCACCATTCACACACATAACTAATGTCACCATTCACACACATAACTAATATCACCATTCACACACATAACTAATGTAACCATTCACACACGTAACTAGTATCACCATACACACACATAACTAGTATCACCATACACACACATAACTAGTATCACCATACACACACATAACTAGTATCACCATACACACACATAACTAGTATCACCATACACACACATAACTAGTATCACCCTACACACACATAACTAGTAGCAACATACACACACATAACTAGTATCACCATTCACACACATAACTAATCTCATCATTCACATACATAACTAATGTCACCATTCACACACATAACTAGTGTCACCATTCACACATATAACTAATGTCACCATTCACACACATAACTAATGTCACCATTCACACACATAACTAATGTCACCATTCACACACATAACTAATATCACCATTCACACACATAACTAATGTAACCATTCACACACGTAACTAGTATCACCATACACACACATAACTAGTATCACCATACACACACATAACTAGTATCACCATACACACACACAACTAGTATCACCATACACACACATAACTAGTATCACCATACACACACATAACTAGTATCACCATACACACACATAACTAGTATCAACATACACACACATAACTAGTATCACCATTCACACACATAACTAATGTCATCATTCACATACATAACTAATGTCACCATTCACACACATAACTAGTGTCACCATTCACACATATAACTAATGTCATCATTCACATACATAACTAATGTCACCATTCACACACACAACTAGTGTCACCATTCACACACATAACTAGTGTCACCATTCACACACATAACTAATGTCACAATTCACACACATAACTAATGTCACCATTCACACACATAACTAATGTCGCCATTCACACACATAACTAATGTCACCATTCACACATATAACTAACGTCACCATTCACACACATAACTAATGTCACCATTCACACACATAACTAATGTCACCATTCACACACATAACTAATATCACCATTCACACACATAACTAATGTAACCATTCACACACGTAACTAGTATCACCATACACACACATAACTAGTATCACCATACACACACATAACTAGTATCACCATACACACACATAACTAGTATCACCATACACACACATAACTAGTATCACCATACACACACATAACTAGTATCACCATACACACACATAACTAGTATCACCCTACACACACATAACTAGTATCAACATACACACACATAACTAGTATCACCATTCACACACATAACTAATCTCATCATTCACATACATAACTAATGTCACCATTCACACACATAACTAGTGTCACCATTCACACATATAACTAATGTCACCATTCACACACATAACTAATGTCACCATTCACACACATAACTAATGTCACCATTCACACACATAACTAATATCACCATTCACACACATAACTAATGTAACCATTCACACACGTAACTAGTATCACCATACACACACATAACTAGTATCACCATACACACACATAACTAGTATCACCATACACACACACAACTAGTATCACCATACACACACATAACTAGTATCACCATACACACACATAACTAGTATCACCATACACACACATAACTAGTATCAACATACACACACATAACTAGTATCACCATTCACACACATAACTAATGTCATCATTCACATACATAACTAATGTCACCATTCACACACATAACTAATGTCACCATTCACACACATAACTAATGTCACCATTCACACACATAACTAGTATCACCATTCATACATATAACTAGTGTCACCATTGACACACATAACTAATGTCCCCATTCACACACATAACTAATGTCACCATTCACACACACAACTAGTGTCACCATTCACACACATAACTAGTGTCACCATTCACACACATAACTAATATCACCATTCACACACATAACTAATGTAACCATTCACACACGTAACTAGTATCACCATACACACACATAACTAGTATCACCATACACACACATAACTAGTATCACTATACACACATAACTAGTATCACCATACACACATAACTAGTATCACCATACACACACATAACTAGTATCACCATACACACACATAACTAGTATCACCATACACACACATAACTAGTATCACCATACACACACATAACTAGTATCAACATACACACACATAACTAGTATCACCATACACACACATAACTAGTATCACCATACACACACATAACTAGTATCAACATACACACACATAACTAGTATCACCATTCACACACATAACTAATGTCATCATTCACATACATAACTAATGTCACCCTTCACACACATAACTAGTGTCACCATTCACACATATAACTAATGTCATCATTCACATACATAACTAATGTCACCATTCACACACATAACTAGTGTCACCATTCACACACATAACTAGTGTCACCATTCACACACATAACTAGTGTCACCATTCACACACATAACTAATGTCACCCTTCACACACATAACTAATGTCACCATTCACACACACAACTAGTGTCACCATTCACACACATAACTAGTGTCACCATTCACACACATAACTAATGTCACCATTCACACACATAACTAATGTCGCCATTCACACACATAACTAGTATCACCATACACACACATAACTAGTATCACCATACACACACATAACTAGTATCAACATACACACACATAACTAGTATCACCATTCACACACATAACTAATGTCATCATTCACATACATAACTAATGTCACCTTTCACACACATAACTAATGTCACCATTCACACACATAACTAATGTCACCATTCACACACATAACTAATATCACCATTCACACACATAACTAATGTAACCATTCACACACGTAACTAGTATCACCATACACACACATAACTAGTATCAACATACACACACATAATTAGTATCACCATACACACACATAACTAGTATCACCATACACACACATAACTAGTATCACCATACACACACATAACTAGTATCAACATACACACACATAACTAGTATCACCATTCACACACATAACTAATGTCATCATTCACATACATAACTAATGTCACCATTCACACACATAACTAATGTCACCATTCACACACATAACTAATGTCACCATTCACACACATAACTAATGTCACCATTCACACACATAACTAATATCACCATTCACACACATAACTAATGTAACCATTCACACACGTAACTAGTATCACCATACACACACATAACTAGAATCACCATACACACACATAACTAGTATCACCATACACACACATAACTAGTATCACCATACACACACATAACTAGTATCACCATACACACACATAACTAGTATCACCATACACACACATAACTAGTATCACCATACACACACATAACTAGTATCAACATACACACACATAACTAGTATCACCATTCACACACATAACTAATGTCATCATTCACACACATAACTAGTGTCACCATTCACACACATAACTAATGTCACCATTCACACATATAACTAATGTCACCATTCACACATATAACTAATGTCACCATTCACACACATAACTAATATCACCATTCACACACATAACTAATGTAACCATTCACACACGTAACTAGTATCACCATACACACACATAACTAGAATCACCATACACACACATAACTAGTATCACCATACACACACATAACTAGTATCACCATACACACACATAACTAGTATCACCATACACACACATAACTAGTATCACCATACACACACATAACTAGTATCACCATACACACACATAACTAGTATCAACATACACACACATAACTAGTATCACCATTCACACACATAACTAATGTCACCATTCACACACATAACTAATGTCGCCATTCACACACATAACTAATGTCACCATTCACACATATAACTAACGTCACCATTCACACACATAACTAATGTCACCATTCACACACATAACTAATGTCACCATTCACACACATAACTAATATCACCATTCACACACATAACTAATGTAACCATTCACACACGTAACTAGTATCACCATACACACACATAACTAGTATCACCATACACACACATAACTAGTATCACCATACACACACATAACTAGTATCACCATACACACACATAACTAGTATCACCATACACACACATAACTAGTATCACCATACACACACATAACTAGTATCAACATACACACACATAACTAGTGTCACCATTCACACACATAACTAGTGTCACCATTCACACACATAACTAATGTCACCATTCACACACATAACTAATATCGCCATTCACACACATAACTAATGTCACCATTCACACATATAACTAATGTCACCATTCACACACATAACTAATGTTACCATTCACACACATAACTAATGTCACCATTCACACACATAACTAATATCACCATTCACACACATAACTTATGTAACCATTAACACACGTAACTAGTATCACCATACACACACATAACTAGTATCACCATACACACACATAACTAGTATCACCATACACACACATAACTAGTATCAACATACACACACATAACTAGTATCACCATACACACACATAACTAGTATCACCATACACACACATAACTAGTATCAACATACACACACATAACTAGTATCACCATTCACACACATAACTAATGTCATCATTCACATACATAACTAATGTCACCCTTCACACACATAACTAGTGTCACCATTCACACATATAACTAATGTCATCATTCACATACATAACTAATGTCACCATTCACACACATAACTAGTGTCACCATTCACACACATAACTAGTGTCACCATTCACACACATAACTAGTGTCACCATTCACACACATAACTAATGTCACCCTTCACACACATAACTAATGTCACCATTCACACACACAACTAGTGTCACCATTCACACACATAACTAGTGTCACCATTCACACACATAACTAATGTCACCATTCACACACATAACTAATGTCGCCATTCACACACATAACTAGTATCACCATACACACACATAACTAGTATCACCATACACACACATAACTAGTATCAACATACACACACATAACTAGTATCACCATTCACACACATAACTAATGTCATCATTCACATACATAACTAATGTCACCTTTCACACACATAACTAATGTCACCATTCACACACATAACTAATGTCACCATTCACACACATAACTAATATCACCATTCACACACATAACTAATGTAACCATTCACACACGTAACTAGTATCACCATACACACACATAACTAGTATCAACATACACACACATAATTAGTATCACCATACACACACATAACTAGTATCACCATAAACACACATAACTAGTATCACCATACACACACATAACTAGTATCAACATACACACACATAACTAGTATCACCATTCACACACATAACTAATGTCATCATTCACATACATAACTAATGTCACCATTCACACACATAACTAATGTCACCATTCACACACATAACTAATGTCACCATTCACACACATAACTAATGTCACCATTCACACACATAACTAATATCACCATTCACACACATAACTAATGTAACCATTCACACACGTAACTAGTATCACCATACACACACATAACTAGAATCACCATACACACACATAACTAGTATCACCATACACACACATAACTAGTATCACCATACACACACATAACTAGTATCACCATACACACACATAACTAGTATCACCATACACACACATAACTAGTATCAACATACACACACATAACTAGTATCACCATTCACACACATAACTAATGTCATCATTCACACACATAACTAGTGTCACCATTCACACATATAACTAATGTCACCATTCACACATATAACTAATGTCACCATTCACACACATAACTAATATCACCATTCACACACATAACTAATGTAACCATTCACACACGTAACTAGTATCACCATACACACACATAACTAGAATCACCATACACACACATAACTAGTATCACCATACACACACATAACTAGTATCACCATACACACACATAACTAGTATCACCATACACACACATAACTAGTATCACCATACACACACATAACTAGTATCACCATACACACACATAACTAGTATCAACATACACACACATAACTAGTATCACCATTCACACACATAACTAATGTCATCATTCACACACATAACTAGTGTCACCATTCACACACATAACTAATGTCACCATTCACACACATAACTAATGTCACCATTCACACACATAACTAATATCGCCATTCACACACATAACTAATGTCACCATTCACACATATAACTAATGTCACCATTCACACACATAACTAATGTCACCATTCACACACATAACTAATGTCACCATTCACACACATAACTAATATCACCATTCACACACATAACTAATGTAACCATTAACACACGTAACTAGTATCACCATACACACACATAACTAGTATCACCAT
This sequence comes from Ariolimax columbianus, assembly GCA_036924085.1. Lineage (NCBI taxonomy): Eukaryota > Metazoa > Mollusca > Gastropoda > Stylommatophora > Arionidae > Ariolimax > Ariolimax columbianus. Next base: position 92,864,016 of record JAVGWX010000011.1, on the reverse strand, counting down.
ACACACACATAACTAGTATCACCATACACACACATAACTAGTATCACCATACACACACATAACTAGTATCACCATACACACACATAACTAGTATCAACATACACACACATAACTAGTGTCACCATTCACACACATAACTAGTGTCACCATTCACACACATAACTAATGTCACCATTCACACACATAACTAATGTCACCATTCACACACATAACTAATGTCGCCATTCACACACATAACTAATGTCACCATTCACACATATAACTAACGTCACCATTCACACACATAACTAATGTCACCATTCACACACATAACTAATGTCACCATTCACACACATAACTAATATCACCATTCACACACATAACTAATGTAACCATTCACACACGTAACTAGTATCACCATACACACACATAACTAGTATCACCATACACACACATAACTAGTATCACCATACACACACATAACTAGTATCACCATACACACACATAACTAGTATCACCATACACACACATAACTAGTATCACCATACACACACATAACTAGTATCAACATACACACACATAACTAGTGTCACCATTCACACACATAACTAGTGTCACCATTCACACACATAACTAATGTCACCATTCACACACATAACTAATATCGCCATTCACACACATAACTAATGTCACCATTCACACATATAACTAATGTCACCATTCACACACATAACTAATGTTACCATTCACACACATAACTAATGTCACCATTCACACACATAACTAATATCACCATTCACACACATAACTAATGTAACCATTAACACACGTAACTAGTATCACCATACACACACATAACTAGTATCATCATACACACACATAACTAGTATCACCATACACACACATAACTAGTATCACCATACACACACATAACTAGTATCACCATACACACACATAACTAGTATCAACATACACACACATAACTAGTGTCACCATTCACACACATAACTAGTGTCACCATTCACACACATAACTAATGTCACCATTCACACACATAACTAATGTCACCATTCACACACATAACTAATGTCGCCATTCACACACATAACTAATGTCACCATTCACACACATAACTAACGTCACCATTCACACACATAACTAATGTCACCATTCACACACATAACTAATGTCACCATTCACACACATAACTAATATCACCATTCACACACATAACTAATGTAACCATTCACACACGTAACTAGTATCACCATACACACACATAACTAGTATCACCATACACACACATAACTAGTATCACCATACACACACATAACTAGTATCACCATACACACACATAACTAGTATCACCATACACACACATAACTAGTATCACCATACACACACATAACTAGTATCACCCTACACACACATAACTAGTATCAACATACACACACATAACTAGTATCACCATTCACACACATAACTAATCTCATCATTCACATACATAACTAATGTCACCATTCACACACATAACTAGTGTCACCATTCACACATATAACTAATGTCACCATTCACACACATAACTAATGTCACCATTCACACACATAACTAATGTCACCATTCACACACATAACTAATATCACCATTCACACACATAACTAATGTAACCATTCACACACGTAACTAGTATCACCATACACACACATAACTAGTATCACCATACACACACATAACTAGTATCACCATACACACACATAACTAGTATCAACATACACACACATAACTAGTATCACCATTCACACACATAACTAATGTCATCATTCACATACATAACTAATGTCACCATTCACACACATAACTAATGTCACTATTCACACACATAACTAATGTCACCATTCACACACATAACTAGTATCACCATTCATACATATAACTAGTGTCACCATTGACACACATAACTAATGTCCCCATTCACACACATAACTAATGTCACCCTTCACACACACAACTAGTGTCACCATTCACACACATAACTAGTGTCACCATTCACACACATAACTAATATCACCATTCACACACATAACTAATGTAACCATTCACACACGTAACTAGTATCACCATACACACACATAACTAGTATCACCATACACACACATAACTAGTATCACCATACACACACATAACTAGTATCACCATACACACATAACTAGTATCACCATACACACACATAACTAGTATCACCATACACACACATAACTAGTATCACCATACACACACATAACTAGTATCACCATACACACACATAACTAGTATCAACATACACACACATAACTAGTATCACCATACACACACATAACTAGTATCACCATACACACACATAACTAGTATCAACATACACACACATAACTAGTATCACCATTCACACACATAACTAATGTCATCATTCACATACATAACTAATGTCACCCTTCACACACATAACTAGTGTCACCATTCACACATATAACTAATGTCATCATTAAAATACATAACTAATGTCACCATTCACACACATAACTAGTGTCACCATTCACACACATAACTAGTGTCACCATTCACACACATAACTAGTGTCACCATTCACACACATAACTAATGTCACCCTTCACACACATAACTAATGTCACCATTCACACACACAACTAGTGTCACCATTCACACACATAACTAGTGTCACCATTCACACACATAACTAATGTCACCATTCACACACATAACTAATGTCACCATTCACACACATAACTAATGTCACCATTCACACACATAACTAATGTCGCCATTCACACACATAACTAATGTCACCATTCACACATATAACTAACGTCACCATTCACACACATAACTAATGTCACCATTCACACACATAACTAATGTCACCATTCACACACATAACTAATATCACCATTCACACACATAACTAATGTAACCATTCACACACGTAACTAGTATCACCATACACACACATAACTAGTATCACCATACACACACATAACTAGTATCACCATACACACACATAACTAGTATCACCATACACACACATAACTAGTATCACCATACACACACATAACTAGTATCACCATACACACACATAACTAGTATCAACATACACACACATAACTAGTGTCACCATTCACACACATAACTAGTGTCACCATTCACACACATAACTAATGTCACCATTCACACACATAACTAATATCGCCATTCACACACATAACTAATGTCACCATTCACACATATAACTAATGTCACCATTCACACACATAACTAATGTCACCATTCACACACATAACTAATGTCACCATTCACACACATAACTAATATCACCATTCACACACATAACTAATGTAACCATTAACACACGTAACTAGTATCACCATACACACACATAACTAGTATCACCATACACACACATAACTAGTATCACCATACACACACATAACTAGTATCACCATACACACACATAACTAGTATCACCATACACACACATAACTAGTATCACCATACACACACATAACTAGTATCAACATACACACACATAACTAGTATCACCATACACACACATAACTAGTATCACCATACACACACATAACTAGTATCAACATACACACACATAACTAGTATCACCATTCACACACATAACTAATGTCATCATTCACATACATAACTAATGTCACCCTTCACACACATAACTAGTGTCACCATTCACACATATAACTAATGTCATCATTAAAATACATAACTAATGTCACCATTCACACACATAACTAGTGTCACCATTCACACACATAACTAGTGTCACCATTCACACACATAACTAGTGTCACCATTCACACACATAACTAATGTCACCCTTCACACACATAACTAATGTCACCATTCACACACACAACTAGTGTCACCATTCACACACATAACTAGTGTCACCATTCACACACATAACTAATGTCACCATTCACACACATAACTAATGTCACCATTCACACACATAACTAATGTCACCATTCACACACATAACTAATGTCGCCATTCACACACATAACTAATGTCACCATTCACACATATAACTAACGTCACCATTCACACACATAACTAATGTCACCATTCACACACATAACTAATGTCACCATTCACACACATAACTAATATCACCATTCACACACATAACTAATGTAACCATTCACACACGTAACTAGTATCACCATACACACACATAACTAGTATCACCATACACACACATAACTAGTATCACCATACACACACATAACTAGTATCACCATACACACACATAACTAGTATCACCATACACACACATAACTAGTATCACCATACACACACATAACTAGTATCAACATACACACACATAACTAGTGTCACCATTCACACACATAACTAGTGTCACCATTCACACACATAACTAATGTCACCATTCACACACATAACTAATATCGCCATTCACACACATAACTAATGTCACCATTCACACATATAACTAATGTCACCATTCACACACATAACTAATGTCACCATTCACACACATAACTAATGTCACCATTCACACACATAACTAATATCACCATTCACACACATAACTAATGTAACCATTAACACACGTAACTAGTATCACCATACACACACATAACTAGTATCACCATACACACACATAACTAGTATCACCATACACACACATAACTAGTATCACCATACACACACATAACTAGTATCACCATACACACACATAACTAGTATCAACATACACACACATAACTAGTGTCACCATTCACACACATAACTAGTGTCACCATTCACACACATAACTAATGTCACCATTCACACACATAACTAATGTCACCATTCACACACATAACTAATGTCGCCATTCACACACATAACTAATGTCACCATTCACACATATAACTAACGTCACCATTCACACACATAACTAATGTCACCATTCACACACATAACTAATGTCACCATTCACACACATAACTAATATCACCATTCACACACATAACTAATGTAACCATTCACACACGTAACTAGTATCACCATACACACACATAACTAGTATCACCATACACACACATAACTAGTATCACCATACACACACATAACTAGTATCACCATACACACACATAACTAGTATCACCATACACACACATAACTAGTATCACCATACACACACATAACTAGTATCACCCTACACACACATAACTAGTATCAACATACACACACATAACTAGTATCACCATTCACACACATAACTAATCTCATCATTCACATACATAACTAATGTCACCATTCACACACATAACTAGTGTCACCATTCACACATATAACTAATGTCACCATTCACACACATAACTAATGTCACCATTCACACACATAACTAATGTCACCATTCACACACATAACTAATATCACCATTCACACACATAACTAATGTAACCATTCACACACGTAACTAGTATCACCATACACACACATAACTAGTATCACCATACACACACATAACTAGTATCACCATACACACACATAACTAGTATCAACATACACACACATAACTAGTATCACCATTCACACACATAACTAATGTCATCATTCACATACATAACTAATGTCACCATTCACACACATAACTAATGTCACCATTCACACACATAACTAATGTCACCATTCACACACATAACTAGTATCACCATTCATACATATAACTAGTGTCACCATTGACACACATAACTAATGTCCCCATTCACACACATAACTAATGTCACCATTCACACACACAACTAGTGTCACCATTCACACACATAACTAGTGTCACCATTCACACACATAACTAATATCACCATTCACACACATAACTAATGTAACCATTCACACACGTAACTAGTATCACCATACACACACATAACTAGTATCACCATACACACACATAACTAGTATCACCATACACACACATAACTAGTATCACCATACACACATAACTAGTATCACCATACACACACATAACTAGTATCACCATACACACACATAACTAGTATCACCATACACACACATAACTAGTATCACCATACACACACATAACTAGTATCAACATACACACACATAACTAGTATCACCATACACACACATAACTAGTATCACCATACACACACATAACTAGTATCAACATACACACACATAACTAGTATCACCATTCACACACATAACTAATGTCATCATTCACATACATAACTAATGTCACCCTTCACACACATAACTAGTGTCACCATTCACACATATAACTAATGTCATCATTCACATACATAACTAATGTCACCATTCACACACATAACTAGTGTCACCATTCACACACATAACTAGTGTCACCATTCACACACATAACTAGTGTCACCATTCACACACATAACTAATGTCACCCTTCACACACATAACTAATGTCACCATTCACACACACAACTAGTGTCACCATTCACACACATAACTAGTGTCACCATTCACACACATAACTAATGTCACCATTCACACACATAACTAATGTCGCCATTCACACACATAACTAGTATCACCATACACACACATAACTAGTATCACCATACACACACATAACTAGTATCAACATACACACACATAACTAGTATCACCATTCACACACATAACTAATGTCATCATTCACACACATAACTAGTGTCACCATTCACACACATAACTAATGTCACCATTCACACATATAACTAATGTCACCATTCACACACATAACTAATATCACCATTCACACACATAACTAATGTAACCATTCACACACGTAACTAGTATCACCATACACACACATAACTAGAATCACCATACACACACATAACTAGTATCACCATACACACACATAACTAGTATCACCATACACACACATAACTAGTATCACCATACACACACATAACTAGTATCACCATACACACACATAACTAGTATCACCATACACACACATAACTAGTATCAACATACACACACATAACTAGTATCACCATTCACACACATAACTAATGTCATCATTCACACACATAACTAGTGTCACCATTCACACACATAACTAATGTCACCATTCACACACATAACTAATGTCACCATTCACACACATAACTAATATCGCCATTCACACACATAACTAATGTCACCATTCACACATATAACTAATGTCACCATTCACACATATAACTAACGTCACCATTCACACACATAACTAATGTCACCATTCACACACATAACTAATGTCACCATTCACACACATAACTAATATCACCATTCACACACATAACTAATGTAACCATTCACACACGTAACTAGTATCACCATACACACACATAACTAGTATCACCATACACACACATAACTAGTATCACCATACACACACATAACTAGTATCACCATACACACACATAACTAGTATCACCATACACACACATAACTAGTATCAACATACACACACATAACTAGTGTCACCATTCACACACATAACTAGTGTCACCATTCACACACATAACTAATGTCACCATTCACACACATAACTAATATCGCCATTCACACACATAACTAATGTCACCATTCACACATATAACTAATGTCACCATTCACACACATAACTAATGTCACCATTCACACACATAACTAATGTCACCATTCACACACATAACTAATATCACCATTCACACACATAACTAATGTAACCATTAACACACGTAACTAGTATCACCATACACACACATAACTAGTATCACCATACACACACATAACTAGTATCACCATACACACACATAACTAGTATCACCATACACACACATAACTAGTATCACCATACACACACATAACTAGTATCAACATACACACACATAACTAGTGTCACCATTCACACACATAACTAGTGTCACCATTCACACACATAACTAATGTCACCATTCACACACATAACTAATGTCACCATTCACACACATAACTAATGTCACCATTCACACACATAACTAATGTCACCATTCACACATATAACTAACGTCACCATTCACACACATAACTAATGTCACCATTCACACACATAACTAATGTCACCATTCACACACATAACTAATATCACCATTCACACACATAACTAATGTAACCATTCACACACGTAACTAGTATCACCATACACACACATAACTAGTATCACCATACACACACATAACTAGTATCACCATACACACACATAACTAGTATCACCATACACACACATAACTAGTATCACCATACACACACATAACTAGTATCACCATACACACACATAACTAGTATCACCCTACACACACATAACTAGTATCAACATACACACACATAACTAGTATCACCATTCACACACATAACTAATCTCATCATTCACATACATAACTAATGTCACCATTCACACACATAACTAGTGTCACCATTCACACATATAACTAATGTCACCATTCACACACATAACCAATGTCACCATTCACACACATAACTAATGTCACCATTCACACACATAACTAATATCACCATTCACACACATAACTAATGTAACCATTCACACACGTAACTAGTATCACCATACACACACATAACTAGTATCACCATACACACACATAACTAGTATCACCATACACACACACAACTAGTATCACCATACACACACATAACTAGTATCACCATACACACACATAACTAGTATCACCATACACACACATAACTAGTATCAACATACACACACATAACTAGTATCACCATTCACACACATAACTAATGTCATCATTCACATACATAACTAATGTCACCATTCACACACATAACTAATGTCACCATTCACACACATAACTAATGTCACCATTCACACACATAACTAGTATCACCATTCATACATATAACTAGTGTCACCATTGACACACATAACTAATGTCCCCATTCACACACATAACTAATGTCACCCTTCACACACACAACTAGTGTCACCATTCACACACATAACTAGTGTCACCATTCACACACATAACTAATATCACCATTCACACACATAACTAATGTAACCATTCACACACGTAACTAGTATCACCATACACACACATAACTAGTATCACCATACACACACATAACTAGTATCACCATACACACACATAACTAGTATCACCATACACACATAACTAGTATCACCATACACACACATAACTAGTATCACCATACACACACATAACTAGTATCACCATACACACACATAACTAGTATCACCATACACACACATAACTAGTATCAACATACACACACATAACTAGTATCACCATACACACACATAACTAGTATCACCATACACACACATAACTAGTATCAACATACACACACATAACTAGTATCACCATTCACACACATAACTAATGTCATCATTCACATACATAACTAATGTCACCCTTCACACACATAACTAGTGTCACCATTCACACATATAACTAATGTCATCATTCACATACATAACTAATGTCACCATTCACACACATAACTAGTGTCACCATTCACACACATAACTAGTGTCACCATTCACACACATAACTAGTGTCACCATTCACACACATAACTAATGTCACCCTTCACACACATAACTAATGTCACCATTCACACACACAACTAGTGTCACCATTCACACACATAACTAGTGTCACCATTCACACACATAACTAATGTCACCATTCACACACATAACTAATGTCGCCATTCACACACATAACTAGTATCACCATACACACACATAACTAGTATCACCATACACACACATAACTAGTATCAACATACACACACATAACTAGTATCACCATTCACACACATAACTAATGTCATCATTCACACACATAACTAGTGTCACCATTCACACACATAACTAATGTCACCATTCACACATATAACTAATGTCACCATTCACACACATAACTAATATCACCATTCACACACATAACTAATGTAACCATTCACACACGTAACTAGTATCACCATACACACACATAACTAGAATCACCATACACACACATAACTAGTATCACCATACACACACATAACTAGTATCACCATACACACACATAACTAGTATCACCATACACACACATAACTAGTATCACCATACACACACATAACTAGTATCACCATACACACACATAACTAGTATCAACATACACACACATAACTAGTATCACCATTCACACACATAACTAATGTCATCATTCACACACATAACTAGTGTCACCATTCACACACATAACTAATGTCACCATTCACACACATAACTAATGTCACCATTCACACACATAACTAATATCGCCATTCACACACATAACTAATGTCACCATTCACACATATAACTAATGTCACCATTCACACACATAACTAATGTCACCATTCACACACATAACTAATGTCACCATTCACACACATAACTAATATCACCATTCACACACATAACTAATGTAACCATTAACACACGTAACTAGTATCACCATACACACATATAACTAGTATCACCATACACACACATAACTAGTATCACCATACACACACATAACTAGTATCACCATACACACACATAACTAGTATCACCATACACACACATAACTAGTATCAACATACACACACATAACTAGTATCACCATTCACACACATAACTAATGTCATCATTCACATACATAACTAATGTCACCATTCACACACATAACCAATGTCACCATTCACACACATAACTAATGTCACCATTCACACACATAACTAGTATCACCATTCATACATATAACTAGTGTCACCATTGACACACATAACTAATGTCCCCATTCACACACATAACTAATGTCACCCTTCACACACACAACTAGTGTCACCATTCACACACATAACTAGTGTCACCATTCACACACATAACTAATATCACCATTCACACACATAACTAATGTAACCATTCACACACGTAACTAGTATCACCATACACACACATAACTAGTATCACCATACACACACATAACTAGTATCACCATACACACACATAACTAGTATCACCATACACACATAACTAGTATCACCATACACACACATAACTAGTATCACCATACACACACATAACTAATGTCACCATTCACACACATAACTAGTATCACCATTCATACATATAACTAGTGTCACCATTGACACACATAACTAATGTCCCCATTCACACACATAACTAATGTCACCCTTCACACACACAACTAGTGTCACCATTCACACACATAACTAGTGTCACCATTCACACACATAACTAATATCACCATTCACACACATAACTAATGTAACCATTCACACACGTAACTAGTATCACCATACACACACATAACTAGTATCACCATACACACACATAACTAGTATCACCATACACACACATAACTAGTATCACCATACACACATAACTAGTATCACCATACACACACATAACTAGTATCACCATACACACACATAACTAGTATCACCATACACACACATAACTAGTATCACCATACACACACATAACTAGTATCAACATACACACACATAACTAGTATCACCATACACACACATAACTAGTATCACCATACACACACATAACTAGTATCAACATACACACACATAACTAGTATCACCATTCACACACATAACTAATGTCATCATTCACATACATAACTAATGTCACCCTTCACACACATAACTAGTGTCACCATTCACACATATAACTAATGTCATCATTCACATACATAACTAATGTCACCATTCACACACATAACTAGTGTCACCATTCACACACATAACTAGTGTCACCATTCACACACATAACTAGTGTCACCATTCACACACATAACTAATGTCACCCTTCACACACATAACTAATGTCACCATTCACACACACAACTAGTGTCACCATTCACACACATAACTAGTGTCACCATTCACACACATAACTAATGTCACCATTCACACACATAACTAATGTCGCCATTCACACACATAACTAGTATCACCATACACACACATAACTAGTATCACCATACACACACATAACTAGTATCAACATACACACACATAACTAGTATCACCATTCACACACATAACTAATGTCATCATTCACACACATAACTAGTGTCACCATTCACACACATAACTAATGTCACCATTCACACATATAACTAATGTCACCATTCACACACATAACTAATATCACCATTCACACACATAACTAATGTAACCATTCACACACGTAACTAGTATCACCATACACACACATAACTAGAATCACCATACACACACATAACTAGTATCACCATACACACACATAACTAGTATCACCATACACACACATAACTAGTATCACCATACACACACATAACTAGTATCACCATACACACACATAACTAGTATCACCATACACACACATAACTAGTATCAACATACACACACATAACTAGTACCACCATTCACACACATAACTAATGTCATCATTCACACACATAACTAGTGTCACCATTCACACACATAACTAATGTCACCATTCACACACATAACTAATGTCACCATTCACACACATAACTAATATCGCCATTCACACACATAACTAATGTCACCATTCACACATATAACTAATGTCACCATTCACACACATAACTAATGTCACCATTCACACACATAACTAATGTCACCATTCACACACATAACTAATATCACCATTCACACACATAACTAATGTAACCATTAACACACGTAACTAGTATCACCATACACACATATAACTAGTATCACCATACACACACATAACTAGTATCACCATACACACACATAACTAGTATCACCATACACACACATAACTAGTATCACCATACACACACATAACTAGTATCAACATACACACACATAACTAGTGTCACCATTCACACACATAACTAGTGTCACCATTCACACACATAACTAATGTCACCATTCACACACATAACTAATGTCACCATTCACACACATAACTAATGTCGCCATTCACACACATAACTAATGTCACCATTCACACATATAACTAACGTCACCATTCACACACATAACTAATGTCACCATTCACACACATAACTAATGTCACCATTCACACACATAACTAATATCACCATTCACACACATAACTAATGTAACCATTCACACACGTAACTAGTATCACCATACACACACATAACTAGTATCACCATACACACACATAACTAGTATCACCATACACACACATAACTAGTATCACCATACACACACATAACTAGTATCACCATACACACACATAACTAGTATCACCATACACACACATAACTAGTATCAACATACACACACATAACTAGTGTCACCATTCACACACATAACTAGTGTCACCATTCACACACATAACTAATGTCACCATTCACACACATAACTAATATCGCCATTCACACACATAACTAATGTCACCATTCACACATATAACTAATGTCACCATTCACACACATAACTAATGTCACCATTCACACACATAACTAATGTCACCATTCACACACATAACTAATATCACCATTCACACACATAACTAATGTAACCATTAACACACGTAACTAGTATCACCATACACACACATAACTAGTATCACCATACACACACATAACTAGTATCACCATACACACACATAACTAGTATCACCATACACACACATAACTAGTATCACAATACACACACATAACTAGTATCAACATACACACACATAACTAGTGTCACCATTCACACACATAACTAGTGTCACCATTCACACACATAACTAATGTCACCATTCACACACATAACTAATGTCACCATTCACACACATAACTAATGTCGCCATTCACACACATAACTAATGTCACCATTCACACATATAACTAACGTCACCATTCACACACATAACTAATGTCACCATTCACACACATAACTAATGTCACCATTCACACACATAACTAATATCACCATTCACACACATAACTAATGTAACCATTCACACACGTAACTAGTATCACCATACACACACATAACTAGTATCACCATACACACACATAACTAGTATCACCATACACACACATAACTAGTATCACCATACACACACATAACTAGTATCACAATACACACACATAACTAGTATCACCATACACACACATAACTAGTATCACCCTACACACACATAACTAGTATCAACATACACACACATAACTAGTATCACCATTCACACACATAACTAATCTCATCATTCACATACATAACTAATGTCACCATTCACACACATAACTAGTGTCACCATTCACACATATAACTAATGTCACCATTCACACACATAACCAATGTCACCATTCACACACATAACTAATGTCACCATTCACACACATAACTAATATCACCATTCACACACATAACTAATGTAACCATTCACACACGTAACTAGTATCACCATACACACACATAACTAGTATCACCATACACACACATAACTAGTATCACCATACACACACACAACTAGTATCACCATACACACACATAACTAGTATCACCATACACACACATAACTAGTATCACCATACACACACATAACTAGTATCACCATACACACACATAACTAGTATCACAATACACACACATAACTAGTATCAACATACACACACATAACTAGTGTCACCATTCACACACATAACTAGTGTCACCATTCACACACATAACTAATGTCACCATTCACACACATAACTAATGTCACCATTCACACACATAACTAATGTCGCCATTCACACACATAACTAATGTCACCATTCACACATATAACTAACGTCACCATTCACACACATAACTAATGTCACCATTCACACACATAACTAATGTCACCATTCACACACATAACTAATATCACCATTCACACACATAACTAATGTAACCATTCACACACGTAACTAGTATCACCATACACACACATAACTAGTATCACCATACACACACATAACTAGTATCACCATACACACACATAACTAGTATCACCATACACACACATAACTAGTATCACCATACACACACATAACTAGTATCACCATACACACACATAACTAGTATCAACATACACACACATAACTAGTGTCACCATTCACACACATAACTAGTGTCACCATTCACACACATAACTAATGTCACCATTCACACACATAACTAATGTCACCATTCACACACATAACTAATGTCGCCATTCACACACATAACTAATGTCACCATTCACACATATAACTAACGTCACCATTCACACACATAACTAATGTCACCATTCACACACATAACTAATGTCACCATTCACACACATAACTAATATCACCATTCACACACATAACTAATGTAACCATTCACACACGTAACTAGTATCACCATACACACACATAACTAGTATCACCATACACACACATAACTAGTATCACCATACACACACATAACTAGTATCACCATACACACACATAACTAGTATCACCATACACACACATAACTAGTATCACCATACACACACATAACTAGTATCAACATACACACACATAACTAGTGTCACCATTCACACACATAACTAGTGTCACCATTCACACACATAACTAATGTCACCATTCACACACATAACTAATATCGCCATTCACACACATAACTAATGTCACCATTCACACATATAACTAATGTCACCATTCACACACATAACTAATGTCACCATTCACACACATAACTAATGTCACCATTCACACACATAACTAATATCACCATTCACACACATAACTAATGTAACCATTAACACACGTAACTAGTATCACCATACACACACATAACTAGTATCACCATACACACACATAACTAGTATCACCATACACACACATAACTAGTATCACCATACACACACATAACTAGTATCACAATACACACACATAACTAGTATCAACATACACACACATAACTAGTGTCACCATTCACACACATAACTAGTGTCACCATTCACACACATAACTAATGTCACCATTCACACACATAACTAATGTCACCATTCACACACATAACTAATGTCGCCATTCACACACATAACTAATGTCACCATTCACACATATAACTAACGTCACCATTCACACACATAACTAATGTCACCATTCACACACATAACTAATGTCACCATTCACACACATAACTAATATCACCATTCACACACATAACTAATGTAACCATTCACACACGTAACTAGTATCACCATACACACACATAACTAGTATCACCATACACACACATAACTAGTATCACCATACACACACATAACTAGTATCACCATACACACACATAACTAGTATCACAATACACACACATAACTAGTATCACCATACACACACATAACTAGTATCACCCTACACACACATAACTAGTATCAACATACACACACATAACTAGTATCACCATTCACACACATAACTAATCTCATCATTCACATACATAACTAATGTCACCATTCACACACATAACTAGTGTCACCATTCACACATATAACTAATGTCACCATTCACACACATAACCAATGTCACCATTCACACACATAACTAATGTCACCATTCACACACATAACTAATATCACCATTCACACACATAACTAATGTAACCATTCACACACGTAACTAGTATCACCATACACACACATAACTAGTATCACCATACACACACATAACTAGTATCACCATACACACACACAACTAGTATCACCATACACACACATAACTAGTATCACCATACACACACATAACTAGTATCACCATACACACACATAACTAGTATCACCATACACACACATAACTAGTATCACAATACACACACATAACTAGTATCAACATACACACACATAACTAGTGTCACCATTCACACACATAACTAGTGTCACCATTCACACACATAACTAATGTCACCATTCACACACATAACTAATGTCACCATTCACACACATAACTAATGTCGCCATTCACACACATAACTAATGTCACCATTCACACATATAACTAACGTCACCATTCACACACATAACTAATGTCACCATTCACACACATAACTAATGTCACCATTCACACACATAACTAATATCACCATTCACACACATAACTAATGTAACCATTCACACACGTAACTAGTATCACCATACACACACATAACTAGTATCACCATACACACACATAACTAGTATCACCATACACACACATAACTAGTATCACCATACACACACATAACTAGTATCACCATACACACACATAACTAGTATCACCATACACACACATAACTAGTATCACCCTACACACACATAACTAGTATCAACATACACACACATAACTAGTATCACCATTCACACACATAACTAATCTCATCATTCACATACATAACTAATGTCACCATTCACACACATAACTAGTGTCACCATTCACACATATAACTAATGTCACCATTCACACACATAACCAATGTCACCATTCACACACATAACTAATGTCACCATTCACACACATAACTAATATCACCATTCACACACATAACTAATGTAACCATTCACACACGTAACTAGTATCACCATACACACACATAACTAGTATCACCATACACACACATAACTAGTATCACCATACACACACACAACTAGTATCACCATACACACACATAACTAGTATCACCATACACACACATAACTAGTATCACCATACACACACATAACTAGTATCAACATACACACACATAACTAGTATCACCATTCACACACATAACTAATGTCATCATTCACATACATAACTAATGTCACCATTCACACACATAACTAATGTCACCATTCACACACATAACTAATGTCACCATTCACACACATAACTAGTATCACCATTCATACATATAACTAGTGTCACCATTGACACACATAACTAATGTCCCCATTCACACACATAACTAATGTCACCCTTCACACACACAACTAGTGTCACCATTCACACACATAACTAGTGTCACCATTCACACACATAACTAATATCACCATTCACACACATAACTAATGTAACCATTCACACACGTAACTAGTATCACCATACACACACATAACTAGTATCACCATACACACACATAACTAGTATCACCATACACACACATAACTAGTATCACCATACACACATAACTAGTATCACCATACACACACATAACTAGTATCACCATACACACACATAACTAGTATCACCATACACACACATAACTAGTATCACCATACACACACATAACTAGTATCAACATACACACACATAACTAGTATCACCATACACACACATAACTAGTATCACCATACACACACATAACTAGTATCAACATACACACACATAACTAGTATCACCATTCACACACATAACTAATGTCATCATTCACATACATAACTAATGTCACCCTTCACACACATAACTAGTGTCACCATTCACACATATAACTAATGTCATCATTCACATACATAACTAATGTCACCATTCACACACATAACTAGTGTCACCATTCACACACATAACTAGTGTCACCATTCACACACATAACTAGTGTCACCATTCACACACATAACTAATGTCACCCTTCACACACATAACTAATGTCACCATTCACACACACAACTAGTGTCACCATTCACACACATAACTAGTGTCACCATTCACACACATAACTAATGTCACCATTCACACACATAACTAATGTCACCATTCACACACATAACTAATGTCACCATTCACACACATAACTAATATCACCATTCACACACATAACTAATGTAACCATTCACACACGTAACTAGTATCACCATACACACACATAACTAGTATCACCATACACACACATAACTAGTATCAACATACACACACATAATTAGTATCAACATACACACACATAACTAGTATCACCATACACACACATAACTAGTATCACCATACACACACATAACTAGTATCACCATACACACACATAACTAGTATCACCATACACACACATAACTAGTATCAACATACACACACATAACTAGTATCATCATTCACACACATAACTAATGTCATCATTCACATACATAACTAATGTCACCATTCACACACATAACTAGTGTCACCATTCACACATATAACTAATGTCATCATTCACATACATAACTAATGTTACCATTCACACACACAACTAATGTCACCATTCACACACATAACTAGTATCACCATTCACACACATAACTAATGTCACCATTCACACACATAACTAATGTCACCATTCACACACATAACTAATGTCGCCATTCACACACATAACTAATGTCACCATTCACACATATAACTAACGTCACCATTCACACACATAACTAATGTCACCATTCACACACATAACTAATGTCACCATTCACACACATAACTAATATCACCATTCACACACATAACTAATGTAACCATTCACACACGTAACTAGTATCACCATACACACACATAACTAGTATCACCATACACACACATAACTAGTATCACCATACACACACATAACTAGTATCACCATACACACACATAACTAGTATCACCATACACACACATAACTAGTATCACCATACACACACATAACTAGTATCACCATACACACACATAACTAGTATCAACATACACACACATAACTAGTATCACCATTCACACACATAACTAATGTCATCATTCACATACATAAATAATGTCACCATTCACACACATAACTAATGTCACCATTCACACACATAACTAATGTCACCATTCACACACATAACTAGTATCACCATTCATACATATAACTAGTGTCACCATTGACACACATAACTAATGTCCCCATTCACACACATACCTAATGTCACCATTCACACACACAACTAGTGTCACCATTCACACACATAACTAGTGTCACCATTCACACACATAACTAATATCACCATTCACACACATAACTAATGTAACCATTCACACACGTAACTAGTATCACCATACACACACATAACTAGTATCACCATACACACACATAACTAGTATCACCATACACACACATAACTAGTATCACCATACACACATAACTAGTATCACCATACACACACATAACTAGTATCACCATACACACACATAACTAGTATCACCATACACACACATAACTAGTATCAACATACACACACATAACTAGTATCACCATTCACACACATAACTAATGTCATCATTCACATACATAACTAATGTCACCCTTCACACACATAACTAGTGTCACCATTCACACATATAACTAATGTCATCATTCACATACATAACTAATGTCACCATTCACACACATAACTAGTGTCACCATTCACACACATAACTAGTGTCACCATTCACACACATAACTAGTGTCACCATTCACACACATAACTAATGTCACCCTTCACACACATAACTAATGTCACCATTCACACACACAACTAGTGTCACCATTCACACACATAACTAGTGTCACCATTCACACACATAACTAATGTCACCATTCACACACATAACTAATGTCGCCATTCACACACATAACTAGTATCACCATACACACACATAACTAGTATCACCATACACACACATAACTAGTATCAACATACACACACATAACTAGTATCACCATTCACACACATAACTAATGTCATCATTCACATACATAACTAATGTCACCATTCACACACATAACTAATGTCACCATTCACACACATAACTAATGTCACCATTCACACAAATAACTAATATCACCATTCACACACATAACTAATGTAACCATTCACACACGTAACTAGTATCACCATACACACACATAACTAGTATCACCATACACACACATAACTAGTATCAACATACACACACATAATTAGTATCACCATACACACACATAACTAGTATCACCATACACACACATAACTAGTATCACCATACACACACATAACTAGTATCACCATACACACACATAACTAGTATCACCATACACACACATAACTAGTATCAACATACACACACATAACTAGTATCATCATTCACACACATAACTAATGTCATCATTCACATACATAACTAATGTCACCATTCACACACATAACTAGTGTCACCATTCACACATATAACTAATGTCATCATTCACATACATAACTAATGTTACCATTCACACACACAACTAATGTCACCATTCACACACATAACTAGTGTCACCATTCACACACATAACTAATGTCACCATTCACACACATAACTAATGTCACCATTCACACACATAACTAATGTCGCCATTCACACACATAACTAATGTCACCATTCACACATATAACTAACGTCACCATTCACACACATAACTAATGTCACCATTCACACACATAACTAATGTCACCATTCACACACATAACTAATATCACCATTCACACACATAACTAATGTAACCATTCACACACGTAACTAGTATCACCATACACACACATAACTAGTATCACCATACACACACATAACTAGTATCACCATACACACACATAACTAGTATCACCATACACACACATAACTAGTATCACCATACACACACATAACTAGTATCACCATACACACACATAACTAGTATCACCATACACACACATAACTAGTATCAACATACACACACATAACTAGTATCACCATTCACACACATAACTAATGTCATCATTCACATACATAAATAATGTCACCATTCACACACATAACTAATGTCACCATTCACACACATAACTAATGTCACCATTCACACACATAACTAGTATCACCATTCATACATATAACTAGTGTCACCATTGACACACATAACTAATGTCCCCATTCACACACATACCTAATGTCACCATTCACACACACAACTAGTGTCACCATTCACACACATAACTAGTGTCACCATTCACACACATAACTAATATCACCATTCACACACATAACTAATGTAACCATTCACACACGTAACTAGTATCACCATACACACACATAACTAGTATCACCATACACACACATAACTAGTATCACCATACACACACATAACTAGTATCACCATACACACATAACTAGTATCACCATACACACACATAACTAGTATCACCATACACACACATAACTAGTATCACCATACACACACATAACTAGTATCACCATACACACACATAACTAGTATCAACATACACACACATAACTAGTATCACCATACACACACATAACTAGTATCAACATACACACACATAACTAGTATCACCATTCACACACATAACTAATGTCATCATTCACATACATAACTAATGTCACCCTTCACACACATAACTAGTGTCATCATTCACATACATAACTAATGTCACCATTCACACACACAACTAGTGTCACCATTCACACACATAACTAGTGTCACCATTCACACACATAACTAATGTCACCATTCACACACATAACTAATGTCGCCATTCACACACATAACTAGTATCACCATACACACACATAACTAGTATCACCATACACACACATAACTAGTATCAACATACACACACATAACTAGTATCACCATTCACACACATAACTAATGTCATCATTCACATACATAACTAATGTCACCATTCACACACATAACTAATGTCACCATTCACACACATAACTAATGTCACCATTCACACACATAACTAATATCACCATTCACACACATAACTAATGTAACCATTCACACACGTAACTAGTATCACCATACACATACATAACTAGAATCACCATACACACACATAACTAGTATCACCATACACACACATAACTAGTATCACCATACACGCACATAACTAGTATCACCATACACACACATAACTAGTATCACCATACACACACATAACTAGTATCACCATACACACACATAACTAGTATCAACATACACACACATAACTAGTATCACCATACACACACATAACTAGTTTCACCATACACACACATAGCTAGTATCACCATACACACACATAACTAGTATCACCATACACACACATAACTAGTATCACCATACACACACATCACACATAACTAGTATCACCATACACACACATAACTAGTATCACCATACACACAGACTAATGTCACCATTCATACACATAACTAATTTTAGCATTCACACATAGAACTAATGCCAACAGTCACACACATAACTTATATCACCATTCACATACATAACTAATGTCACCATTCACACATAACTAATGTCACTTAATATTCACACATAACTAATGTCACCATTCACACATGTAACTAATGTCACAATTCGCACACATAACTAATGTCACCATTCATACACATAACTAATTTTAGCATTCACACATAGAACTAATGCCAACATTCACACACATAGCTAATATCAACATTTACACACAGAATGCCACTCAATATTCACACACAGAATGCCACTCAACATTCACACACAAAATGCCACTCAGCATTCACACACAGAATTAATGTCAATGTCTACACAGATGATACAACTAATGTCCATAATAAAACGGGTCAGATATAATATCAGTATTCATAGAAAAATATTGTATATCATTTTTTACACTAATCAGACAACTGTCAATATTTACACTAATCAGACAACTGTCCAATATTTACACTAATCAGACAACTGTCCAATATTTACACTAATCAGACAATTCAATATTTACACTAAACAAACTGTCAATATTTACATTAATCAGACAACTCAATATTTGCACAAATCAAACAACTCAATATTTACACTAATCAGACAACTCGATATTTACACAAATCAGACAACTCAATATTTACACCAATCAGACAACAATTTCAGATTAATGCTGAAATAAGGGTTCCAAAAGAGTTTGTAGGCAAACATGAATGAAATATGCACAAACAGCAAACATGAATGAAATATGCACAAACAGCAAACATGAATGAAATATGCACAAACAGCAAACATGAATGAAATATGAACAAACAGGTTACTAATCAACAATTCAAGCAGGCTCATGTCCACATGCTACTGATATTACAGAATAGTCATCACTATTTCAATGCAACAGTCCAACCAAATGCCCCAACAAATCATTAGTAAGCTATTTATTGATGCTAGTTCTATTGCACAGCTTCTTGTGTTAGTGATTCATCAGTACAAAACATGATATTCTGGATGAGGGAGTCAGTGATGTATTGGTTGGTCTGTCAGCACAAAACATGATATTCTGGATGAGGGAGTCAGTGATGTATTGGTCTGTTAGCACAAACCATGATCATGTTTATGTGTGAGCATATTATCATATGGGTGAGGGTGTGCATGTATATGTGTGTGTGCATGTATATGTGTGTGTGTGTGTGCATGGTTGTGTGTGCATACATGAATTCATTTGATGATGTGTGTGTCCAAATGTGATCAAAGGCAGCGTCTCCCAGCATCCACTCACACCAGAATTCACATCCCACCTGTCACTCGAGTGCTGTTATAGGAGTAGTGTAGGATGACCCGTTCTCCAGACAGCCACCTAGACCACCCTAAGCAAGATCTGCCGTCAAAAACTTCAAGAAGATCATGAGACCTTTCCCCACTAACGTCTCCTGAAACCAGTAGAATATCGGCGCAGCATCAAACCAGATACTCCAAGCCTCACTGAGCACAGCCAAATCATTCCTTGTCTGAAAGCTTCCAATGCGTCTTACAAAACGGCAAAGCTGGACATGGAGTCAATCATTAAAAATAGAACCCCCTCCATCCACTTTTCCCCCTCTTCTTGACTTCCTGTCCTTCAGATATTTGCCATGTCATCGTGTTAATGCCTTCTGGACAATCACCAGGTGAAAATGGCACCACAGCAGAGGTCATCCAGGCTTGCGGACAACCCATTTACTAAGCCATTGCCCTACGTTTTACAGGTTATCTTCATTCGGGAGGAAAACCTACCGCTTAGCACAACTCAGGGAAACACTCTTACACAGGAAGGGAGACAAAGAGGACCTTGGACATTATCGTTCAATTACTCCAAGCTCATTATGAAATGCATCCGTGTAAGAGTCCGCACTACTCTCGAAAAATGCAGCCACGTTGAACAAGCAGACTTTGAGCATTCTTACAATGGACCACATTGCAACCTGCTGTCTCCTTATTGAGGCAGCCTGAGAGTTCCAGACACCCTTTATACTCACCTTCATCGATTACAAAAAAACCTTTTAATTCGATAAAACCCCATTTTGTCTGGCATTCACTGTTGAAACAAGGTGTCGATCCTGTTATCAGAATTCTTGCCAACAGTTATTCGAAATGCACTACCACATTTCATTCTTTGCAATGCTCAATTGTGGTACCATTTCAAAAAAGGGGGTCCGCCAAGGGTTCCTATCTCACCGAACCTCTTTTCTGCATGTTTGGAATCAATCATCAGCCGATGCAACTGGGACACCTTTGACATTCATATCTGTGGCAGATGCCTCAATCACCTTCAATTTGCAGACAACAGTGTTAATTACAGTCAGCAGCAGAAGACAACCAACTGATGCAGCTGCTCGATCGAGAGGGCAGGAAAGCGGGACTGGAGATGAGCGTCTCAAAAACCAAAAGTGTTGCGCAATTATTTCACCACTTGTGATCCAACCTTCTTTGGCGAGGTATAACTAGAGGATGTCAACGAGTACATCTATTTTACGTTGCTGTTTAACATGAAGAATAACCTGGAACCTGAACTAACAAGCGTGGGTTGGGCAGGTTTCTCATCCATTAACACGGTCCTGGACGGTTGTCAAGACCAGAAGCTACAAGCCTCTATTTTGAACTCCACTGTAGAAATTGTAGGAGTCGATATAATGACACAAAAAACGAAAATCAGAATATTCAACCTGTATGGCCCACCCAACAAAGACCTGTCGCTCTCGAGTATGGAAATCAAGGAATCCAGCAGCCTAGTGGAGAGATGGGGATATTCAGATGCAGACAGCAGAGGGGATGAAGTGGAAAACTGGGAGATAGACACAAATCTCTATTTTATCAATAGGCCGGACGATAGCCCTAGCTTCTATTCTAGAACATGGCATACCACCTCCACTCCAGACCTGGCTTTCTCCACGGGGGATATTCACCACAAAATAGACCGTCAGGTTCTCGACCAATTGGCAGGTAGCGACCACAGGCCAATTACGCTAGATATTGATATGGAAGTAGGCTCCCAGGAAATAAAACCGCTGCCACATTGGAACTACAGACAAGCTGACTGGGACAGATTTGCAATGCTGACAGATGGACTGTGTGAAACTATCAACACACGAAATAGCAATATGAAACCTATGGTGGAAAGCCTTAGCAAAGCAATACTGCAAACAGCCACCGAGACCATCCCAAGAGGGGCAAGGAAAAACTACAAGCCATATTGGAATCAAGAACTGCAGAAAAGTGAGGAGAAGTCTCAAATGCTAGGAACATGGCAGAGAGAGAGCAATCTATGGAGGCAAATATCGCCCTCAAGGCCATCACTGCGAATTACAAAAGGACATTGAACCAAATAACAAGAGACAGTTGCAAAAAAACAAAACAGAAAGCCTCAATCTAGATAAAGAAGGGAACAAACTATGGAATTTAGTCAGAGCCATGAACGACGAAACAACATCAAGCAAATTACCATCAAACAGGGTGACAACATGCTTACCGGGAAAATAAATGAAGCAAATGCCTTTATAGAACATTATGCCAGAGCAAACCACATTGATGTCCCTACAGACAGGCATACAGATATAAGTGATAAACAAAAGAGCAAACGAGAACATCAAGATGGCACCAGAGGAGCACATGATGGCAAAACTAACAATGAACGAAATGGATGAGGCCATGAGAATTTTAAAGAAAAAGACATCGCCCGGAAAAGATGGGATAACAAATGACATGCTGATGGGGTTGGGCCCAACAGCAAAGAGGAAGTTACTTTCAGTCCTGAACCAAAGCTGGAAAAGGGGAATTGTACCGCAGGCATGAAAAGATGCTGTACTTAAACCAGTACCAAAGAAAGAAAAAGATAGAACAGATCCAAATGGATACAGACCTATCAGTCTACTGAACTGTGTAGGTAAACTGATGGAGCGTATGATAAACACCAGACTGATGTGGCACCTGGAAGCAAAACACATATTAATTCCACAGCAAGCAGGTTTTAGACAGCACAGATCCACTGAGGACCAGATCACTCTCATAGCCCAGGAAATAGAGGATGCTTATCAGGAGAAAAAGTATACAGTAGCGGTTTGGGGGGATTTATAGAAGGCATTTGACAAGGTGTGGAAAGAGGGACTTAAAGTCAAGCTACGAAGAAGTGAAGTATGTGGGAAAATGTACAGATGGATCAGCCACTACCTCGAAAACAGAACAGCCAGAGTCCAAGTACAAGGACAGATGAGCTAAAAGGTGGCACTGGAGCAAGGAGTACCCCAAGGGGGAGTACTGTCACCCACACGTTTTCTGGTGTATATAAACAACATCATAGAGAATATACCAAGGAGAATCCACAGCTCCATGTTTGCAGACGATCTGGCTATGTGGACATCCAAAAATATCTCACCGTAGCAAACAATCGGATGCAGCAGGCCCTAACATCGTTGGAGGAGTGGGCGAAATCATGTGATCAAGTGTGTGCAACCATGTGTGTGTGTCCATATGATCATGTGTGTGTGTGTCCATGTGAACATGTGTGTGTGTGTTCATGTGATAATGTGTGTGTTCATGTTCTCATATGTGTGTGTGTGCCCATGTGTGTGTGTCCATGTGGTCATGTGTGTGTCCATGTGATCATGTGTGTGTGTCCATGCAATCATGTGTGTTTGTGTCCATGTGATCATGTGTGTGTGTCCATGTGTGTGTCTATGTGATCATGTGTGTGTCCATGATCATGTGTGTGTGTGTGCCCATGTGAACATGTGTGTGTCCATGTGTGTGTGTCCATGTTATCATGTGTGTGTGTGTCCATGTGATCATGTGTGTGTGTCCATGTGTGTGTGTGTGTGCATGTGATCATGTGTGTGTGTCCATGTTATCATATGTGTGGGTGTGTCCATGTGATCATGTGTGTGTCCATGATATCATATGTGTGGGTGTGTCCATGTGTGTGTGTCAATGTGATCATGTGTGTGTCCATGTGATCATGTGTGTGTCCATGTGATCATGTGTGTGTCCATGTTATCATATGTGTGTGTGTGTCCATGTGTGTGTCCATGTTATCATGTGTATTAGTACATGTTATCATGTGTGTGTCCATGTGATCATGTGTGTGTGTCCGTATGATCATGTGTGTCCATGTAATCATGTGTGTGTGTCCATGTGATTATGTGTGTGTACATGTGATCATGTGTGTGTCCATGTGATCATGTGTGTGTCTATGTGATTATGTGTGTGTGTCATCGTTATATGTGTGTGTGTCCATGTGATCATGTGTGTGATCATGTGTGTGACCATGTTATCATATGTGTGTATGTGTGTGTGTGTCCAAGTGAGTATGTGTGTTTGTCCATGTGATCATGTGTGTGTCCATGTGATCATGTGTGCCCATGTGATTATGTGTGTGTCCATGTGATCATGTGTGTGTGTCCATGTGATAATGTGTGTGTCCATGTTCTCATATGTGTGTGTGTGTCAATGTGTGTATGTCCATTTAGTCATGTGTGTGTCCATGTGATTATGTGTGTGTCATGATCACGTGTGTGTGTGTGTCCATGTGTGTGTGTCCATGTGATCATGTGTGTGTGTCCATGTGTGTGTTCATGTGATCATGTGTGTGTCCATGTGATTATGTGTGTGTCCATGTTATCATATGTGTGTCCATGTGATTATGTGTGTGTCCATATGATTATGTGTGTGTCCATGTGATCATGTGTGTGTGTCCATGTTATCATATGTGTGGGTGTGTCCATATGTGTGTGTCCATGTGATCATATGTGTGTGTCCAAGTGATCATGTGTGTGTGTTCATGTGATCAGGTGTGTGTCCATGTTCTCATATGTGTGTGTGTGTGTCAATGTGTGTATGTCCATTTAGTCATGTGCGTGTCCATGTGATCATGTGTGTGTGTCCATGTGTTTGTCATGATCATGTGTGTGTGTCCATGTGTGTGTGTCCATGTGATCATGTGTGTGTGTCCATGAGATTATATGTGTGTATCGATGTGATCATGTGTGTGTGTCCATGTGTGTGTTCATGTGATCATGTGTGTGTCCATGTGATTATGTGTGTGTCCATGTTATTATATGTGTGTCCATGTGATTATGTGTGTGTCCATATGATTATGTGTGTGTCCATGTGATTATGTGTGTCCATATGATCATGTGTGTGTGTCCATGTGTGTGTCCATGTGATTATGTGTGTGTCCATGTGATTATGTGTGTCCATGTGATCATGTGTGTGTGTCCATGTTATCATATGTGTGGGTGTGTCCATATGTGTGTGTCCATGTGATCATATGTGTGTGTCCATGTGAGTGACCATGTTATTATATGTGTGTATGTGTCCATGTGTGTATGTCCATGTGATCATGTGTGTGACCATGTTATCATATGTGTGTATGTGTACATGTGTGTGTGTCCAAGTGATTATGTGTGTCCATGTGTGTGTGTGTGCATGTGATCATGTATATGTGTGCATGTGATCATGTGTGTGTGTCCATGTGTGTGTGTCCATGGGTATGTCCATGTTATCATGTGTGTGTGTAGCCATGTGTGTGTGTCCATGTGATCATGTGTGTGTGTCCATGTGAACATATGTGTGTGTTCATGTGATCATGTGTGTGTCCATGTTCTCATATGTGTGTGTGTGTCAATGTGATCATGTGTGTTTATGTCCATGTGATCATGTGTGTTTGTCCATGTGTGTGTCTATGTGATTATGTGTGTGTCCATGATCATGTGTGTGTGTGTGTGTGTGTGTCCATGTGATCATGTGTGTGTGTGTGTGCGTGTATATGTGATCATGTGTGTGTGTCCATGTGATCATGTGTGTGTGCATGTGATCATGTGTGTGTCCATGTGATCATGTGTGTCCGTCCATGGGATCATGTGTGTGTGTGTCCATGTGATTATGTGTGTGTCCATGTGATCATGTGTGTGTGTGTCCATGTGTGTGTGTCCATGTGATCATGTGTGTGTGTCCATGTGATCATGTGTGTGCGTGTTCATGTGATTATGTGTGTGCCCATGTGTGTGTGTGTCCATGTGATCATGTGTGTGTGTGTGTCAAGTGATTATGTGTGTGACATGTGATCATGTGTGTGTGTCCATTTGATCATGTGTGTGACATGTGATCATGTGTGTGTGTCCATGTGATCACATGTGTATGTCCATATGTGTATGTGTCCATGTTATCATGTGTGTTAGTCCATGTTATCATATGTGTGTGTCAATGTGATCATGTGTGTGTGTCCATGTGATTATGTGTTTGTTTCCATGTGATCATGTGTATGTATGTCCATGTGTGTGTGTAAATGTTCTCATATGTGTGTGTGTCCATGTGATTATGTGTGTGTGTCCACGATATCATATGTGTGTGTCCATATGTGTGTCCATGTGATCATGTGTGTGTCCATGTGATCATGTGTGTCCATGTGTGTGTGTCCATGTGTGTGTGTCCAAGTGATCATGTGTGTGTCCATGTGATCATATGTGTGTGTCCATGTGATCATGTGTGTGTCCATGTGTGTGACAATGTTATCATATGTGTGTATGTGTACATATGTGTGTGTCCAAGTGATTATGTGTGTCCATGTGTGTGTGTCCATGTGATCATGTATGTGTGTGCATGTGATCATGTGTGTGTGCCCATGTGATCATGTGTGTGTCCATGTGTGTGTATCCATGGGTGTGTGTCCATGTGTATGTCCATGTTATCATATGTGTGTGTGTGTCCATGTGTGTGTGTCCATGGGTGTGTGTCCATGTGTATGTCCATGTTATCATATGTGTGTGTGTAACCATGTGTATGTGTCCATGTGATCATGTGTGTGTGTCCATGTTAACATATGTGTGTGTCCATGTGATTATGTGTGTGTGTGTCCATGTGATTATGTGTGTGATCATGTGTGTGTGCCCATGTGTGTGTGTCCATGTGTGTGTTTGTCCATGTGATCATGTGTGTGTCCATGTTATCATGTGTGTGTCCATGTGATCATGTGTGTGACATGTGATCATGTGTGTGTGTCCATGTGATCATGTGTGTGTCCATGTGATCACATGTGTATGTCCATGTGTGTGTGTGTCCATGTTATCATGTGTGTTAGTCCATGTTATCATATGTGTGTGTCAATGTGATCATGTGTGTGTGTGTGTCCATGTGATCATGTGTGTGACCATGTTATCATATGTGTGTATGTGTGTGTGTCCAAGTGATTATGTGTGTGTGTCCATGTGATCATGTGTGTTTGTCCATGTGTGTGTCTATGTGATTATGTGTGTGTCCATGATCATGTGTGTGTGTGTGTGTGTGTGTGTGTCCATGTGATCATGTGTGTGTGTGTGCGTGTATATGTGATCATGTGTGTGTGTCCATGTGATCATGTGTGTGTGCATGTGATCATGTGTGTGTCCATGTGATCATGTGTGTGTGTCCATGGGATCATGTGTGTGTGTGTCCATGTGATTATGTGTGTGTCCATGTGATCATGTGTGTGTGTGTGTCCATGTGATCATGTGTGTGTGTCCATGTGATCATGTGTGTGTGTCCATGTGATCATGTGTGTGCGTGTTCATGTGATTATGTGTGTGCCCATGTGTGTGTGTGTCCATGTGATCATGTGTGTGTGTGTGTGTCAAGTGATCATGTGTGTGACATGTGATCATGTGTGTGTGTCCATGTGATCATGTGTGTGACATGTGATCATGTGTGTGTGTCCATGTGATCACATGTGTATGTCCATATGTGTATGTGTCCATGTTATCATGTGTGTTAGTCCATGTTATCATATGTGTGTGTCAATGTGATCATGTGTGTGTGTCCATGTGATTATGTGTTTGTTTCCATGTGATCATGTGTATGTATGTCCATGTGTGTGTGTAAATGTTCTCATATGTGTGTGTGTCCATGTGATCATGTGTGTCTGTCCACGATATCATATGTGTGTGTGTCCCTATGTGTGTCCATGTGATCATGTGTGTGTCCATGTGATCATGTGTGTCCATGTGTGTGTGTCCAAGTGATCATGTGTGTGTGTCCATGTGATCATGTGTGTGTCCATGTGATCATATGTGTGTGTCCATGTGATCATGTGTGTGTCCATGTGTGTGACAATGTTATCATATGTGTGTATGTGTACATATGTGTGTGTCCAAGTGATTATGTGTGTCCATGTGATCATGTATGTGTGTGCATGTGATCATGTGTGTGTGCCCATGTGATCACGTGTGTGTCCATGTGTGTGTGTCCATGGGTGTGTGTCCATGTGTATGTCCATGTTATCATATGTGTGTGTGTAACCATGTGTATGTGTCCATGTGATCATGTGTGTGTGTCCATGTGAACATATGTGTGTGTCCATGTGATCATGTGTGTGTCCATGTGATTATGTGTGTGTGTGTCCATGTGATTATGTGTGTGATCATGTGTGTGTGCCCATGTGTGTGTGTCCATGTGTGTCTGTGTGTGTCCATGTGTGTGTTTGTCCATGTGATCATGTGTGTGTCCATGTTATCATGTGTGTGTCCATGTGATCATGTGTGTGACATGTGATCATGTGTGTGTGTCCATGTGATCATGTGTGTGTGTCCATGTGATCACATGTGTATGTCCATGTGTGTGTGTGTCCATGTTATCATGTGTGTTAGTCCATGTTATCATATGTGTGTGTCAATGTGATCATGTGTGTGTGTGTGTCCATGTGATCATGTGTGTGACCATGTTATCATATGTGTGTATGTGTGTGTGTCCAAGTGATTATGTGTGTGTGTCCATGTGATCATGTGTGTGTCCATGTGATAATTGTGTGTCCATGGGTGTGTGTCCATGTGTATGTCCATGTTATCATGTGTGTGTGTAACCATGTGTATGTGTCCATGTGTGTGTGTGTGTTTTCATGTGATCATGTGTGTGTCCATGTTCTCATATGTGTGTGTGTGTCAATGTGTGTATGTCCATGTAGTCATGTGTGTGTCCATGTAATCATGTGTTTGTGTCCATGTGTGTGTCATGATCATGTGTGTGTGAGTGTGTGTCCATGTGATCATGTGTGTGTGTCCATGTGATCATGTGTGTGTGCCCATGTGTGTGTCCATGTGTGTGTGTGTGATCATGTGTGTGTGTCCATGTGATTATATGTGTGTGTCCATGTGATCATGTGTGTGTGTCCATGTGTGTGTTCATGTGATCATGTGTGTGTCCATGTGATCATGTGTGTGTCCATGTGATTATGTGTGTGTCCATGTTATCATGTGTGTGTCCATGTGATTATGTGTGTGTCCATATGATTATGTGTGTGTCCATGTGATTATGTGTGTCCATGTGATCATGTGTGTGTCCATGTGTGTGTTCATGTGATTATGTGTGTGTCCATGTGATTATGTGTGTCCATGTGATCATGTGTGTGTGTGTCCATGTGTGTGTGTGTCCATGTTATCATATGTGTGGGTGTGTCCATATGTGTGTGTCCATGCGATCATATGTGTGTGTCCATGCGATCATATGTGTGTGTCCATGTGATCATGTGTGTGTCCATGTGATTATGTGTGTGACCATGTGTGTGTGCCCATGTGACCATGTGTGTGTCCATGTGATCATGTGTGTGTGTGTGTGTCCATGTGAGTGACCATGTTATCATATGTGTGTATGTGTCCATGTATGTGTGTCCAAGTGATTATGTGTGTCCATGTGTGTGTGTGTTCATGTGATTATATGTGTGTGTCCATGTGATCATATGTGTGTGTCCATGTGTGTGTTCATATGATCATGTGTGTGTTCATGTGATCATGTGTGTGTCCATGTGATCATGTGTGTGTGCATGTGATTATGTGTGTGTCCATGTGATCATGTGTGTGTCACGGTGATTATGTGTGTCCATGTGATCATGGGTGTGTGTCCATGTGATCATGTGTGTGTCCATGTGATCATGTGTGTGTCCATGTGATCATGTGTGTGTGTCCATGTTATCATATGTGTGGGTGTGTCCATATGTGTGTGTCCATGTGATCATGTGTGTGTCCATGTGATTATGTGTGTATCCATGTGATCATGTGTGTGTCCATGTTATCATATGTGTGGGTGTGTCCATATGTGTGTGTCCATGTGATCATATGTGTGTGTCCATGTTAGTGACCATGTTATCATATGTGTGTATGTGTCCATGTGTGTATGTCCATGTGATCATGTGTGTGACCATGTTATCATATGTGTGTATGTATCCATGTGTGTGTGTCCAAGTGATTATGTGTGTCCATGTGTGTGTGTCCATGTGATCATGTATGTGTGTGCATGTGATCATGTGTGTGTGCCCATGTGATTATGTGTGTGTCCATGTGATCATATGTGTGTGTCCATGGATGTGTGTCTATGTGTATGTCCATGTTATATGTGTGTGTGTAACCATGTGTGTGTGTCCATGTGAACATATGTGTCTGTTCATGTGATCATGTGTGTGTCCATGTTCTCATATGTGTGTGTGTCAATGTGATCATGTGTGTTTATGTCCAGGTGATCTTGTGTGTTTTGTCCATGTGTGTGTCTATGTGATTATGTGTGTGTCCATGATCATGTGTGTGTGTGTGTGTGTCCATGTGATCATGAGTGTGTGCATGTTATCATGTGTGTCCATGTGATCATGTGTGTGTGTCCATGTGATTATGTGTGTGTCCATGTGATCATGTGTGTGTGTCCATGAGATCATGTGTGTGTGTGTCCATGTGATCATGTGTGTGTGTGTCCATGTGATTATGTGTGTGACCATGTGTGTGTGCCCATGTGACCATGAGTGTGTGTCCATGTGATCATGTGTGTGTCCATATGTGTGTGTGTCAATGTGATCATGTGTGTGTCCATGTTATCATGTGTGTGTGTGTGTCCATGTGATCGTGTGTGTGTGTGTGTCCATGTGATCGTGTGTGTGACATGTGTCCATGTGATCATGTGACATGTGATCGTGTGTGTGACATGTGATCATGTGTGTGTGTCCATGTGATCACATGTGTATGTCCATGTGTGTGTGAGTGTGTCCACGATATCATATGTGTGTGTGTCCATATGATCATGTGTGTATGTGTGTGTCCATGTGTGTGTCCATGTGATCATATGTGTGTGTGTCCATGTTATCATATGTGTGTGTATGTCCATGTAATCATGTGTGTGTCCATGCGATCATGTGTGTGTGTGTCCATGTGATCATGTGTGAGTGTCCATGTGATTATGTGTGTGGCCATGTGTGTCTGTCGATGTGATCATGTGTTTGTGTCCATGTGATCATGTGTGTTTGTGTCCATGTGTGTGTCCATGTGATCATGTGTGTGTGTCCATGTGATAATGTGTGTGACATGTGATAATGTGTGTGTGTGTGTGTCCATCTGATCATGTGTATGTGTGTCCATGTGATCATATGTGTGTGTCAATGTGATCATGTGTGTGTGCCCATGTGATCAAGTGTGTGTCCATGTGTCTGTATGTCCATGTGTGTGTGTAAATGTTCTCATATGTGTGTGTGTGTGTTCATGTGTATGTTCATGTGATTATGTGTCTGTCTCCATGTGATCATGTGTGTGTCCATGTGATCATGTGTGTGTATGTCCATGAGTGTGTGTAAATGTTCTCATATGTGTGTGTGTTCATGTGTATGTGTCCATGTGATCATGTGTGTCCATGTGTGTGTGTCCATGTGATCATATGTGTGTGTCCATGTGATCATGTGTGTGTCCATGTGATCATGTGTGTGTCCCCATGTGATCATGTGTGTGTACATGTGATCATGAGTGTGTTCATGTGTATGTCCATGTGTGTCCATGTGATCATGTTTTTGACCATGTGTTTATGTGTGTGTGTCCATATTATCATTTGTGTGTGTGTGTCCATGTGTGTCTCCCTGTGCGTGTGTCCATGTGATCATGTGTGTGTCCATGTGATCATGTGTGTGTGTCCATGTTATCATATGTGTATGTGTGTGTCCATGTAACCATATGTGTGTGTGTCCATGTAATCATGTGTGTGTGTGTCCATGCGATCATGTGTCTGTGTGTCCATGTCATCATGTGTGTGTGTCCATGTGTGTGTCATGTGATCATGTGTGTGTGTCCATGTGATTATGTGTGTGGCCATGTGTGTGTGTCCATGTCTTCATGTGTGTGTGTCGATGTGATCATGTGTGTGCGTGTGTCCATGTGTGTGTGCCCATGTGATTATGTGTGTATTAATGTCTTCATGTGTGTGTGTCGATGTGATCATGTGTGTGTCCATGTGTATGTGCCCATGTGTGTGTGCATGTGATCATATGTGTGTGTCTCCATGTGATAATGTGTGTGACATGTGATCATGTGTTTGTGTCGATGTGATCACATGTGTATGTCCATGTGTTTGTTAGTCCGTTATCATGTGTGTGTGTGTCCATCTGATCATGTGTATGTGTGTCCATGTGATCATATGTGTGTGTCAATGTGATCATGTGTGTGTGCCCATGTGATCAAGTGTGTGTCCATGTGATCATGTGTGTGTATGTCCATGTGTGTGTGTAAATGTTCTCATATGTGTGTGTGTGTGTTCATGTGTATGTCCATGTGATTATGTGTCTGTCTCCATGTGATCATGTGTGTGTCCATGTGATCATGTGTGTGTATGTCCATGTGTGTGTAAATGTTCTCATATGTGTGTTTGTGTGTTTATATGTGTCCATGTGTGTGTGTCCATGTGATCATGTGTGTGTGCCCATATGTGTGTCCATGTTAACATATGTGTGTGTGTCCATGTGATCATGTGTGTGTGTCCATGTGATCATGTCTGTGTGTCCATGTGATCATGTGTGTCCATGTGATCATGTGTGTCAATGTGATCATATGTGTGTGTCCATGTGATCATGTGTGTCCCTATGTGATCATGTGTGTGTCCATGTGATCATGTGTATGTCCATGTGTTTATGTGTGTGTGTCCATGTGATCATGTGTCTCCCTGTGTGTGTGCCCATGGTATCATATGTGTGTGTCCATGTGATCATTTTTGTGTGCATGTGATCATGTGTGTGTCCATATGTGTGTGTCCATGTGATCATATGTGTGTGTCCATGTGTGTGTGTCCATGTTATCATATGTGTGTGTGTCCCTGTAATCATGTGTGTGTGTGTGTCCATGCGATCATGTGTGTGTGTGTGTCCATGCAATCATGTGTGTGTGTCCATGTGATTATGTGTGTGTGTGTGTCCATGTGTGTGTGCCCATGTGTGTGTCCATGTGATTATGTGTGATCATGTGTGTGTGTGTGCCCATGTGATTATGTGTGTGTGTGTCCATGTGTGTGTCTATGTGTTTATCCATGTGATAATGTGTGTATCCATGTGATCATGTGTGTGTCCATGTGATCATGTGTGTATCCATGTGATCATGCGTGTATCCATGTGATCATGTGTGTGTCCATGTGAGCATGTGTGTATCCATGTGTGTGTGTGTCCATGTAATCATGTGTGTGTCCATGTGATCATGTGTGAGTGTCCATGTGATTATGTGTGTGGCCATGTGTGTCTGTCGATGTGATCATGTGTTTGTGTCCATGTGATCATGTGTGTTTGTGTCCATGTGTGTGTCCATGTGATCATGTGTGTGTGTCCATGTGATAATGTGTGTGACATGTGATAATGTGTGTGTGTGTGTGTCCATCTGATCATGTGTATGTGTGTCCATGTGATCATATGTGTGTGTCAATGTGATCATGTGTGTGCCCATGTGATCAAGTGTGTGTCCATGTGTCTGTATGTCCATGTGTGTGTGTAAATGTTCTCATATGTGTGTGTGTGTGTTCATGTGTATGTTCATGTGATTATGTGTCTGTCTCCATGTGATCATGTGTGTGTCCATGTGATCATGTGTGTGTATGTCCATGAGTGTGTGTAAATGTTCTCATATGTGTGTGTGTTCATGTGTATGTGTCCATGTGATCATGTGTGTCCATGTGTGTGTGTCCATGTGATCATATGTGTGTGTCCATGTCATCATGTGTGTGTCCATGTGATCATGTGTGTGTCCCCATGTGATCATGAGTGTGTTCATGTGTATGTCCATGTGTGTCCATGTGATCATGTTTTTGACCATGTGTTTATGTGTGTGTCCATATTATCATTTGTGTGTGTGTGTCCATGTGTGTCTCCCTGTGTGTGTGTCCATGTGATCATGTGTGTGTCCATGTGATCATGTGTGTGTGTCCATGTTATCATATGTGTATGTCCATGTAACCATATGTGTGTGTGTCCATGTAATCATGTGTGTGTGTGTCCATGCGATCATGTGTCTGTGTGTCCATGTCATCATGTGTGTGTCCATGTGTGTGTCATGTGATCATGTGTGTGTGTCCATGTGATTATGTGTGTGGCCATGTGTGTGTGTCCATGTCTTCATGTGTGTGTGTCGATGTGATCATGTGTGTGCGTGTGTCCATGTGTGTGTGCCCATGTGATTATGTGTGTATTAATGTCTTCATGTGTGTGTGTCGATGTGATCATGTGTGTGTCCATGTGTATGTGCCCATGTGTGTGTGCATGTGATCATATGTGTGTGTCTCCATGTGATAATGTGTGTGACATGTGATCATGTGTTTGTGTCGATGTGATCACATGTGTATGTCCATGTGTTTGTTAGTCCGTTATCATGTGTGTGTGTGTCCATCTGATCATGTGTATGTGTGTCCATGTGATCATATGTGTGTGTCAATGTGATCATGTGTGTGTGCCCATGTGATCAAGTGTGTGTCCATGTGATCATGTGTGTGTATGTCCATGTGTGTGTGTAAATGTTCTCATATGTGTGTGTGTGTGTTCATGTGTATGTCCATGTGATTATGTGTCTGTCTCCATGTGATCATGTGTGTGTCCATGTGATCATGTGTGTGTATGTCCATGTGTGTGTAAATGTTCTCATATGTGTGTTTGTGTGTTTATATGTGTCCATGTGTGTGTGTCCATGTGATCATGTGTGTGTGCCCATATGTGTGTCCATGTTAACATATGTGTGTGTGTCCATGTGATCATGTGTGTGTGTCCATGTGATCATGTCTGTGTGTCCATGTGATCATGTGTGTCCATGTGATCATGTGTGTCAATGTGATCATATGTGTGTGTCCATGTGATCATGTGTGTCCCTATGTGATCATGTGTGTGTCCATGTGATCATGTGTATGTCCATGTGTTTATGTGTGTGTGTCCATGTGATCATGTGTCTCCCTGTGTGTGTGCCCATGGTATCATATGTGTGTGTCCATGTGATCATTTTTGTGTGCATGTGATCATGTGTGTGTCCATATGTGTGTGTCCATGTGATCATATGTGTGTGTCCATGTGTGTGTGTCCATGTTATCATATGTGTGTGTGTCCCTGTAATCATGTGTGTGTGTGTGTCCATGCGATCATGTGTGTGTGTGTGTCCATGCAATCATGTGTGTGTGTCCATGTGATTATGTGTGTGTGTGTGTCCATGTGTGTGTCCATGTGATTATGTGTGATCATGTGTGTGTGTGTGCCCATGTGATTATGTGTGTGTGTGTCCATGTGTGTGTCTATGTGTTTATGTGTGTATCCATGTGATCATGTGTGTATCCATGTGATCATGTGTGTGTCCATGTGATCATGTGTGTATCCATGTGATCATGCGTGTATCCATGTGAGCATGTGTGTATCCATGTGTGTGTGTGTGTCCATGTAATCATGTGTGTGTCCATGTGATCATGTGTGAGTGTCCATGTGATTATGTGTGTGGCCATGTGTGTCTGTCGATGTGATCATGTGTTTGTGTCCATGTGATCATGTGTGTTTGTGTCCATGTGTGTGTCCATGTGATCATGTGTGTGTGTCCATGTGATAATGTGTGTGACATGTGATAATGTGTGTGTGTGTCCATCTGATCATGTGTATGTGTGTCCATGTGATCATATGTGTGTGTCAATGTGATCATGTGTGTGTGCCCATGTGATCAAGTGTGTGTCCATGTGTCTGTATGTCCATGTGTGTGTGTAAATGTTCTCATATGTGTGTGTGTGTGTTCATGTGTATGTTCATGTGATTATGTGTCTGTCTCCATGTGATCATGTGTGTGTCCATGTGATCATGTGTGTGTATGTCCATGAGTGTGTGTAAATGTTCTCATATGTGTGTGTGTTCATGTGTATGTGTCCATGTGATCATGTGTGTCCATGTGTGTGTGTCCATGTGATCATATGTGTGTGTCCATGTCATCATGTGTGTGTCCATGTGATCATGTGTGTGTCCCCATGTGATCATGAGTGTGTTCATGTGTATGTCCATGTGTGTCCATGTGATCATGTTTTTGACCATGTGTTTATGTGTGTGTCCATATTATCATTTGTGTGTGTGTGTCCATGTGTGTCTCCCTGTGTGTGTGTCCATGTGATCATGTGTGTGTCCATGTGATCATGTGTGTGTGTCCATGTTATCATATGTGTATGTCCATGTAACCATATGTGTGTGTGTCCATGTAATCATGTGTGTGTGTGTCCATGCGATCATGTGTCTGTGTGTCCATGTCATCATGTGTGTGTCCATGTGTGTGTCATGTGATCATGTGTGTGTGTCCATGTGATTATGTGATTATGTGTGTGGCCATGTGTGTGTGTCCATGTCTTCATGTGTGTGTGTCGATGTGATCATGTGTGTGCGTGTGTCCATGTGTGTGTGCCCATGTGATTATGTGTGTATTAATGTCTTCATGTGTGTGTATTGATGTGATCATGTGTGTGTCCATGTGTATGTGCCCATGTGTGTGTCCATGTGATAATGTGTGTGACATGTGATCATGTGTGTGTGTCGATGTGATCACATGTGTATGTCCATGTGTTTGTTAGTCCGTTATCATGTGTGTGTGTGTCCATCTGATCATGTGTATGTGTGTCCATGTGATCATATGTGTGTGTCAATGTGATCATGTGTGTGTGCCCATGTGATCAAGTGTGTGTCCATGTGATCATGTGTGTGTATGTCCATGTGTGTGTGTAAATGTTCTCATATGTGTGTGTGTGTGTTCATGTGTATGTCCATGTGATTATGTGTCTGTCTCCATGTGATCATGTGTGTGTCCATGTGATCATGTGTGTGTATGTCCATGTGTGTGTAAATGTTCTCATATGTGTGTTTGTGTGTTTATATGTGTCCATGTGTGTGTGTCCATGTGATCATGTGTGTGCCCATATGTGTGTCCATGTTAACATATGTGTGTGTGTCCATGTGATCATGTGTGTGTGTCCATGTGATCATGTCTGTGTGTCCATGTGATCATGTGTGTCCATGTGATCATGTGTGTCAATGTGATCATATGTGTGTGTCCATGTGATCATGTGTGTCCCTATGTGATCATGTGTGTGTCCATGTGATCATGTGTATGTCCATGTGTGTGTCCATGTGTTTATGTGTGTGTGTCCATGTGATCATGTGTCTCCCTGTGTGTGTGCCCATGGTATCATATGTGTGTGTCCATGTGATCATTTTTGTGTGCATGTGATCATGTGTGTGTCCATATGTGTGTGTCCATGTGATCATATGTGTGTGTCCATGTGTGTGTGTCCATGTTATCATATGTGTGTGTGTCCCTGTAATCATGTGTGTGTGTGTGTCCATGCGATCATGTGTGTGTGTGTGTGTGTCCATGTGATTATGTGTGTGTGTGTGTCCATGTGTGTGTGCCCATGTGTGTGTCCATGTGATTATGTGTGATCATGTGTGTGTGTGTGCCCATGTGATTATGTGTGTGTGTGTCCATGTGATCATGTGTGTGT
This sequence comes from Ariolimax columbianus, assembly GCA_036924085.1. Taxonomy (NCBI): domain Eukaryota; kingdom Metazoa; phylum Mollusca; class Gastropoda; order Stylommatophora; family Arionidae; genus Ariolimax; species Ariolimax columbianus. The sequence continues at coordinate 92,821,980 of JAVGWX010000011.1, read as the reverse complement.
CTATGTGTTTATGTGTGTATCCATGTGATCATGTGTGTATCCATGTGATCATGTGTGTGTCCATGTGATCATGTGTGTATCCATGTGATCATGCGTGTATCCATGTGATCATGTGTGTGTCCATGTGAGCATGTGTGTATCCATGTGTGTGTGTGTCCATGTGATCATGTGTGTGTCCATGTGATCATGTGTGTGCTTGTTTCAGTGCATGCATGTGTTACATTTACTGGTTGACACATTTGTGTACTCTCAAGGCTGTGTGCTGGCCTATTTTACCTGTATGATATTATGTGTGCACTGTTGATTCTGTGTGCACTGTCATATCTGTGTGATATTATGTGTGCACAGTCACATCTATGTGCTATTATATGTGCAACATATGTGTGCATTGTCACATCTATGTGCACTGTCATTTATGTGTGCACTTTCACATGTGTGCATTGTCACGTCTGTGTGCATTGTCACGTCTGTGTTTACATTGTCACATGTCATGTACTGTCCCATGTGTGTACTGTCTATACCTGTCTGATGACCATATTGTGTCATGTCACATTTGTGCTGTCACATTTCAGTGCTGTAAAATGTGTGTGTGTGTTATCACAAATATTGTGTACCTTCATATGTGTGTGCTGTCACACCATCACAATTGAGTCATGTCATGTTTGTAGGCTGTCACATTTGAGTCATGTCATGTTTGTAGGCTGTCACATTTGAGTCATGTCATGTTTGTAGGCTGTCACATTTGAGTCATGTCATGTTTGTAGGCTGTCACATTCGAGTCATGTCTCTATACCTGTCTGATGACCCTGCCTAGTCAAGGCAGGCGGATCTGAGCTGAGGGAGGCTGATCTAGGAGAGGTGACTATAGGTTCTGGTCTCGGTGGCTGGTAGGACACTGATCGACATGGTGGAGAAACTGCTTGTCCCTGACCTCGACCAGCATAGTCCATCTGGTTGAGATGGGACAACTGACTGGGATAGGTGTTACTGTGGTGGACAGAGCTGGTGGCTTCTGTACTGATGGATAATGGAGAAGACACAGAGGATGTGGTGGTCAGGCGGTTGTACTCATCTGAGCCTACACGTCTGTGAGTCAAACCTATGACAAGTAGATAACAGTTATGAAGTGAGTTCACTTAACCTTAACTAACTTCACAAAAACATAATCTGACACCATAAACTAACCTCACTAACTTTATTTAACATCTTTATACTGGTTTAGAAGATTCTGTAGGGTCTGTATACAACCAGTTTCATTTACATCACCTTGCTCTAAAAGCTATGCAAATCCAATCTATTCTTAAATGCATTAATTGTCCCTGCCTCCACTACCTTTTGTGGACAGTGCATTCCAAGCATTCACTCTCTGAATAAAAAAATATTTCCTCATATCTAATCTGGACCTATCTTTAGTTAATTTGTAGCTATGCCCTTTTGTTCTTGTGGGTGGCTGTATTTTAAAAAACTTACTAGTTATCTGTTCTACTACTATAGTTGATCCGTTCCTTTGATTATCTTATAAACCTGTATTAAGTCACCTCGAATTCTTCTCTTTTCTAGACAATGTAGGTCGTGTTTTCCTCATAACTGTAATTCTGGAATTCCACTATCAGTTTGGTCGCTCTTTTTTGTATCCTTTCCAGCAGGTTTATATCCCCTCTATGATTAGTACTCCACACCTGTATACAGTACTCCACTCTAGGTCTAACTAATGTTTTTTTCCAGTTTGATTATCACTTCTTTGCTCCTATGTTTAATATTTCTTTTTATCATACCTAACATTGCATTTGCCTTTTTCACTGCTACCTGAACTTGCTCACTCATCTTAACTGTATGATCTATTATAACCCCTAGGTGCCTTTTCTTTTCTACCATTCTAATATTCATCTCTTCCATTCTGTAATTATGTTTCATATTGGATCTACTTGTGTGGATGACATTAAACTACATTAAAATCCATTTGCCAGATCACAGACCATTCTCAAATTTTATCTAAATCTGACTTCAATATATCCACTTCTGCTTTATATGAGACACTACTGCATAGTTTTGTGTCATTCGCAAATTTTGATATCATGAATCTAATATCAATGTCCAAATCGTTGATACATATCAAGAATAAAATTGGTCCAAAAACTGAGCCATGTGGCACTCCTCTTTTTCTTTCTTTTTCGTGGGATTATTTGTTCTTCTTCGTATGCTGTTAGACATCAACTTGAATTTGTTCGAAGAAAGCAGCTGTCATCCTGAGGCTGTCGACGCTGCCATAGAGCTTGTCTAGTGTTGGCACTGGTGATGGCCACATGTGCTTTATCTGGTCCTCGTATGTCAGACAATTTTGCAGCAGATGTTCAGCGGTCATTTTCCATGTACCACAGGTGAATTCGTCAGTGCCACCTATCTTCAGTTTATTGAATAGATGGTATCTCAGTCTGTTGTGGCCTGTGCGGAGTCTGAAGACCACGACCTGCTCTTTTCTGTTCAACTGGTAATAGACATCATTTTTTGTGTAGCCAGTATGTTCTGTTTCCCATTTGGCCATGTATCTGTCCTAAAAATCCTTTTGGACTCTTCGTAGGTCACACTAGAATCTGGTTGTGGTAATTTTGCACCTTCTTTTGCCATTCTGTCTGCCTCCTCGTTGCCTTGAATGTTACAGTGGGATGGAACCCACTATACCACTACTCTTTTTGGTGCGGACTGCTGGCATAGTTGATAGAGTACTGCTCTTAAATCCTTGTTCTGTATTTTTCTGGCTTTTTAGTGCTGTAACCACGGCCAGGGCATCTGTAAACAGGACTATCTGGCTTTCATTGCTTTCGCCTGTCCTTCGTGGGGTTTGAGTCAGTGCAGCTGAACTCAGTCCCGCCAAAATTTTAGTAACCAAATCGAACCACTACGTAACCTGACATAAGTTACATGCCATGTGTCAATACCTGGAACGACGAAGACTTGTTGCCACTGACAAACCCATGTTGTCTGGAAACTACGTGAATAGGATGAGGGGGGCTAATGGCAAGCAGACTGACAAAAACACGAACGGTTTTGGAAATCACGTGATCTGGGAGGCAGATCGAATATAAATTCAGGTGCAGAGAGACGTGATGATCATTACTTAAGAAGACATTGGAAGAAGACGCTCAGTGGAGAGCAGGCGGTGGAGAGAAAAGACTTGACTTCAGAGATTAGATTGAACACTTTCGAGAGAGATACTCAGTGGAGGGCAGGCAATGCAGTTGAGTTGAGAACCACAGAGAGAGAACATTTCACTTCAAAGACAGAGGTACTTTGGAAAGAGACGCTCAGTGAAGGGCAGGCAATGAAGATATGAAGTTGAAGCGGATTTGAATTGAGATTTAGGCGACGGAGAGAGGCAGTTGAGATGGACACGCAGCAAGCAAGGTAACTACCCTAATATTATGTAGTGGTCGTGATTAAAAGTCATCAGTAGCTTATAGAGGCAGTCTTCCAGTCATCCCATTCATCATATTGACGCAGTCCCACTGATCACGTCGACATTACCTTGATCCCGTGAATGTAAGTCGTCAGTCGCAGCTAGAGGCAGTGTTACAGTGATCCCATGGATCTATTTCATGCAGTCTATCCTGACCACGTTGAGACCACTATGATCTACTAGCGACAAAGAGAAACAAGGTCATGGGCGTCATTCCTGGGTTCAGAACCAACAAACTTTACCATCAGCGGTAATCTGCAACTAAGTTCGATCACAGCAGGCCAGATTAGCAGACCATATTAGGAAAGCAGTTCAGCAGGCCAGATGAGCAGGCCTGATCAGCAGGCGAGATCAGCAGGCTAGATCAGCAGACCAGATTAGGAGAATAGGGTATCGTGACGTATAAATGGTGAGAGAAAGAATTTAAGTTTTTAGATAGATTATAGTTGGCGGTGTTTCTTGATTAAATAATCTGTTGTATTGTGTTTATATTTAGTGTTACTTGAATTTGTTTAGAAAAAGTGTAGAGTGAAATAGTATAGAGCAGACCCCTTTACCGTCTGCGACAGAGCTCCATCAAATCGATCGGCTCTGGTACAAGTACTCCTTATTTATGCCCACCCTCTGCCTTCTTCCCATTAACCAATTTTCAATCCATTTGGCAACTTCCCCACCTATTCCATGTGATTTTAACTTTTGAAATAATCTTTAATGAGGTACTCTATCAAAGGCCTTTGCAAAATCTAGATAAATAACATCCACTGGCTCCCCTTTACCTTTCATTTTAGGAACCTCCTCCAAGAATTCTAATAGATTTGTGAAGCTCGATCTCCCTCTAGTAAACCCATGCTGACTATTTCTGATTAGATTATACTTGTTCTTCTTCTTCTTCGTTCGTTCTCAATCTCCCACTACCAAACCCTGAAAGGGCTTAAGTAGCAGAATGTAGTCCACAGAACAGAATGTGTTGTGTCATAGTTTACAGCTTGGCTGCGATATTTGCACCTTTTGGTCCAACACATCCGACTTCAGCAAGCATTTCTTGAGTACTGAGTTAGCATTCCCTCTTCGACCCCTTCTCCTTAGCCAGTCTGCCCTGCTGCAGCCTGTTATCCAGGATCACCGAGTGGAGGTGTAGAAGGGTCTTGGCAGCTATGGTTCGCTGGCCCTGATTTTTCTTTGATTATTGACTCTAACAATTTACAGACTATGCTCGTTAAACTCACTAGTCTATAGTTTACTGGATCTGATTTTCTGCTCTTTATGAATAAGGGGATCACTCCTGCATCTTTCCAATGCCCTGGAACAATCCCTTTTGCCTGTGATTGAAAACATAATATAGCCAATGGTTTTGCTAGTAGGTCTCTAATTTCAAACAGCAATTTTGGATGAATGCCATCTTGACCTGGACATTTATCCACTTTCAACTCATCCAATTGTTTAAAAACTATTTCCTCCGTAATGCAGACTGCATCTTAATCTCTCTGCATTCATGTCCCTTTGGAAAATTTATATGGACTAGGGAATCTTGGAGCAGTCGTCTTTTGTTTAAATTGTGCAAAAATACTGATTGAGTAGATTAGCTGCCTCCTTATTCTCACTTATAATTTTTCCTGTACTATGAGAGGGATTACTTTGTCTTTTGTTCTGTTTATATTGCGCATTTGATATGTGACTGACACTGTCACTTAAATATTTTAAGTGAGGGAGATTTGTGTTGTCGTCCATCTCACTCTCTTGTCCTCAGCTACCTTGGTCCAGAGGCAAGGCTCAGTCAAGACGAAATACACCCACAATACACATGATCAACTTACGAAACACACACCCACTTTACACACACGGCCACACAATGTGAGAGACGATCAACTTACCAAACATGAAACCACACAATGTGAGAGACAAACAATTTACCAAACATACAACCACACAATGTGAGACATGATCAACTTACCAAACATACAACCACACAATGTGAGACATGATCAACTTACCAAACATACAACCACACAATGTGAGACATGATCAACTTACCAAACATACAACCACACAATGTGAGACATGATCAACTTACCAAACATACAACCACACAATGTGAGACATGATCAACTTACCAAACATACAACCACACAATGTGAGACATGATCAACTTACCAAACATACAACCACACAATGTGAGACATGATCAACTTACCAAACATACAACCACACAATGTGAGACATGATCAACTTACCAAGAGATGGCTGTGTCTGTTGTAGCTGCATGTTATCAGGTGTTGCACCCTGCGACCCTGACCTTCGATGACCCTTTACTGACACATTATAGAAGATAGATCAGGTGAAAGAAGGCTCTTTCCATGTTACCCTTCACATTCTGTAGATGTCTAACCTCACTCAACATGTCTACTGGTTAACTAGCCTCACCCACCATGTCTACTGGTTAACTTACCTCACTCAACATGTCTACTGGTTAACTAGCCTCACCCACCATGTCTACTGGTTAACTAACCTCACCCACCATGTTTACTGGTTAACTAACCTCACCCATCATGTCTACTGGTTAACTAACCTTACCCATCATGTCTACAGGTTAACTAACCTGACCCATCATGCCTACAGGTTAACTAACCTCACCCATCATGTCTACTGGTTAATTAACCTCACCCACCATGTCTGTCTACTGTTTAATTAACCTCACCCATCATGTCTATTGGTTAACTAATCTCACCCATCATGTCTACAGGTTAACTAACCTCACCTATCATGTCTACTGGTTAACTAACCTCACCTATCATGTCTGTCTACTGGTTAACTAACCTCACCCATCATGTCTGTCTACTGGTTAACTAACCTCACCCCCCATGTCTGTCTACTGGTTAATTAACCTCACCCACAATGTCTGTCTACTGGTAAATTAACCTCACCCATCATGTCTGTCTACTGGTTAACTAACCTCACTCAACATGTATGTCTACTAGTTAACTAACCTCACCCATCATGTCTACTGGTTAACTAACCTCACCCATCATGTCTATTGATTAACTAACCTCACCCACTATGTCTGTCTACTGGTTAAGTAACCTCACACAAAATGTATGTCTACTGGTTAACTAACCTCACCCATCATGTCTACTGGTTAACTAATGTCACCCACCATGTCTGTCTATTGGTTAACTAACCTCACCCATCATGTCTACTGGTTAACTAACCTCACCCAACATGTCTACTGGTTAACTAACTTCACCCAACATGTCTACTGGTTAACTAACTTCACATAATGACTGATTTCCATCACGTGGTAATGCTATCTTTCAATTAAACTAGAATTATGATGTGCACTTTGCGATTATTTTAAGCACTACTTAGATTACAAACATGATTTGTAATTTTGTCTACAATAGAATTCCAACACAAATAAGAACGCCTGGAAAATGCACATTGACTGTCCAGTCAAGTCATTATCTAAGCATACATTAACTAGGCTATCACACAAACCTAAAGGTTAATGGAATAAGTGGGAAAGTTGCCAAATGGATTGAAAATTGGTTAACGGAAAGAGGGCAGAGAGTGGGCATAAATAAGTAGTACTCTGAGTGGTGTGAAGTGAAAAGTGGAGTGCCACAGGGCTCGGTTTTGGGACCAATTCTCTTCTTGATATATATAAATGTTTTAGACATTAATATCGGATCCATGATTGAAAAATTTGCGGGTGACACAAAACTATGCAGTAGTATCTCATCTAAAGCAGAAGTGAATATATTGAGGTCGGATTTAGATAAAATTTGAGAATGGTCTGCGAGCTGGCAAATGGAGTTTAATGTAGATAAATGTACAGTCATCCACATGGGTAGATCCAATATGGAACATAATTACAGAATGGGGGAGAAAAATATTACGATAGAAAAGGAAAGGGACCTAGGATTTATAATAGATCATACAGGTAAGGTGAGTAGGCAAGTCCAAGTATCACTGAAAAAGGCAAATGCAATGTGAGGTATGATAAAGAGAAATATTAAACATAGGAGCAAGGAAGTGATAGTCAAATTGTATAAAGCATTAATTAGACCTATATTGGAGTACTGTGTACAGGTGTGTAGTCTTTATCATATGGGGGATATAAACATGCTGGAAAGGATACAAAACAGAGCAACAAAGCTGATAATGGAATTAAATTTATGAGGAAAGACTCAGAAAAAGTGGCCTACAGTGTCTAGAAGAGAGAAGAAATCGAGGTGACAATACAGGTTTAAAAGATAATCAATGGAACGGATAAATTAGATTATAACAAGTTTTTCAAAATAAAACCACTTACAAGAACAAGTGGGCATAGCTACAAATTAACTAAAGAAAGGCCGAGACTAAATATTAGGAAATATTTTTTTAGTCAAGAGAATGATGAATGCTTGGAATGCATTGCCACAAGAAGTAGTGGAGGTAGAGATAATTACCACATTTAAGAATGGTTTGGATGCACATATCTTTTAGAGCAGGGTAATGTAAATGAAACTGATTGTATATAGATTCTGCAGAGTGTTCTAAACCAGTATAAAGATGTTAAGTAAAGTTAACTAGACTAACCCAAACATTAACTAGACTAACCCACAGAATACCTAGACTAACCCACACATTAACTAGACTAACCCACAAATGAACTAGACTAACCCACACATTAACTAGACTAACCTTCAGAATACCTTGACTAACCCACACATTAACTAGACTAACCCAGACATTAATGACTAACCCACAAATTATCTAAACTAACCCACAGAATACCTAGACTAACCTACAGAATACCTAGACTAGCCCACAAATCAACTAGACTAACCCACAGAATACCTAGACTAGCCCACAAATCAACTAGACTAACCCACAGAATACCTAGACTAACCTACAGAATACCTAGACTAGCCTACAGAATACCTAGACTAACCCACAGAATACCTAGACTAACCTACAGAATACCTAGACTAGCCTACAGAATACCTAGACTAACCCACAGAATACCTAGACTAGCCCACAAATCAACTAGACTAACCCACAGAATACCTAGACTAGCCCACAAATCAACTAGACTAACCCACAGAATACCTAGACTAACCTACAGAATACCTAGACTAACCCACAGAATACCTAGACTAACCCACAGAATACCTAGACTAACCCACAGAATACCTAGACTAACCCACAGAATACCTAGACTAACCCACAGAATACCTAGACTAACCCACAGAATACCTAGACTAACCCACAGAATACCTAGACTAACCCACAGAATACCTAGACTAACCCACAGAATACCTAGACTAACCCACAGAATACCTAGACTAACCTACAGAATACCTAGACTAGCCCACAAATCAACTAGACTAACCCACAGAATACCTAGACTAACCTACAGAATACCTAGACTAACCCACAGAATACCTAGACTAACCCACAGAATACCTAGACTAACCCACAGAATACCTAGACTAGCCCACAGAATACCTAGACTAACCCACAGAATACCTAGACTAACCTACAGAATACCTAGACTAGCCCACAAATCAACTAGACTAACCCACAGAATACCTAGACTAACCTACAGAATACCTAGACTAACCCACAGAATACCTAGACTAGCCCACAGAATACCTAGACTAACCCACAGAATACCTAGACTAACCCACAGAATATCTAGACTAGCCCACACATTAACTAGACTAACCCACACATTAACTAGACTAACCCCCACATTAACTAAACTAACCCACACATTAACTAGACTAACCCACAGAATACCTAGACTAACCCACAGAATATCTAGACTAGCCCACACATTAACTAGACTAACCCACACATTAACTAGACTAACCCCCACATTAACTAAACTAACCCACACATTAACTAGACTAACCCACAGAATACCTAGACTAACCCACAGAATACCTAGACTAACCCACAGAATATCTAGACTAGCCCACACATTAACTAGACTAACCCACAGAATACCTAGACTAACCAACACAATAACTAGAATAACCAACACATTAACTAAACTAACCCACACATTAACTAGACTAAACCACACATTAACTAGACTAAACCACAGAATACCTAGACTAACCAACACATTAACTAGACTAACCCACACATTAACTAGACTAACCAACACATTAACTAGACTAACCCACACATTAACTAGACTAACCCACAGAATATCTAGACTAGCCCACACATTAACTAGACTAACCCACACATTAACTAGACTAACCCCCACATTAACTAAACTAACCCACACATTAACTAGACTAACCCACACATTAACTAGACTACTCTTGCTGTGGACAGAAACATGCTAATTGAAGTTGACCCTGTCATATACACAAAAACAATCAAAGGCAGTCACAGCAAGATGGTGTCTGTTCACAACAAGATGAAGATGGTGTCTGTCCCTAGCAATATGAAGATGGTATCTGTCCCTAGCAAGATGAAGATGGTGTCTGTCCACAGCAAGATGACGATGGTGTCTGTCCACAACAAGATGATGAAGATGGTGTCTGTCCCTAGCAAGATGAAGATGGTGTCTGTCCACAGCAAGATGAAGATGGTGTTTGTCCACAGCAAGATGAAGATGGTGTCTGTCCTCAACAAGATGAAGATGATGTCTGTCCCTAGCAAGATGAAGATGGTGTCTGTCCACAACAAGTTGAAGATGGTGTATGTCCACAACAAGATGAAGATAGTGTCTGTCCCTAGCAAGATGAAGATGGTGTCTGTCCCTAGCAAGATGAAGATGGTGTCTGTCCACAGCAAGATGAAGATGGTGTATGTCCACAACAAGATGAAGATAGTGTCTGTCCCTAGCAAGATGAAGATGGTGTCTGTCCCTAGCAAGATGAAGATGGGTATTCTGTGGGTTAGTCTAGGTATTCTGTGGGTTAGTCTAGGTATTCTGTGGGTTAGTCTAGGTATTCTGTGGGTTAGTCTAGGTATTCTGTGGGTTAGTCTAGGTATTCTGTGGGTTAGTCTAGGTATTCTGTGGGTTAGTCTAGGTATTCTGTGGGTTAGTCTAGGTATTCTGTGGGTTAGTCTAGATAATTTGTGGGTTAGTCATTAATGTCTGGGTTAGTCTAGTTAATGTGTGGGTTAGTCAAGGTATTCTGAAGGTTAGTCTAGCAAGAATAGTTAGATGCTCCTACAGCATGCCATATGTGTTCACAAATACTCAACTGGGAGAAGAGGTTTTCTCTATGAGAGAAGTCTCAAATAAACACCTACTGTTGGGTAGTTTACAGTCTGCACTGACCCATGTCTCACATGAGACAAGAGATGGGGAAGGTTAGCATCAAATACATGCAATAACTATAGTTAGGTCTAGGGTGAGAGAAAGGTTATGATCTTCACATGCAATAACTATTGTTAGGTCTAAGATAAGAGTTGGTAGATAAAGTATCAGACACTCCTGCAATATTGGAGTTAGTATGTTGAAAGATGACACTGAAATGTCATAGTTAGTATGTTGAGAGATGACACTGACATGTCATAGTTAGTATGTTGAAAGATGACACTGACATGTCATAGTTAGTATGTTGAGAGATGACACTGACATGTCATAGTTAGTATGTTGAGAGATGACACTGACATGTCATAGTTAGTATGTTAAGAGATAACACTGACATGTCATAGTTAGTATGTTGAGAGATAACACTGACATGTCATAGTTATTATGTTGAGAGATAACACTGACATGTCATAGTTAGTATGTTGAGAGATGACACTGACATGTCATAGTTAGTATGTTGAAAGATGACACTGACATGTCATAGTTAGTATGTTGAGAGATGACACTGACATGTCATAGTTAGTATGTTGAGAGATGACACTGACATGTCATAGTTATTATGTTGAGAGATGACACTGACATGTCATAGTTAGTATGTTGAAAGATGACACTGACATGTCATAGTTAGTATGTTGAGAGATGACACTGACATGTCATGTAGATCAAGTAAGTGATTAGTTACCTCGAGGAGGGGGGTTTACTGGGGTTTGGCTGGCTGGTAAGTCTAACTCGTCCAGTTTGCTGAGGTCTGCAGAGAAACGTTTGCCACTTTCTACAGGTGTAGCTGACCTTGAACCTCTGAGGTCATTCAAACTCTCTCTGCTGGCAGCAAGTGAAGGGGGAGCACTCATCTGACCCCTTGGCATTTTGTCCTCCTACCAAAACAAACATTAACAATTTAAAATAAATTTGCTGACTTTCTAGATTATCAGTGGAACTTTTATCTAACACAGAGCTTCTGTTTTTGTGTGAGTGTGCTCCTGGTCCTGCTACATGGACCCTAAAAGTCACAGTTGGTTGCCAAATAACTATTATATAAATAACTGTTACTTATACCAAAATCTGTTTAACCTTTTCCGTTCCAACAGAGTGAGATTACCACGATTTGGCTCTGTTCCAATGGCGCTGCACGCCGCCAGCTCTGTTCCACTGGCACTGCACGCCGCCAGCTCTGTTCCACTGGCGCTGCACGTTGCCAGCTCTAGTCATCCTTTCTCGTATATAAGCTACCAGGTTAATGCCATAGAAACGGCTGAACATATTGCTCTTTTGATTGTAGAGAATTCCAACTTCCGTCATGTATGGTTTGACAAAAATTAATGGCGACTTTTTAAATTTGTTTTAGATTTTGGAAAGGATTTCTAGTATTTCGCTTGGATCTGAAGATCCATCCATTATTGAGAATGGGGGAGTTTCTCAAATGGGTTTCTCTGAGGTGGATCTATTTAGTTTGTTTATGTAGATACAATAATTATGTTTATAGTCGAAGTGACAGACATAGCCATTACAATAAACATCGGTAGTAGTATTAGTACGTTTTTCGGCAGATTTTTTTTCTCTCCTAACCAAGAGACGCCTCTACCGGTGTGAGTCTATATGTTTGTGCTATTTTTCACCACTATCACCTTCATAATCCTGTATCTGAGAACCTAACATACACACAATAACATCAACAAGTTCTTTATTAATATATGTCTCTAGACACACACACACACATTTTTTTAAAAAAGATTAGGGGTTCCCAAAATCAACTTACCATGTTGTGACCTGACGTGCTGTGAAAAATTATGCAGGAAATATAGGAAATGGATGTAATTTTTATCGTCCGGAAAGCAAACGGTTAAAATGTTTGCTAGTTTTGGTCATGATAAGTTACCCATTCCTAGACAGAGTAACTCATCTGGTGTGGGTCCCAGTTACAAAGTCTTGTCACGAAGTAACCAGTAGACGATTGGATTGTTCATGTCCACTGAAGTCGCCTACGTGCTGTCATGCTGGTGCTGTGGGGGTCTGGGCTGTTGGTTTTGATTGGCCATCTCTTTCCTTTTTCTTTTTCTTCTGCGTTTGTTCTCAATCTCCCGCTACCAAGCTCTGAACAGAGCTTTACAAGTAGCAGGATGTAGTCCTATGAACAGAATGCGTTGTGTCGCTAGTTTACAGCTTGACTGCGATATTTGCACCTTTCGGTCCGACACATCCGTCTTCAGCAGGGGCATTTCTTTCCTAATAAGCGGGCCAAGTTAGTCCTGGACGTTATTTTGACTGTTCGGCTGCTGCTCCTCTCCCTCTTCCTCTGTTACCCTTTGTTTACTTGTAGCTTGGTGTAACAGACCTACGCTACAAAGACACGAGAACCTCTCTTAGACTAGAAGGGGCTCTAACTTTCATTATTAAGAAAGAGATTTAGAACCGTCTGTTATGTTACAGACTTTGGTAACAAAACTTCCAGTTGGCAGAGGAACATAGCAGTTAGGTCCGGAACTAACTGAATTTTTGGTTACACCAGCCCTGAAGAAAATCAACAATCCAATCATGCGCTGAGGCATAGAAGGAAACAAGAATGCTGATGTCACGATGAGTGGGTTTCACTAACAGGATTAGCGCAGGCCAGATGCTCACAATTGCATTAATATTGGAGACGCTTAGAAACTAGCTGTGGAAGAGATAAATTCTGTGTTTCGAGTTGAGCAGGTTGACAAAATCTGACTATTTGCCACTGAAGAGTACCACAGGTAAATATATTGTATTCCTATTCATGAGTTACCAGTGACGAAAAGTTTAAGAAATAAAATCTAGATTTGGCTTCAAATAGAGACAATTACAAAACTCAAATACGTTTGTCACATGATGCCAGATCTGAAAGACAGTTCAGCTCTGATCAAGAAAATAATTAGACTTCGTCTTTAGATAGACACAATTTGTAAGCGACACGGAAGGATTGTAAGCGACGCAGAAGGATTGTAAGCGACGCAGAAGGATTGTAAGCGACGTGGAAGGATTGTAAGCGATGTGGAAGGATTGTAAGCAATGTGGAAGGATTGTAAGCGACGCAGAAGGATTGTAAGCGACGTGGAAGGATTGTAAGCGACGTGGAAGGATTGTAAGCGACGTGGAAGGATTGTAAGCGATGTGGAAGGATTGTGAGCGACGCAGAAGGATTGTAAGCGACGCAGAAGGATTGTAAGCGACGTGGAAGGATTGTAAGCGATGTGGAAGGATTGTAAGCGACGCAGAAGGATTGTAAGTGACGCAGAAGGATTGTAAGCGACGCAGAAGGATTGTAAGCGACGCAGAAGGATTGTAAGTGATGTGGAAGGATTGTAAGCGACGCAGAAGGATTGTAAGTGATGTGGAAGGATTGTAAGCGACGCAGAAGGATTGTAAGCGACGCAGAAGGATTGTAAGTGATGTGGAAGGATTGTAAGCGACGCAAAAGGATTGTAAGCGACGCAGAAGGATTGTAAGCGACGTGGAAGGATTGTAAGCAATGTGGAAGGATTGTAAGCGACGCAGAAGGATTGTAAGCGACGCAGAAGGATTGTAAGCGACGTGGAAGGATTGTAAGCGATGTGGAAGGATTGTAAGCGACGCAGAAGGATTGTAAGCGACGCAGAAGGATTGTAAGCGACGTGGAAGGATTGTAAGCGATGTGGAAGGATTGTAAGCGACGCAGAAGGATTGTAAGCGACGTGGAAGGATTGTAAGCGATGTGGAAGGATTGTAAGCGACGCAGAAAGATTGTAAGTGATGTGGAAGGATTGTAAGCGACGCAGAAGGATTGTAAGCGATGTGGAAGGATTGTAAGCGATGTGGAAGGATTGTAAGCGACGCAGGATTGTAAGCGACGTGGAAGGACTTCAATAGAGACTCCAGAAATTTTAATTTCTCTTCCCACGAATCATTAGACTCAGAATATACAGTGGGGAGTTTTCTCAACATTAGAATTGGTATGCATAGAGAGAGAGAGAGAGAGAGAGAGAGATGACAGAGAGATGAAAGAGAGAGAGAGAGACAGATAGATTGACAGACAAGATAGATTGACAGACAGAGACAGAGAGAGAGACAGAGATAGAGAGAAAGATATATTGACAGAAAGAGAGAGAGACTGACAGAGAGAGAGAGAGACACAGAGAGAAAGATACATTGACAGAGAGATGACAGAGAGAGAGACACAGAGAGAAAGATAGATTGACAGAGAGAGAGAGAGAAAGAGACTGACGGAGACAGATGAGGTCTCCTCAATAGATCAGCCATTCAGCAGCAAATTTTAACACGAAACCTCCAAGTTCTAGTAGGGAGAGATTTTCATTTGTTTTCTCAAGTTCAACGGAATATTGAGAATTAAAATTGTCCATGATAATATGTTTGCTAGTTTCTTGACCAGAAATCAACCAATAATATGTTTGCTAGTTTCTTCACCAGAAATCAACCCATTATATGTTATTGTAACCCCAACAACAACCCTAACTTAACCCCAACAACAACTCTAACCCCAACAACCCTAACCTAACCCCAACAACCCTAACCTAACCCCAACAACCCTAACCTAACCCCAACAACCCTAACCTAACCCCAACAATAACCCTAACCTAACCCCAACAACCCTAACCTAACCCCAACAACAACCCTAACCTAACCCCAAATAACCCTAACCTAACCCCAACAACCCTAACCTAACCCCAACAACCCTAACCTAACCCCAACAACCCTAACCTAACCCCAACAACCCTAACCTAACCCCAACAACAACCCTAACCTAACCCCAACAACCCTAACCCCAACAACAACCCTAACCTAACCCCAACAACAACCCTAACCTAACCCGAACAACCCTCACCTAACCCCAACAACAACCCTAACCTAACCCCAACAACCCTAACCTAACCCCAACAACCCTAACCTAACCCCAACAACAACCCTAACATAACCCCAACAACCCTAACCTAACCCCAACAACCCTAACCTAACCCCACCAACAACCCTAACCTAACCCCAACAACCCTAACCTAACCCCAACAACAACCCTAACCTAACCCCAACAACAACCCTAACCTAACCCCAACAACAACCCTAACCTAACCCCAACAACAACCCTAACCTAACCCCAACAACAACTCTAACCCCAACAACCCTAACCTAACCCCAACAACCCTAAACTAACCCCAACAACAACCCTAACCTAACCCCAACAACAACCCTAACCTAACCCCAACAACCCTAACCTAACCCCAACAATCCTAACCTAACCCCAACAACAACCCTAACCTAATCCAAACAACAACCCTAACCTAACCCCAACAACCCTAACCTAACCCCAACAACCCTAACCTAACCCCAACAACAACCCTAACCTAACCCCAACAACAACCCTAACCTAACCCCAACAACAACCCTAACCTAACCCCAACAACCCTAACCTAACCCCAACAACAACCCTAACCTAACCCCAACAAGCCTAACCTATCCCCAACAACCCTAACCTAACCCCAACAACAACCCTAACCTAACCCCAACAACAACCCTAACCTAACCCCAACAACCCTAACCTAACCCCAACAACAACCCTAACCTAACCCCAACAACCCTAACCTAACCTCAACAACCCTAACCTAACCACAACAACAACCCTAACCTAACCCCAACAACAACCATAACCTAACCCCAACAACAACCCTAACCTAACCCCAACAACCCTAACCTAACCCCAACAACAGCCCTAACCTAACCTCAACAACAGCCCTAACCTAACCCCAACAACCCTAACCTAACCCCAACAACCCTAACCTAACCCCAACAACAACCCTAACCCCAACAACCCTAACCCCAACAACAACCCTAACCTAACCCGAACAACCCCAACCTAACCCCAACAACAACCCTAACCTAACCCCAACAACCCTTACCTAACCCCAACAACCCTAACCTAACCCCAACAACCCTAACCTAACCCCAACAACAACCCTAACCTAACCCCAACAACAACCCTAACCTAACCCCAACAACCCTAACCTAACCCAACAACCCTAACCTAACCCCAACAACAACCCTAACCTAACCCCAACAACAACCCTAACCTAACCCCAACAACCCTAACCTAACCCAACAACCCTAACCTAACCCCAACAACAACCCTAACCTAACCCCAACAACAACCCTAACCTAACCCCAACAACAACCCTAACCTAACCTCAACAACAACCCTAACCTAGCCCCAACAACAACCCTAACCTAACCCCAACAAAAACCCTAACCTAACCCCAACCCTAACCTAACCCCAACAACCCTAACCTAACCCCAACAACCCTAACCTAACCCCCCAACAACCCTAACCTATCCCCAACAACAACCCTAACCTAACCCCAACAACCCTAACCTAACCCCAACAACCCTAACCTAACCCCAACAACCCTAACCTAACCCCAACAATAACCCTAACCTAACCCCAACAACCCTAACCTAACCCCAACAACAACCCTAACCTAACCCCAAATAACCCTAACCTAACCCCAACAACCCTAACCTAACCCCAACAACCCTAACCTAACCCCAACAACCCTAACCTAACCCCAACAACCCTAACCTAACCCCAACAACAACCCTAACCTAACCCCAACAACCCTAACCCCAACAACAACCCTAACCTAACCCCAACAACAACCCTAACCTAACCCGAACAACCCTCACCTAACCCCAACAACAACCCTAACCTAACCCCAACAACCCTAACCTAACCCCAACAACCCTAACCTAACCCCAACAACAACCCTAACATAACCCCAACAACCCTAACCTAACCCCAACAACCCTAACCTAACCCCACCAACAACCCTAACCTAACCCCAACAACCCTAACCTAACCCCAACAACAACCCTAACCTAACCCCAACAACAACCCTAACCTAACCCCAACAACAACCCTAACCTAACCCCAACAACAACCCTAACCTAACCCCAACAACAACTCTAACCCCAACAACCCTAACCTAACCCCAACAACCCTAAACTAACCCCAACAACAACCCTAACCTAACCCCAACAACAACCCTAACCTAACCCCAACAACAACCCTAACCTAACCCCAACAACCCTAACCTAACCCCAACAATCCTAACCTAACCCCAACAACAACCCTAACCTAATCCAAACAACAACCCTAACCTAACCCCAACAACCCTAACCTAACCCCAACAACCCTAACCTAACCCCAACAACAACCCTAACCTAACCCCAACAACAACCCTAACCTAACCCCAACAACAACCCTAACCTAACCCCAACAACCCTAACCTAACCCCAACAACAACCCTAACCTAACCCCAACAAGCCTAACCTATCCCCAACAACCCTAACCTAACCCCAACAACAACCCTAACCTAACCCCAACAACAACCCTAACCTAACCCCAACAACCCTAACCTAACCCCAACAACAACCCTAACCTAACCCCAACAACCCTAACCTAACCTCAACAACCCTAACCTAACCACAACAACAACCCTAACCTAACCCCAACAACAACCATAACCTAACCCCAACAACAACCCTAACCTAACCCCAACAACCCTAACCTAACCCCAACAAAGGCCCTAACCTAACCTCAACAACAGCCCTAACCTAACCCCAACAACCCTAACCTAACCCCAACAACCCTAACCTAACCCCAACAACAACCCTAACCCCAACAACCCTAACCCCAACAACAACCCTAACCTAACCCGAACAACCCCAACCTAACCCCAACAACAACCCTAACCTAACCCCAACAACCCTTACCTAACCCCAACAACCCTAACCTAACCCCAACAACCCTAACCTAACCCCAACAACAACCCTAACCTAACCCCAACAACAACCCTAACCTAACCCCAACAACCCTAACCTAACCCAACAACCCTAACCTAACCCCAACAACAACCCTAACCTAACCCCAACAACAACCCTAACCTAACCCCAACAACCCTAACCTAACCCAACAACCCTAACCTAACCCCAACAACAACCCTAACCTAACCCCAACAACAACCCTAACCTAACCCCAACAACAACCCTAACCTAACCTCAACAACAACCCTAACCTAGCCCCAACAACAACCCTAACCTAACCCCAACAAAAACCCTAACCTAACCCCAACCCTAACCTAACCCCAACAACCCTAACCTAACCCCAACAACCCTAACCTAACCCCCCAACAACCCTAACCTATCCCCAACAACAACCCTAACCTAACCCCAACAACCCTAACCTAACCCCAACAACCCTAACCTAACCCCAACAACCCTAACCTAACCCCAACAATAACCCTAACCTAACCCCAACAACCCTAACCTAACCCCAACAACAACCCTAACCTAACCCCAAATAACCCTAACCTAACCCCAACAACCCTAACCTAACCCCAACAACCCTAACCTAACCCCAACAACCCTAACCTAACCCCAACAACCCTAACCTAACCCCAACAACCCTAACCTAACCCCAACAACAGCCATAACCTAACCCCAACAACCCTAACCTAACCCCAACAACCCTAACCTAACCCCAACAACAACCCTAACCTAACCCCAACAACCCTAACCCCAACAACAACCCTAACCTAACCCCCACAACAACCCTAACCTAACCCGAACAACCCTCACCTAACCCCAACAACAACCCTAACCTAACCCCAACAACCCTAACCTAACCCCAACAACCCTAACCTAACCCCAACAACAACCCTAACATAACCCCAACAACCCTAACCTAACCCCAACAACCCTAACCTAACCCCACCAACAACCCTAACCTAACCCCAACAACCCTAACCTAACCCCAACAACAACCCTAACCTAACCCCAACAACAACCCTAACCTAACCCCAACAACAACCCTAACCTAACCCCAACAACAACCCTAACCTAACCCCAACAACAACTCTAACCCCAACAACCCTAACCTAACCCCAACAACCCTAAACTAACCCCAACAACAACCCTAACCTAACCCCAACAACAACCCTAACCTAACCCCAACAACAACCCTAACCTAACCCCAACAACCCTAACCTAACCCCAACAATCCTAACCTAACCCCAACAACAACCCTAACCTAATCCAAACAACAACCCTAACCTAACCCCAACAACCCTAACCTAACCCCAACAACCCTAACCTAACCCCAACAACAACCCTAACCTAACCCCAACAACAACCCTAACCTAACCCCAACAACAACCCTAACCTAACCCCAACAACCCTAACCTAACCCCAACAACAACCCTAACCTAACCCCAACAAGCCTAACCTATCCCCAACAACCCTAACCTAACCCCAACAACAACCCTAACCTAACCCCAACAACCCTAACCTAACCCCAACAACCCTAACCTAACCACAACAACAACCCTAACCTAACCCCAACAACAACCATAACCTAACCCCAACAACAACCCTAACCTAACCCCAACAACCCTAACCTAACCCCAACAACAGCCCTAACCTAACCTCAACAACAGCCCTAACCTAACCCCAACAACCCTAACCTAACCCCAACAACCCTAACCTAACCCCAACAACAACCCTAACCTAACCCCAACAACCCTAACCCCAACAACAACCCTAACCTAACCCGAACAACCCCAACCTAACCCCAACAACAACCCTAACCTAACCCCAACAACCCTTACCTAACCCCAACAACCCTAACCTAACTCCAACAACCCTAACCTAACCCCAACAACAACCCTAACCTAACCCCAACAACAACCCTAACCTAACCCCAACAACCCTAACCTAACCCAACAACCCTAACCTAACCCCAACAACAACCCTAACCTAACCCCAACAACAACCCTAACCTAACCCCAACAACCCTAACCTAACCCAACAACCCTAACCTAACCCCAACAACAACCCTAACCTAACCCCAACAACAACCCTAACCTAACCTCAACAACAACCCTAACCTAACCCCAACAACAACCCTAACCTAACCCCAACAAAAACCCTAACCTAACCCCAACAACCCTAACCTAACCCCAACAACCCTAACCTAACCCCCCAACAACCCTAACCTATCCCCAACAACAACCCTAACCTAACCCCAACAACCCTAACCTAACCCCAACAACCCTAACCTAACCCCAACAACAACTCTAACCCCAACAACCCTAACCTAATCCCAACAAAACTAACCTAACCCCAACAACAACCCTAACCTAACCCCAACAACCCTAACCTAACCCCAACAACAACTCTAACCCCAACAACCCTAACCTAACCCCAACAACCCTAACCTAACCCCAACAACAACCCTAACCTAACCCCAACAACCCTAACCTAACCCCAACAACAACCCTAACCTAACCCCAACAACCCTAACCTAACCCCAACAACCCTAACCTAACCCCACCAACAACCCTAACCTAACCCCAACAACCCTAACCTAACCCCACCAACAACCCTAACCTAACCCCAACAACCCTAACCTAACCCCAACAACAACCCTAACCTAACCCCAACAACCCTAACCTAACCCCAACAACAACCCTAACCTAACCCCAACAACCCTAACCTAACCCCAACAACCCTAACCTAACCCCAACAACAACCCTAACCTAACCCCAACAACCCTAACCTAACCCCAACAACAACCCTAACCTAACCCCAACAACAACCCTAACCTAACCCCAACAACCCTAACCTAACCCCAACAACCTTAACCTAACCCCAACAACAACTCTAACCCCAACAAAAACCCTAACCTAACCCCAACAACCCTAACCGAACCCCAACAACCCTAACCGAACCCCAACAACAACCCCAGCCTAACCCCAACAACGACCAACCTAACCCCAACAACCCTAAAGTAATGCTAACATCAAGGTCACATATAAGTTTACTTGACCAAAATGAATTCATGCAGAAATATCATTTTCTTGCACAAACCTGAACTACAACTGGGGCAGCAGTCGCAGCAACAGCAGAAGTATGTGTGTCCTGGTAGTAACGAAGCGTGTCACTGATGGTGCTGCTACGTGATTCTCCAGCAGTTCTCACAGTTGGGGTTGCCAAGAATGGAGCAATTGACTGGTCTAGGACAAAAAGCAAAGATTATTTCTCCTGTACATGAGCCAACACGATTCACCCATTATTGATGGCATATTTGATCAAGTCTCTAACAACAATCTCAGAATTATCGTGTGTATAGAAGGAGCTGAGTCCAGTCAGGCACAACATACTGACCAGGGGGAGCTGAGACGCTAGTCCAGTCAGGCACAAAAATACTGGATAAGACATCGGGTCAGGGTCAATACACTGACCAAGACCACAATCTCTCTTCCATGGAGCGTTTCATGGCAACAGGATGTTTTCAAGGCAGCCTGACTGAAGAGATATGGATCGATGTGATCCCCATAGTAGTGAGCGTCAAGCAAATGAAGCCAATCATAGCACAACCGGCAGGAGGACCACCTTCATCAGCATGCTCAGTATGTGAGGAAAGTTACTAGAACCCGCCACTTAACGCCCTTTTCAGGGCGCACAAAACAGTAAACTTACTCATTATGGGCATTCAACAACAACAACAATAACAATGATGTGTACATAAATAGGTGAACATCGTACCATAGTCATCATCATCGTCATCCATCTCATCGTGTGTCCGTGAAATAACTAATGGTTCGTCTCCACCTTGAAAGAACTGGAAAGAAAAATACAAATATTCTATCAAATACAAGTTCCCAAATCTAACATCAACCACAAGTTTCCAAATCTACCATCAACATGTTCCCAAATCTACCATCAACCACAAGTTCCCAAATCTACCATCAACTACAAGTTTCCAAATCTACCATCAACTACAAGTTTCCAAATCTACCATCAACTACAAGTTCCCAAATCTACCATCAACCACAAGTTCCCAAATCTAGCATCAACCACAAGTTCCCAAATCTAGCATCAACTACAAGTTCCCAAATCTACCATCAACTACAAGTTTCTAAATCTACCATCAACTACACGTTTCCAAATTTACTATCAACCACAAGTTTCCAAATTTACCATCAACCACAAGTTCCAAAATCTACCATCAACCACACATTGTTAACTGTTTTCAGTCAGGTATGTTTCGGTGGAGACCTGCTACAGTCTAGTTAGGGTATGAAAATCCAACCGCTGGAAATGATTGCATAGCAACCTACTCTCGTTGGTTAGAAGACCTAAATTATAACCGACATCACACACATGTGCGGCTTTTTTGTTTAATATATAATTCACAACATTCTATCAATATTCACAACATTCTATCAATATTCACACGTGCGTTGAATGTGCTAAAGTTGTCCTTTCTATCTGATGACAATTGAATGCCAAGAAATGATTTTATTATTTGATCAGACCACTGATCACTCATATAGATCACACATGGATATTCAACATCAGATCACACATGGATGTTCAATATAACATCACACATGGATATTCAATATAAGATCACACATGGATATTCAACATAAGATCACACATGGATATTCAACATCAGATCACACATGGATATTCAATATAAGATCACACATGAATATTCAATATAAGATCACACATGGATATTCAATATAAGATCACACATGGATATTCAACATAAGACTCCACATGGATATTCAACATCAGATCACACATGGATATTCAACATCAGATCACACATGGATATTCAATATAAGATCAAACATGGATATTCAATATAAGATCACACATGGATATTCAATATGAGATCACACATGGATATTCAATATGAGATCACACATGGATATTCAATATAAGATCACACATGGATATTCAATATAAGATCAAACATGGGTATTCAATATAAGTCACACATGGATATTAAATATAAGATCACACAAGGATATTCAATATAAGATCACACATGGATATTCAATTTAAGATCAAACATGGATATTAAATATAAGATCACACATGGATATTCAACATACATCGATTCAGACTTGGACTGGGACATCGAAGAAAGAGACTTTGATGATGATGATGTTATTGGGAGATTTAATGCAAAAATTCACATGATATCTGTGAGTACCAAACACATTTTCCCTCCACATTACCCTTTCCCCCACCTTATTTTTCCCTTCACATGAAAGAAATTTAGCGCTTTATATTAGTATATATTTGACACTATGCCTTGTTAATTATTTAGTATATCTTGGCAGTCATGACTGACTATAAGATGTGACTGACTATAAGATGTGACTGACTATAAGATGTGATTGACTATAAGATGTGACTGACTATAAGATGTGATTAACTATAAGATGTGACTGACTATAAGATGTGACTGACTATAAGATGTGATTGACTATAAGATGTGACTGACTATAAGATGTGATTAACTATAAGATGTGACTGACTATAAGATGTGACTGACTATAAGATGTGATTGACTATAAGATGTGACTGACAACACATAAGTTGTTCGTGACTGGCTGCCATATAGGAGTGTGCTGACGACACATAAGTTGTCCGTGACTGGCTTCCATACAGGAGTGTGCTGACGACACATAAGTTGTCCGTGACTGGATTCCATATAGGAGTGTGCTGACGACACATAAGTTGTCCGTGACTGGCTGCCATATAGGAGTGTGCTGACGACACATAAGTTGTCCGTGACTGGCTTCCATATAGGAGTGTGCTGACGACACATAAGTTGTCAGTGACTGGCTGCCATATAGGAGTGTGCTGACGACACATAAGTTGTCCGTGACGGGCTGCCATATAGGAGTGTGCTGACGACACATAAGTTGTCTGTGACTGGCTGCCATATAGGAGTGTGCTGACGACACATGCTTCGTAAACCATAGCCTTGGTTTTAATTGTCAGTTTCTGGTTTTTCCAAATTCGTGTTGTAAAGTGAGCAAATTTAGCCCTCTTTCCCCCCGCCCCATACCCCTGCAGTGTGTCCATCACATCTCATCCAACCTATTATACTCTAGATGGTTGGCCTTGATCCAACCTATTATACTCTAGATGGTTGGCCTTGATCCAACCTATTATACCCTAGGTGGTTGGCCTTGATCCAACCTATTATACTCCAGATGGCCCTGATCCAATCTATTATACTCTAGATGGTTGGCCTTGATCCAACCTATTATACCCTAGGTGGTTGGCCTTGATCCAACCTATTATACTCCAGTTGGCCTTGATCCAACATATTATACTCCAGTTGGCCTTGATCCAACCTATTATACTCCAGTTGGCCTTGATCCAACCTATTATACTCCAAATGGTTGGTCTTGATCCAACCTATTATACTCTAGGTGGTTGGCTGGCCTTGACCTAACCTATTATATTCTAAATGGCTGGCCTTGATCCAACCTATTATACTCTAAATGGTTGACATTGATACAACCTATTATACTCTAGGTGGTTGGCCTTGATACAACCTATTATACTCTAGATGGTTGGCCTTGATCAAACCTAGTATACTCTAGATGGTTGGCCTTGATCCAACCTATTATACTCCAGATGGCTTTGATACAACCTATTATACTCCAGATGGTTGTCCTTGATCCAACCTATTATACTCCAGATGGCCTTGATACAACCTATTATACTCCAGATGGTTGTCCTTGATACAACCTATTATACTCCAGATGGCCTTTATACAACCTATTATGCTCCAGATTGCCTTGATACAACCTATTATACTCCAGATGGTTGGCCTTGATCCAACCTATTATACTCTAGATGGTTGGCCTTGATCCAACCTATTATACTCTAGATGGTTGACATTGATCTAACCTATTATACTCTATATGGTTGGCCTTGATGTAACAGTTCCCGCCGGAGCAAGGGGAGTTTAGAATGCCTGAACATGTTAAAGCTTAAAGCTACCTGAATGCATGTCAAGGTCACTCACCGTCTCAGCAAAGGAGAACAGAGTTGGGTTAAGGAATGTGGACAGGTAGAAACTGACCACTAGCCTTCCGATTTTGGTAGGGGGAGATTGATTGACAGACGAAATTGGCAGCGGGGCTTGCTGCGAGAGAATGAGTGACAGGTGTGCAAAGTGTTTCGTTCCAATTGGGATTGAAGATGACCATCACTTGAGATCGATTGGTCAAGCTCTGGCCTTGCTTGAGGATATATAACTCTAGACAAAGTTTAGCTCGGGAGGCTGGAGAGAGAGAGGCTAGATAGAGAGAGGCTGTATGGGAGAGAGAGAGACTGAATGTGGATAGTATGTTTAACTCACCGACTTAGGTAGAGGAGCGATTGATAGACGGTTGGACGAATGTTTAGTGATAGAACAGGATCGCTCAAATAGGTGTGTGAGTTTTGCATTAATAGATAATCTGAAAGTGTGTTTGTAAGCAAGGACACATTGTGAACGAGTTATGTCGAGATCGCCCGCCTGAGGGGATTTCAGTAAGGAAGAGTATTTGATAAGGTGTGTTGAAGACGCAGTTAAGGCGATGTGTGTGTGATGTAATTGCAAGGCAATAGAACTGGGTTTTTAGATAGTTGGGAATTCCATCAATAGCTAATGCTTACAATTCCCGTTTTAGTAGAATGTTAAGTTAAGATATGTATTATATTGTGTTTGTAATTTCTCTACTCATTCTATGATATGAGTATGATTTAATAAACATGCCACCTGCTGTGTGATGTCATTTACTGAGTATGGTCATGATGATGTGGATGAGTGTGAGAATGTTCTAAGTTAGAATAACGGCCAGGGCAAACAGTGGGATCTGCTACATTGATCCAACCTATTATATTCTAGATGGTTGACATTGATCCAACCTATTATACTCTAGATGGTTGGCCTTGATGCAACGTATTATACTCTAGATGGTTGGCCTTGATCCAACCTAGTATACTCCAGATGGTTAGCCTTGATCCAACCTATTATACTCTAGGTGGTTGGCTGGCCTTGACCTAACCAAATTATACTCTAAATGGTTGGCCTTGATCCAACCTATTATACTCTAAATGGTTGGCCTTGATCCAACCTATTATACTCTAGAAAGTTGGCCTTGATCGAACCTATTATAATCTAGGTGGTTCGCCTTGATACAACCTATTATACTCCAGTTGGCCTTGATACAACCTATTATACTCCAGTTGGCCTTGATACAACCTATTATACTCCAGTTGGCCTTGATCCAACCTATTATACTCCAGTTGGCCTTGATACAACCTAGTATACTCCAGATGGTTAGCCTTGATCCAACCTATTATACTCTAGGTGGTTGGCTGGCCTTGACCTAACCAAATTATACTCTAAATGGTTGGCCTTGATCCAACCTATTATACTCTAGATGGTTGGCCTTGATCGAACCTATTATACTCTAGGTGGTTCGCCTTGATACAACCTATTATACTCCAGTTGGCCTTGATACAACCTATTATACTCCAGTTGGCCTTGATACAACCTATTATACTCCAGTTGGCCTTGATCCAACCTATTATACTCTAGATGGCCTTGATCCAACCTATTATACTCTAGATGGCCTTGATCCAACCTATTATACTCTAGATGGCCTTGATCCAACCTATTATACTCTAGATGGCCTTGATCCAACCTATTATACTCTAGACGGCCTTGATACAACCTATTATACTCTAGATGGCTTTGATCCAACCTATTATACTCCAGTTGGCCTTGATCCAACCTATGATATTCCAGATGGTTGGCCTTGATACAACCTATTATACTCTAGATGGCCTTGATCCAACCTATTATAATCCAGATGGCCTTGATTCAACCTATTATAATCCAGATGGCCTTGATCCAATCAATTATACTCTAGATGGTTGACATTGATCCAACCTATTATACTCTAGATGGTTGGCCTTGATCCATCCTATTATACTCTAGGTGGTTGGCCTTAACCCAACCTATTATACTCTAGATGGTTGGCCTTGATCCAACCTATTATACTCTAGATGTTTGCCTTGATCCAACCTATTATACTCTAGATAGTTGGCATTGATCCAACCTATTATACTCCAGATGGTTGGCCTTGATCCAACCAATTATACTCTAGGTGGTTGGCTGGCCTTGATCTAACCTTTTATACTCTAGATGGTTGGTCTTGATACAACCTATTATACTCTAGATGGTTGGCCTTGATCCAACCTATTATACTCTACATGGTTGGCTTTGACCCAACCTATTATACTCTAGATGGTTGGCCTTAACCCAACCTATTATACTCTAGATGGTTGGCCTTGATCCAACCTATTATACTCTAGGTGGTTGGCCTTGATACAACCTATTATACTCTAGATGGCCTTGATCTAACCTATTATACTCTAGATGGCCTTGATACAACCTATTATACTCCAGTTGGCCTTGAAACAACCTATTATACTCCAGTTGGCCTTGATCCAACCTATTATACTCCAGATGGTAGGCCTTGATCCTTCTTCTTCTTCTTCGTACGCAGTCAGACAGTAACCATTATTTTTTCGAAAAAAGCGGCGGTCATCCTGAGGCTGTCGCCGCTGCCATAGAGCTTGTCTTGCAGTTCCACTGGTGATGGCCACATCTGCTCTCTCTGATCCTCGTATGTCGGGCAGTTCTGCAGCAGATGTTAAGCAGTCATTTTACCGGTACCGCACGGGCATTCGTCGGTACACCCTATCTTCAATTTGTTGAATAGGTGGTACCTCAGTCTATTGTGGCCAGTGCGAAGTCTGAAGACAACGACCTGCTCTCTTCGGTTCAACTGGTAATAGGCATCTTTTTTGGTGTAACCAGTGGCCTTGATCCAACCTATTATACTCTAGATGGCCTTGACCTAACCTATTATACTCTAGATGGCCTTGATACAACCTATTATAATATAGATGGCCTTGATCTAACCTATTATACTCTAGATGGCCTTGATACAACCTATTATACTCAAGATGGCCTTGATCCAACCTATTATACTCTAGATGGCCTTGACCTAACCTATTATACTCTAGATGGCCTTGATACAACCTATTATAATATAGATGGCCTTGATCTAACCTATTATACTCTAGATGGCCTTGATACAACCTATTATACTCAAGATGGCCTTGATACAACCTATTATACTCCATTTGGCCTTGAACCAACCTATTATACTCTAGATGGCCTTGATACAACCTATTATACTCCAGGTGGTTGGCCTTGATCCAACCTATTATACTCTAGATGGTTGGCCTTGATCCAACCTATTATACTCTAGGTGGTTGGCTGGCCTTGACCTAACCTATTATACTCTAAATGGTTGGCCTTGATCCAACCTATTATACTCTAAATGGTTGGCCTTGATCCAACATATTATACTCTAGATGGTTTGACATTGATACAACCTATTATACTCTAGATGGTTGGCTTTGGTACAACCTATTATACTCTGGATGGTTGGCCTTGATCAAACCTATTATACTCTAGGTGGTTGGCCTTGATACAACCTATTAAACTCCAGATGGCCTTGATACAACCTTTTATACTCTAGATGACCTTGATACAACCTAATATACTCTAGATGGCCTTGATACAACCTATTATACTCCATTTGGCCTTGAACCAACCTATTATACTCTAGATGGCCTTGATACAACCTATTATACTCCAGGTGGTTGGCCTTGATCCAACCTATTATACTCTAGATGGTTGGCCTTGATCCAACCTATTATACTCTAGGTGGTTGGCTGGCCTTGACCTAACCTATTATACTCTAAATGGTTGGCCTTGATCCAACCTATTATACTCTAAATGGTTGGCCTTGATCCAACATATTATACTCTAGATGGTTTGACATTGATACAACCTATTATACTCTAGATGGTTGGCTTTGGTACAACCTATTATACTCTGGATGGTTGGCCTTGATCCAACCTATTATACTCTAGGTGGTTGGCCTTGATACAACCTATTAAACTCCAGATGCCCTTGATACAACCTTTTATACTCTAGATGACCTTGATACAACCTATTATACTCTAGATGGCCTTGATCCAACATATTATACTCTAGATGGTTGGCCTTGATACAACCTATTATACTCTATGTGGCCTTGATACAATCTATTATAGCCTAGGTGAGTTATCCATTTCTAATCTGACTCTGGTTTTCGCCTGCCCTGGTATATCTCCTAGGACCATTGTGGCATGCGATTTCACCTCACCAAGGAGGAATTCAGTATTTCAGCACACTGTTATAATATGATGCCAGTGTGTGCATGTGCCAAAAGGAGTTCAATTGTCTTCTGTTCAGCTTAAGGCAGAAATGATAAAACATACAATACAGATAAATCACTTTACCAGCTATTTGATATCCTTCAGACACAGACATTGTTAAATACTGAAAAAGATGAGTTTACAATGAACAAAACAGCACACATACACAGAGTTGAATGCTTCAGCTATGATCAACTTCGGCACACATTCACAGAGTTGAATGCTGCAGCTATGATCACCGAAATAAGTCGCCTTCAGTGCCACATTGCTTTGGATAAGGAAAGAGGAAGGAAGTCAATTCTAATGAGCAGATCGCTAATTTGCTTTGGTCGGTGTACAAGTGGAAGCTGCAAGATATTTTGACTAACTTTTGTGACATCAAGAATCTTTGTAAATGTCACCATTTCAACTGCCAGTTGTCATAGAAAATTAATCAAAACATATCAGAGATCTACAACAAACCAAGAAAGACTTGGCGACCTGGCAATACTGTCAGTTAAGAGATTTCAATGCAAATTTCAATACTGTTAATTGGGATAGATTTCAATGCTGTTAATTGGGATAGATTTCAATGTAGATTTCAATACTGTTAATTGGGATAGATTTTAATGTAGATTTCAATGCTGTTAATTGAGATAGATTTCAATACTGTTAATTGAGATAGATTTCAATGTAGATTTAAGTAATGTTAATTGAGATAGATGTCAATGTAGATTTCAATACTGTTAATTGAGAGAGATTTAAATGTAGATTTCAATACTGTTAATTGAGATAGATTTCAATACTGTTAATTGACGAGAGATTTCAATGTAGATTTCAATACTGTTAATTGAGATAGATTTCAATACTGTTAATTGGGATAGATTTCAATATTGTTAATTGAGATAGATTTCAATAATTGAGATAGATTTCAATGAAGATTTTAATACTGTCAATTGAGAGAGATTTCAATGAAGATTTTAATACTGTCAATTGAGAGAGATTTAAATGAAGATTTTAATACTGTCAATTGAGAGAGATTTCAATGAAGATTTTAATACTGTCAATTGAGAGAGATTTAAATGAAGATTTTAATACTGTCAATTGAGAAAGATTCAATTGTCAGTTGAGAGAAATGAAAATTAAAATACTGTTATTGAATAATGTGCACACATTAAAAGCAGTTGATGTTAAATAAATATAAGTATAATAGCATTCAATTAGTTTGACTTTAAATACATCAGTATTTTCGGAAAATATATTACATGTGATTGGTGGAAAGGGTTTGACCACTGTAATAGTGTAGGGGATCCAGGGAGTGTTAACCGTCCATGGACTAGGGTGCACAATATGTGCCTTACCCCAGATGCTGGCAACCAACTGCTCACCCTCATAAACATTTCTACTCATCACTTTCTCCTTAATGGTCTCATACTGACTGATTGTCACAAATAATTCACACTTTCAGATCTATTTTTATATGTTAGTGTACATGCACGAGTCTAGTCTGTGTACATGCACGTGTCTGTGTGGGAAACAGATGAAAGATGAGAGCTGTCAGACAATGAGAACGTTTGGTAAATATCCTTACTTGATACACGTGGCTTAAGATGCGAACAACTTCTGCCATGGATGGTCGCTCCGGTGGGTTCCCAGACCAGCATCTAAAACAAATCATGTACGCATATATTTCTTATAAGAAGTTTTCAGATTAAAACTTAATTGTGTCAATTGGTTTTTTTATAATATAGATCTATTCTGTCTAGTCACCTCCACACCATCTACATCTATTCTGTCTAGTCACCTCCACACCATCTAGATCTATTCTGTCTAGTCACCTCCACACCATCTACATCTATTCTGTCTAGTCACCTCCACACCATCTAGATCTATTCTGTCTAGTCACCTCCACACCATCTAGATCTATTCTGTCTAGTCACCTCCACACCATCTAGATCTATTCTGTCTAGTCACCTTCACACCATCTACATCTATTCTGTCTAGTCACCTCCACACCATCTAGATCTATTCTGTCTAGTCACCTTCACACCATCTACATCTATTCTGTCTAGTCACCTCCACACCATCTAGATCTATTATGTCTAGTCACCTCCACACCATCTAGATCTATTCTGTCTAGTCACCTCCACACCATCTAGATCTATTCTGTCTAGTCACCTTCACTCCATCTAGATCTTTCTGTCTAGTCACCTCCACACCATCTAGATCTATTCTGTCTAGTCACCTTCACTCCATCTAGATCTATTCTGTCTAGTCACCTCCACATCATCTAGAACTATTCTGTCTAGTCACCTTCACTCCATCTAGATCTATTCTGTCTAGTCACCTTCAATCCATCTAGATCTATTCTGTCTAGTCACCTAATAACTCTGATTGCTGACATTATAACTGACCCTCAGAGGGAGAAATAGTCAGAATAGTTGGAGAGATATCAGACTGGTTCCAGGCGTACAAGAGAGTACGACAAGGATGCATACTCTCCCCTCATCTGTTTTATATCTACGCAGAATACATCATGAGAAATATGAAGAATAACAAAGAGTATGAGAAGTTTGACCAGCTCACAGTCAATGGCAATCATATACCAGAACTAAGATGCAGATGATACAGGTGTCCTCTTGCGGGGATGGAACAGATAAGTGACACAGCGAAGAACAAAATATATTCATGGCAAGACGAAGACCATGAGTTATCCTAGAGAAGCAAAACAGATTAAGAACATCATGAGTATCTCCGTTTGACTGTAAGCAGCAGAGGAGATTGTCAAAAAGAAATAAACAGAAGTATGGCCATGGCACCACAGAGGTTAACTAAAATAAATAAACGTATGGCAGAAAACTAACAAAATGACAGAAATAAATGTCATAAGAATCGTCCCAATGGCAATGTACTGATGCCAGACATGGTCAGTCGCACACACCCTATGGAAGATAATTGAATCCTTTGGGCTAAAACATTACAGGAGGTTGCTCAAAATACTATGGTTAGTGAAACAGAAAAATGCAGAAATCCTACAGGAGCTCGATACATAACAAAACTAGGTAGTTAACAACATTACTAGGAAATTAACATACTTTGGCCACATCACATGCTACAATGGCCTAGAAAGAATGATATGGAGAGTATGGTACCTGGCACAAGAGGCAGTGGCAGACCGAAGAGAAGATGGGCAAGGGATTGAGTATCTTACAGATCAACTGTCATGAGAGCGACATTCTGCAAAGGACATGCTTCATGATGTTGATATGTATGTTATGATGTTCCTCCGTCACATGTGATGAAGACCACTCTCTTTGTTCAGCCGTGTGGACAGTCTTTTCTCTTGCTGTGTCCGTTGAAAAGGGTGACTTGCACTGTGATGTGGATTCAAGTGAGGAAGAAACTGCACCTTTTGTCAACCTCACTCTCTTGTTCTGAGCTACCTTTGGCCAGTGGCAAGATTTTATTGAGACAACTGGAGATAGCACAAGATGTAGATTTTTCCTCAGGGTTTACTCACAAAGCCTTTCCCATAAACAGATAGCAGAGGAGGGATGACATCTAACGTTGTGTGTCGTGCTTTTCCCATAACCACAAGAGGTCGTAGGGACATCACTAAGCATGAGAGTGAGTTGTGCATCTCTCTCGGGCTATGTTCTAGTCCATTATAGTCATGCTTAAATTTCACACACTTAAATCGACACTGTTTGCAGCTAGGGAAAAGGATGCCAGTCTCGTGAAGTTCAGCCATGTGAACTAGACCGTGAAAATATGACACAGGTTTAAGTGTAATGCTATTTATATAACTGATGTCCATTTCAGGATAATCGGACGGAAGAAAACACAAAAAACCAACGGATTAACCAGTCCAAATGGAAAACAACACGTTTACGTGAACACAAGTGTAAGTCGTTGACTAGTGTGAATTCCAGGCAAATCCATGGTCTGGGGCATCCATAATGAACTAAAATAGCAGAGCAATGCAGATCCGCAACCGATTACGGAGCCATCTTTGCTCCTAATGTATGTAATAGCATATTGTTATACTAAACATAAGACATTTTGTTATACTAAATATAAGACATTTTGTTATACTAAACATAAGACATTTTGTTATACTAAACATAAGACATTTTGTTATACTAAACATAAGAGATTTTGTTATACTAAACATAAGACATTTTGTTATACTAAACATAAGACATTTTGTTATTCTAAACATAAGACATTTTGTTATACTAAACATAAGACATTTTGTTATACTAAATATAAGACATTTTGTTATACTAAGCATAAGACATTTTGTTATACTAAACATAAGACATTTTGTTATACTAAACATAAGACATTTTGTTATACTAAACATAAAATATATTGTTATACTAAACATAGGATATTTTGTTATACTAAACATAGGATATTTTGTTATACTAAACTTAAAACATATTGTTATACTAAACATAAGAAATTTTGTTAAACTAAACATAAAACATATCGTTATCCTAAACATAAAACATATTGTTATACTAAACAAAAACATTTTGTTATACTAAACATATGATATTTTGTGTAGAAGTGATCTTTTATTTGAGGATCAGGTGTAACATGACTAGAAACTCAGCTGACTTCTATTCTTTCATCATTTATCAATAAAGAAGGCCACATATATCAAAATGTACATTTTCTATTGTTGTTCTGTGTCATCATCATCATAGATATCTCAGTCTCTGTAGACCCTGCATGAGGCACCCTGTCTCCTGTAGACCTGCACACTTTCTATTGTTGTTATATGTACTTTTATTGCAGCAAACAGGAATTATATCTGAACCGTTATTATAAATAATTTGAATAAATCCTAAGATCATAACAAAATCATCATTTGTTACCCAACAATTCACAACCACAACCACAATTCAACAGCTGGTAATACACCTTTCTTGACCTTTGACGTGATAGTGTCTAGACATGTCAATGAGTTTGTCAGTAGGATCATGTGATAGTGTCTAGATAGGTCAATGAGTTTGTCAGTAGGATCATGTGATAATGTGTAAACAGGTAAATGAGTTTGTCAGTAGGATCATATGATAGTGTCTAGACAGGTCAATGAGTTTGTTAGTATGATCATGAGATAGTGTCTAGACAGGTCAATGAGTTTGTCAGTAGGATCATGTGATAGTGTCTAGACAGGTCAATGAGTTTGTCAGTAGGATCATGTGATAGTGTCTAGGTAGGTCAATGAGTTTGTCAGTAGGATCATGTGATAATGTCTAAACAGGTAAATGAGTTTATCAGTAGGATCATATGATAGTGTCTAGACAGGTCAATGAGTTTGTTAGTATGATCATGTGATAGTGTCTAGACAGGTCAATGAGTTTGTCAGTAGGATCATGTGATAGTGTCTAGACAGGTCTATGAGTTTGTCAGTAGGATCATGTGATAATGTCTAGGCAGGTCAATGAGTTTGTCAGTAGGATCATGTGATAGTGTCTAGACAGGTCTATGAGTTTGTCGGTAGGATCATGTGATAGTGTCTAGACAGGTCAATGAGTTTGTTAGTATGATCATGTGATAGTGTCTAGACAGGTCAATGAGTTTGTCAGTAGGATCATGTGATAGTGTCTAGACAGGTCTATGAGTTTGTCAGTAGGATCATGTGATAGTGTCTAGACAGGTCAATGAGTTTGTCAGTAGGATCATGTGATAGTGTCTAGACAGGTCAATGAGTTTGTCAGTAGGATCATGTGATAGTGTCTAGACAGGTCTATGAGTTTGTCAGTAGGATCATGTGATAATGTCTAGGCAGGTCAATGAGTTTGTCAGTAGGATCATGTGATAGTGTCTAGACAGGTCTATGAGTTTGTCGGTAGGATCATGTGATAGTGTCTAGAAAGGTCTATGAGTTTGTCAGTAGGATCATGTGATAGTGTCTAGGCAGGTCAATGAGTTTGTCAGTAGGATCATGTGATAGTGTCTAGACAGGTCTATGAGTTTGTCGGTAGGATCATGTGATAGTGTCTAGACAGGTCAATGAGTTTGTCAGTAGGATCATGTGATAGTGTCTAGACAGGTCTATGAGTTTGTGATTAGGATAATGTAGTAGATAACTTGTTTAGTGGCAAACACCCATAATGGACTGACCAATCAGAGACTCACTTACATGATGGATTGACCAACCAGAGATTCACTTACCTGATGGACTGACCAACCAGAGACTCACTTACATGATGGACTGACCAACCAGAGACTCACTTACCCAATGGACTGACCAACCAGAGACTCACTTACCTGATGGATTGACCAGCCAGAGACTCACTTTGATGAACTGACCAACCAGAGACTCACTTACCTGATGGACTGACCAACCAGAGACTCACTTTGATGGACTGACCAACCAGAGACTCACTTACCTGATGGACTGACCAACGAGAGACTCACTTTGATGGACTGACCAACCAGACTCACTTTGATGGACTGACCAACCAGAGACTCACTTTGATGAAATGACCAGCCAGAGACTCATTTACCTGATGGACTGACCAACCAGAAACTCACTTTGATGGACTGACAAACCAGAGACTCACTTACCTGATGGACTGACCCACCAGAGACTCACTTTGATGGACTGACCCACCAGAGACTCACTTTGATGGACTGACCCACCAGAGACTCACTTTGATGGACTGACCCACCAGAGACTCACTTTGATGGACTAACTCACCAGAGACTCACTTACCTGATGAACTAACCCACCAGAGACTCTTTGATGGACTGAACCACCAGAGACTCACATGATAGACTGACCCACTAGAGACTCACTTACTTTGATGGACTGAACCACTTTGATGGACTGACCCACCAGATTCACTTTGATGGACTGACAAACCAGAGACTCACTTACCTGGCCATCAGTGTTTCCAAAGGTTTTGGTAGGTTCTGAATGGGTGGAGGTCGTCTACCTAAACAGAAATGACACACCAAAGTTTTGACTGCTGATTATCATTAGTTACCTCCTCTCTATTTAACTTTCGCATGAAGTTATTTTTACACAACACTCACGTAACACACACAGCACTAACACACACACAACACTAACACACACACAACACTAACACCCACAACAACACTAACACACACAACACTAACACACAACACTAACACGACAACACTAACACACACAACACTAACACACACAACACTAACACGACAACACTAACACATACAACACTAACAAACACAACAACACTAACACACACAACACTAACACACACAACACTAACACGACAACACTAACACACACAACACTAACACACACAACACTAACACACACAACACTAACACACAACAATAACACACACAACACTAACACGACAACACTAACACACACAACACTAACACACACACAACACTAACACACACAACACTAACACACACAACACTAACACACACAACACTAACACGACAACACTAACACACATGACACTAACACAACAACACTAGCACACACGACACTAACACGACAACACTAACACTCACAACAACACTAACACGACAACACTAACATACACAGCACTAACACTAACACACACAACACTAACACACACAGCACTAACACAACAACACTAACACAACAACACTAACACACACAACACTAACACACACAGCACTAACACACACGACACTAACACAACAACACTAACACACACAGCACTAACACACATGACACTAACACACACAACACTAACACGACAATACTAACACACACAACACTAACACACACACAACACTAACACACACAACACTAACACACACAACACTAACACACAACACTAACACACACAACACTAACACGACAACACTAACACACACGACAACACTAACACGACAACACTAACACACACAACACTAACACAACAACACTAGCACACACGACACTAACACGACAACACTAACACTCACAACAACACTAACACAACAACACTAACACAACAACACGAACACGACAACACTAACATACACAGCACTAACACTAACACACACAACACTAACACACACAGCACTAACACACACGACACTAACACAACAACACTAACACACACGACACTAACACACACGACATTAACACAACAACACTAACACACACAAAACTAACACACACAACACTAACACAACAACACTAACACACACAGCACTAACACAACAACACTAACACACACAGCACTAACACACACAACACTAACACAACAACACTAACACAACAACACTAACACAACAACACTAACACACACGACACTAACACAACAACACTAACACACACAACACTAACAGAACAACACTAGCACACACAACACTAACACACACAACACTAGCGCACACAACAACACCACACACACACACAACAACATTAACACACACAACACTAACAGAACAACACTAGCACACAACAACACTAACACACACAACACCACACACACACACAACACAACAACACCACACACACACAACACAACAACACCACACACACACACAACACAACAACACCACACAACACAGCAACACCACACACACACAACACAGCAACGCCACACACACAAAACACAACAACACCACACTACCATGCACAACAGTAACACACAAAACACTTACACACAATCCTAACACACACAAGACTATCACATACGGCACACAAACATATGCTATATAGCTCATTGCAGTATATAGCACACATGTCATCTGATTTTGCTTTATAGTTGATTACAGTATATAGCATACGTGTCATATGCTTACAATATATATAGCACACATGTCATATGATTATGCTTTATAGCACATAACTGACGGTACAATAACTGAGGCCCTCAATTCATCATTGATAGCCACGGCAACTGAGGCCTTAGGGAAGCGAAGGGTTAAAGAAGACGGCATGGATTACAAATGAAATACTCGAGTTATGTGACAAGAGAAGATTACTGAAGAGGTCGAAGAATATCCTGGATGGGATTACGAAATATCGAGAGATAAATGGAAACATAAAGGCCAAGATAAATGGAAACATAAAGGCCAAGATAAATGGAAACATAAAGGCCAAGATAAATGGAAACATAAAGGCCAAGATAAATGGGAACATAAAGGCCAAGATGAAAAAGGTCAAGGCAGAATGGATAACTGCTCAGATATCGAACAAAATCTGGGCAGAAACGATGCCAAGGGGGCATATAAAATTGTCAAGGACCTAGTAAGGCCTATACAAGGTCGCAATACAACGATTCAGGATAAGGGAGGGAAGCACAGAGGCTCGTTGGACAGAGAACTGCTCTGAATTATATAAGCATGAGGGTCTAGGTGATCCAGGAAATGCCATCGCCCCCGAAATGAATATGTTAAAGGAGAATCAACCGATAACAAGAGAGGAAGTAACTGAAGTGGTGAAAAGGCTAAAAAAGAGAAAAGCTGTGGGTGTGGATAATATCCCAGCAGATCTTAAAAGTGGGAGGTGAAGTAATAATTGAGGCTCTGACATACATCTGTTACAGCAGAGCTCTTACAGGTGGGAGGTGAGGTAATAATTGAGGCTCTGACTTACATCTGTTACAGCAGAGCTCTTACAGGTGGGAGGTGAGGTAATAATTGAGGCTCTGACTTACATCTGTTACAGCAGAGCTCTTACAGGTGGGGGGGGGGGGGGTGAGGTAATAATTGAGGCTCTGACTTACATCTGTTACAGCAGAGCTCCTACAAGTGGGAGGTGAGGTAATAATTGAGGCTCTGACTTACATCTGTTACAGCAGAGCTCTTACAAGTGGGAGGTGAGGTAATAATTGAGGCTCTGACTTACATCTGTTACAGCAGAGCTCCTACAAGTGGGAGGTGAGGTAATAATTGAGGCTCTGACTTACATCTGTTACAGCAGAGCTCCTACAAGTGGGAGGTGAGGTAATAATTGAGGCTCTGACTTACATCTGTTACAGCAGAGCTCTTACAAGTGGGAGGTGAGGTAATAATTGAGGCTCTGACTTACATCTGTTACAGCAGAGCTCTTACAAGTGGGAGGTGAAATAATAATTGAGGAACTGACTTACATCTGTTATAGAATTTGACGAACAGGATTGTAGCCAACCATCTGGACAAAATCAGTGGTTTTACCACTACCTAAATCATGGAACCTAAAGATGTGCCAAAATTATAGAACAATTAGCCTCATTAGTCATCCTAGCAAAGTTCTCTTAAGAATAATCCTCAATAGATTAAAACCCCAGGCAGAGAATATCATTGCCAACGAGCAAGCAGGGCTTCGAGCGGGGAGAAGCATGTGGCAGTTCCAGCTGGGCGTTTAGGGCAGGCGACTCTAAGAACAAAGGTCATTGGACAGCCATGTTGTCGCTTAAGACTATAAAATACTCTGCAAGGATGAACTCAGGAGACTGGCTGGGCGGAAGGCTGAGAGTGAGTCTGAGAGTGAGTGAGTTCACAGGGTGACTGGACTGTCATACACCTTGAGGTGTCGAGCTCAATAGGTGTTTATGATAGACACCCTGAAAACAGTAAGAGATCTGAATGTATGTTGTACGTGCAGGACACCTAGTGAGCGATGTGTGATCTAATTATATATGAATGTACAGATTTGCGTCAATACGTGAAGTGGTCTAAGTAATTGTGAATGCACAGAGTGCCTGATTGTAAG
The DNA here is from genome assembly GCA_036924085.1 of Ariolimax columbianus. Classification (NCBI taxonomy): domain Eukaryota; kingdom Metazoa; phylum Mollusca; class Gastropoda; order Stylommatophora; family Arionidae; genus Ariolimax; species Ariolimax columbianus. The sequence continues at coordinate 92,781,336 of JAVGWX010000011.1, read as the reverse complement.
TGATCTGAATGTATGTGAATGTACAGATTAGTCTACATAATCTGATCGCGGGAACAAGTTTGTGATTGTGTGTTGAGTGTGCTGATAGGGAAGTGCAGCGGCAAGAATTTGGGTTATGTAGTTTACAGGAGTAAGATCAAAAGCTAGTGCTTAAAACCTCCTATTGTAGTTCAATATATATACACATATATAATGATCATTTAGCTTAGATGTACTTTGCTTTTTGTTGATACTGTGCAGCAAATACATAATAATGTTTTGTTTTATGGTCAGGATAGTGTTTACTGTCTTCTTCTTCTTCATCGACCAACTGTTGCTGTGCTTCTAGTCCGGTGAGGTTCACGAATGAGACTGTGCGTTTCAAGTCTTCACCTGTGCTCCACAGCTTTTCAAGCAATGTCGCTCAACCAGACCAGACTGCCTTCTTTGGTCTGCATAGATAGGGCATTCTTGCAGAATATGTTCTGGTGTTTTCTTGGGTGCTCGACAATCGCACGAGGCAGTGTCTCTGAGACCTCTGTGGAAGTGGGCCTTGAATCTACAATGTCCCATTCTGAGTCTGAAGATTTTTGTCTGCCCATCTCTGCCAAATTTGTCTATGCTGTCATTTTCTGGCTTGTATTTTTTGTGCTGGTCTCTCCATTCTGTCCTCATGGATCGTTTGATGAGTGTCTTTGCTTCTTTATGGCTCTGTGGATGGGGAATCTGCTTGCCGCCACTTCCGGCTTTTGCGAGCTCATCTGCTTTCTCATTTCCAGGGATCCCATAGTAGGCCAGAATCCATTGTAGGAATAAATCTGTTTTTAAGACAGCAATCCTATGTTGTATTTTATTTCATGTGAGAGTCTATCTTGTTTGGGGCTTGAAATGGCTTGGAGTACTCTCCTGAAGTCTGTTAGAATGGCCGTTTTCCTTGTATTTATGTTTTGGCTGATAAGAATCTGAGAAGCTGCATGAACAGCTCTCGCTTCAGCTCTGAAATTTGTACAGGTCTCTCCTGCTGGTATGGAGTGATTTTCTATGTCGCCATTTGAGTGTTTGATGTAGATTCCACTGCCTCCCGTTTATTGCTCACCGAGGCAGATCCATCTGTGTACACGTGTGTCCAAGAGTTGCTAGGGTACTGTCTCTTGAGCTCCTGTAGAACGTGGATTTTTTTGCTCTGTTGCTGACTGCTCACTTTTCTTCGTTAACCCTGGAACTTCCAAGATTATTTTGGACTGGTCCTGACTCCGTGTCCAGGGTTCTGGAATGAGCGCTTTGCACTTTTTTGGTTTCCGCTTCAAGGATATCTGCGTGTTTTCTGTGGATTTCTCTGGTTAGATGGTTGGGGCATATCCTTAGTAGTTTGTTTTTTGCTCTCTCTTGGAACTTCTGGTGCAGAGGATTATCAGGTAACATCTTGAGTTTTTCAAACTGAGTAAGGGATTTATATTTTCACCTTAATTCAAGGGACTCAATATTTGCTGTTTTTCCCAGCTCTGAGATTGGAGTGCTTTTCAATGCCCCAAGGGTAATTCTGAGACCCATATTTTGAACTCAGTTTAGCTTTCCTGTGTTTGTTTTGGCCGCTGTTGACCATGTGCTAGAGGCATATTCCATGATTGGTCTGATTGTACCAGTGTAGACATGCTTGAGGATTTATTTTGTTGACCCCCACAATGTACCAGCCAGTTTTTTTTATCACTGAGAGTCTTTTTATGGGCGTGTCTGGATTTTCTCTATATTTGACTTCCAGGTAAGTCTCGAGTCAAATGTGACTCCAAAGAATGGGGGGGGGGGGGGGGGGGGGTCCAACTGGGGTATTTGTTGGTTTCCTATCTTTATTGTAATTGCTTCTTTTTGGGGGGAGAGTTTTGGTGTGGTTTATTTCCAGTCCCCACTCTTTTGTCCAGTTCTCCACCTTCTCTACTGTCTCCTGGAGCAAGTATGAGGCTATTGTTGTGTGTTCTGTGGCTGTCCATACAACAAAGTTTTGGAGCAAGTATGAGGCTATTGTTGTGTGTTCTGTGGCTGTCCATACAACAAAGTTTTGGAGCAAGTATGAGGCTATTGTTGTGTGTTCTGTGGCTGTCCATACAACAAAGTTTTGGAGCAGGTATGAGGCTATTGTTGTGTGTTCTGTGGCTGTCCATACAACAAAGTTTTGGAGCAAGTATGAGGCTATTGTTGTGTGTTCTGTGGCTGTCCATACAACAAAGTTTTGGAGCAAGTATGAGGCTATTGTTGTGTGTTCTGTGGCTGTCCATACAACAAAGTTTTGGAGCAAGCATGAGGCTATTGTTGCATGTTCTGTCACTGTCCGTACAACAAAGTCATCTGTGTGTAAGCTGTTTGATACATGCTGATGGCAGCATTTAGTGATGTGGTTTATATATATCAAGAAGAGAGTAGGTGCTATTACACTTCCCTGTGGCACTCCCTCTCTCAGCCTGACTGACTTGCTGGTATAGTTGTCCAATTTAACCCTGGCAGATCTTTGGAAGAGGTCATTTTTAATCCATGAGAACATGTTGGTAACTCCTGCTTGGAGGATTTTCAGCTTCAAGCTTTCTCTCCAGACAGTATCGAAGGCACGGTGATAAAGTCTTCCACCTCCTCTCCCTTGGCATTTAGGTATGTGTACCCCCACCTTGAAGAATGACTGTTAAAGTTCCCGACGATCATCCAGTCGTGGGTACCAGGTCTGATAATCTCCAGGTGTATATGTTTGTCTGGTGGAGAATATAAATGACATATTGTGAGATCTCCATACAAGGTGTTCTCAAGCCAATACTTATATGCTCTGTGTCATGTAGATTGAATATCTGAACTTTTCAGGCTGGGTACTTGTTCCTGATGGCAGTCAGGACACCCTTTTGATCGATTTTCTCTGTCCAGTCGGAAGGTCTCATATCCTCTTATAGAGAATCGGTGATCGCTGGTGAGGTATGTCTCCTGTATACAACACACATCGATTTCTTGCTCTTTCATTAACTTTTCTAATTCCAGTTTCTTAGGTCTCACCCCCTCGGGATTCCACTGCATAATTTTAAGTCTTTGTCCAGTAGCATTACTCTGATCTTCCCTGGACTTCCCGGAAGTATCAGAGTTTGTGGTTCCAGTAGCATTTGATGGAATCCTTTGAGGCGAGGGGCCCGTCATCATCCCTACCTGGCCATGACCCATACGAACGACACAATAACGATCTGATGTTTGTTGCTTAGCATCAATTGTTTTGCGTAGCTGTCCGTTTTCTACTCCCGTGCTACTTGGGCCTACATCTTTCGACTTCGACAGTTGAGATTTTCACTCTGGATGCCTCCTTCCATAAACAGATTGCCATGCCAGGTTTATGTGATCTGCCTGCCCAGATATTCTAATCGGGCTTTGTTGCCTTAGCCTTTGTTCTTTCTGTAACTACCACAAGGCAGTGGTGGTTTGGTGTATCCTTCACACGGATGGATAGAGGACGAAAGCAAGGAGTGAGACAAGAAAAGCATTTAACCCATGAAGTGGGGATAGATTGGTGCAAACCAGTGCATATACTACTCGCTGGTTGGTTCTGCATCCACATTTAAAGGGTTCCATCCACTCCTTACTGTGTTTTACTGTGTGAAGTCGTGTCATGGTGTAGAAACATGTTGTGACTTTTTAGATAAGTAAACCACTCAGCTAATCCTAGACTCTACCACAAGCACCACTGAACAGATTTTTAATCTGTTGATATTGAATGAGAAATACTAAGAGTATCAACACATATCTTCATCGATTTCAAAAAGGCATTCAGCGCTATGGACAACAATGAAGCCTTACAAGATCAGTAGTAATATTGTGAAGGTAAGTGAGAGCCTTTATGAGAAGGCATCAAGTGCAGTTTCTGCAGACGGAATACTAGGTGAAGGGTTCCGCACGTCTGTTGGAGGGAGGCAGGGGTTTCTGCAGACGGAATACTAGGTGAAGGGTTCCGCGCGTCTGTTGGAGGGAGACAGGGGTTTCTGCAGACGGAATACTAGGTGAAGGGTTCCGCACGTCTGTTGGAGGGAGACAGGGGTTTCTGCAGACGGAATACTAGGTGAAGGGTTCTGCACGTCTGTTGGAGGGAGACATGGGTTTCTGCAGACGGAATACTAGGTGAAGGGTTCCGCACGTCTGTTGGGGGGAGACAGGGGTTTCTGCAGACGGAATACTAGGTGAAGGGTTCCGCACGTCTGTTGGGGGGAGACAGGGGTTTCTGCAGACGGAATACTTGGTGAAGGGTTCCGCACGTCTGTTGGGGGGAGACAGGGGTTTCTGCAGACGGAATACTAGGTGAAGGGTTCCGCACGTCTGTTGGAGGGAGACAGGGGTTTCTGCAGACGGAATACTAGGTGAAGGGTTCTGCGCGTCTGTTGGAGGGAGACAGGGGTTTCTGCAGACGGAATACTAGGTGAAGGGTTCCGCGCGTCTGTTGGAGGGAGACAGGGGTTTCTGCAGATGGAATACTAGGTGAAGGGTTCCGCACGTCTGTTGGAGGGAGACAGGGGTTTCTGCAGACGGAATACTAGGTGAAGGGTTCCGCGCGTCTGTTGGAGGGAGACAGGGGTTTCTGCAGATGGAATACTAGGTGAAGGGTTCCGCACGTCTGTTGGAGGGAGACAGGGGTTTCTTCAGACGGAATACTAGGTGAAGGGTTCTGCGCGTCTGTTGGAGGGAGACAGGGTTGTATACTCTCTCCAACACTCATCAATGATTTCTTGGAAAGAATAATGGAGGCGGCCCTGGAGGGACATGTTGGTACAGTCAGAATTAGTGACCAAGACGATTACAAACCTACAATTTGAAGATGATATAAATGGTCTGGCAGGCACGGAAACGGAGCTCCAGGAGCTGATTAGTAGATTGGACAGAGCGGCGCAGGGCTATGGCATAGAGATAAATGCAGAGAAAACAAAGCTGATGACTAATAACACGGAAGGGTTTACATCTGTGATAAAAGCAAATGGTCAGGAACTCGAAGTTGTAGACCGGTTCAAGTATCTGGGATCACTGATATGTGACCAGGGCTCCCGGACACATGAAACTTACATTTTCTCAGAGATAACTATTTTCTTAGACAACCTTACCACTGTGAACTGTCCTCACAACAACCTTACCACTGTGAACTGACAACCTTACCACTGTGAACAGCCCTCACAACAACCTTACCACTGTGAACTGACAACATTACCACTGTGAACTGACCACACAACCTTACCACTGTGAACTGCCCACACAGCAACCTTACCACTGTGAACTGACAACCTTACCACTGTGAACTGACAACCTTACCACTGTGAACTGCCCACACAACCTTACCACTGTGAACTGACAACCTTACCACTGTGAACTGACAACCTTACCACTGTGAACTGACAACCTTACCACTGTGAACTGCCCACACAACAACCTTACCAGTGTGAACTGCCCACACAACAACCTTACCACTGTGAACTGCCCACATGATTCTGAATGCTGGACCACCGATCTCGTCAAATGGTTTCCGTCTGGTTAGAACTTCCCACAGAATGATGCCCCAGCTGAACACGTCACATTTTTCGCTGTAGTTAGAGCCTGGACAATCACAGCCAACAGAGATCTATTTATTTCAATGTTCACAGCTAAACAATCACACAACTAAACAATTTCACAACTAAACAATCTCACAACTAAACAATCACACAACTAAACAATCTCACAACTAAACAATCTAACAGCTAAACAATCTCGCACAACTAAACAATCTCACATCTAAATAATCACACACAACTAAGCAATCACACAGCTAAACAATCTCACAACTAAACAATTTCCCACAACTAAACAATTACACAACTAAACAATCACACAACTAAACAATCACACAGCTAAACAATCACACAGCTAAACAATCTCTCAACTAAACAATCTTATAAATATTTATACCAATGTTTACAACTAAAAAATAGACAATACAATAGTACGCTTAGGGGCCAGGGCCCGTCACGTCAAATGACCATGTCCATGACCACGTCATAGGCGGCCTGTAGTTCTGTTGGGGAGGTGGCAACCTGTTTTAGCCAAGTGTTGGGGAGGTAGCAACCTGTTTTAGCCAAGTGTTGCGAGGGCGGCCTGTAGTTCTGTTGGGGAGGTGGCAATCTGTTTTAGCCAAGTGTTGGGGAGGTGGCAACCTGTTTTAGCCAAGTGTTGGGGAGGTGGCAACCTGTTTTAGCCAAGTGTTGGGGAGGTGGCAATCTGTTTTAGCCAAGTGTTGGGGAGGTGGCAACCTGTTTTAGCCAAGTGTTGCGAGGGCGGCCTGTAGTTCTGTTGGGGAGGTGGCAATCTGTTTTAGCCAAGTGTTGGGGAGGTGGCAACCTGTTTTAGCCAAGTGTTGGGGAGGTGGCAACCTGTTTTAGCCAAGTGTTGGGGAGGTGGCAACCTGTTTTAGCCAAGTGTTGGGGAGGTGGAAACCTGTTTTAGCCAAGTGTTGCGAGGGCGGCCTGTAGTTCTGTTGGGGAGGTGGCAACCTGTTTTAGCCAAGTGTTAGGGAGGTGGCAATCTGTTTTAGCCAAGTGTTGGGGAGGTGGTAATCTGTTTTAGCCAAGTGTTGGGGAGGTGGCAACCTGTTTTAGCCAAGTGTTGCGAGGGCGGCCTGTAGTTCTGTTGGGGAGGTGGCAATCTGTTTTAGCCAAGTGTTGGGGAGGTGGCAATCTGTTTTAGCCAAGTGTTGCGGAGGTGGCAATCTGTTTTAGCCAAGTGTTGGGGAGGTGGAAACCTGTTTTAGCCAAGTGTTGGGGAGGTGGCAACCTGTTTTAGCCAAGTGTTGGGGAGGTGGCAACCTGTTTTAGCCAAGTGTTGGGGAGGTGGCAACCTGTTTTAGCCAAGTGTTGGGGAGGTGGCAACCTGTTTTAGCCAAGTGTTGGGGAGGTGGCAACCTGTTTTAGCCAAGTGTTGCGAGGGTAGCCCTGAGGACATCTCCAGGATGATTACGGCTTCTTCCCGTAACTCGCCCCCACAGCCTGCCAGAGCATCTCGTGGACTAGGACTTCCCTGGAAAGGCGAGCAGTGTGACCGAAGAGGGAGAGACAACGGCGATCAATTGTTGAAACAATACCTGCAAGCTGAGTATGTCAAACGACTTCGTTGTTGGAAACCATGAAATGCCAGACGATCCCAAGGATGCGCTTCTGGTTGCGCAGGTGGAAGGCCTCAAGACGCTGCCGGTCCTGCTGTAGTAGTGTCCAGAACCCGGGACCGTCAGGAGAATGCGAACAATGCTGGAGGAGTAAATATGAAGTCTGGTCTCCAGGGAGAACCTTCGCTTGGACCAGACTCTGCCGAACGAGAGCATGGATGAAGCCGCTAAGCCCATGCTATGGGTGATATCGTGGCTGCTGCATGCGTCAGAGGTATGCAAAGTCCTTGGTGGCTGGAACGGGGTTGTCGTTCACGATGATGATGAGCACAGTGGGAACCCTACTGAGGTTTTGGATTTTCGTCTTCGTCCAGGAAATGTGCAAGCCTAGGTGGGTAGCCGAACGATCCAGTGTCACTAGGGGGCCCACCAGGGCCTGAGAATCGTAGCCCTGTATGACGACGTCATCAGCGTAGACGAGATCGGTTACCCGGGAGTCGTTGACAAGGACCCCTGGGTTGTGTGCAGAAGACTGTGTGAGGATACAGTCCATGGCGTGGCAGAAAAGTGCGGGGGCGAGGACGCAGCCCTGACGGACACTAGATGATGTGGGGAACTCCTCTGTGAGATCCCGCCCGAGCGGAATTTAGACGCTGGTGTGACTGTGAAGTTCCTCAATTAGGGTAGCAGGGTGCCTGGGATACCCACGCATTGTAGGGCCTTCTGCAGGCCATGTCTGTCCACAGAATCAAAGGCAGCCCGTGGGTCAGCGTAGGCGACGTGGAGAGGGCGGTTAAACTTGCGGTGTAGTTCTGTGAGGAGGCAGAGGGATAGAATGGCGTCAATAGTGGAGCGAGAAGCTGTGAATCCTGACTGTTGGAGGCGACGATGCCTCATTAAGAATGGCTGCAGTCTGGAGAGGAGCACATGTGTGAAGACCTTGTCGGGGACGGACAGTTGGGCAATAGGCCTGTAATTGCCGCATTCCAGACGGGAGCCCTTTCCCTTGTACAAGGAAATTATTATTCTGTCGCGCCATGCCGTTGTGACTTGACCAGTGTTCCACACAGATGCCATGAGTTGGTGCAGGGTGGGGGTTATCGGGTCCAGGGGGGGGGTGGTCATCAGGTCCGGGTGGTGGTTATTGTGTACATGGTGGTGGTCATCGGGTCCAGGGGGTGGTCATCGGGTCCAGGTGGTGATCATCGGGTCCAGAGGGGTGGTCATTGGGTCCAGGGTGGTGGTCATCAGGTCCAGGGTGGTGGTCATCAGGTCCAGGGTGGTGGTCATCGGGTCCAGAGGGGTGGTCATCGGGTCCAGGGTGGTGGTCATCGGGTCCAGGGTGGTGGTCATCGGGTCCAGAGGGGTGGTCATCGGGTCCAGGGTGGTGGTCATTGGGTCCAGGGTGGTGGTCATTGGGTCCAGGGTGGTGGTCATCGGGTCCAGAGTGGTGGTCATCAGGTCCAGGGTGGGGGTCCTCAGGTCCAGGGTGGTGGTCATCGGGTCCAGGGTGGTGGTCATCGGGTCCAGAGGGGTGATCATCGGGTCCAGGGTGGTGGTCATCGGGTCCAGGGTGGTGATCATCGGGTCCAGGGTGGTGGTCATCGGGTCCAGGGTGGTGGTTATTGGGTCCAGAGGGGTGGTCATCGGGTCCAGGGTGGTGGTCATCGGGTCCAGAGTGGTGATTGTCGGGGCCCGCAGCTCTGCCGTCTTTAATTTTTCTATTTCTGCCTTAACCTCAGCATCTGGTGTCCCTGGCCCATGTCCTGTGTTCGCTCGACATAACCATCGACGGTATCAGCGAGGCCAGAATTCTTGGTGGCTGACAATTCACAGCCGGAGATACCCTCTTGCTTTACTCCTGTGGTAAATCGTGCCATAATGGCGTCGCCCTGGCCCTACATGGTCCTCTTAAGTATAACCTCTCCACCTGCCAACCCATTTCAGACAGCCTTATGTACGTTAGACTGTGACATAAGCACATATCTATCTTGGTTCTGTATGCCCCCCACACTGACCAGAAGGACATGTTTTACTCCCAACCGCACCCCTCCACCCAGACAGTTCCCCCTCACGACAAGCTTGTTATCCTCGGTGACTTCAATGCCACCCCTGGAATTGACCGGAAGGGCCTGGAATCCATTGTGGGCCCATACGGTAGTGGAACGCCGAACAACAACAAGTTCAGATTCCACTCCTTCTGTGCCTCTTTTGGCATCAGGATAGCTAGCACCTGGTTCAGACAGAAGACAAATCTCACACAACTAAACAACTTCACACAACTAAACAATCTCACAACTCAACAATCTCACACAACTAAACAATCTCACAACTCAACAATCTCACACAACTAAACAATCTCACATAACTAAACTATCTCACAAACTAAACAATCTCACACAACTAAACAATCTCACACAACTAAACAATCACACACAACTAAACAATCACACACAACAAAACAATCTCACAACTAAACAATCTCACACAACTAAACAATCTCACACAACTAAACAATCTCACACAACTAAACAATCTCACACAACTAAACAATCTCACACAACTAAACAATCACACACAACTAAACAATCACACACAACAAAACAATCTCACAACTAAACAATCTCACACAACTAAACAATCTCACACAACTAAACAATCTCACACAACTAAACTATCTCACACAACTAAACAATCTCACACAACTAAACAATCTCACACAACTAAACAATCTCACACAACTAAAAAATCACACACAACTAAACAATCACACACAACTAAACAATCTCACAACTAAACAATCTCACAGCAAACACCATTGGATCAATGTTTGACTAAATGGCACTGCAACCATCTTACCATTACAAGTTTATCAATGACATTTAGTCTAGCTGGTACATTCCTGTTGTAACTAGTTTCTGTCAAACTTCACACACTGCTGTTCTACTCACCTTCAAAAACTTCTGGTGCCATCCATGCAGCACTACCCTTGTTGTTGGTCATGTGCGTTTGAACATCGCAGGCCGTACCAAAATCACATATTTTCAGGACAGTTCCCCCCAGGATCAGCAGCAGGCTGTGCAGATAAACAAAACACAAAACTCTACACAGCTGTTTTTCAGCTATCCACTGCTTTCTTCCAGGCCCACAGCCTGTGTCAGCTGTCCACTGCTTTCTTCCAGGCCCACGGCCTGTGTCAGCTGTCCACTGCTTTCTTCCAGGCCCACGGCCTGTGTCAGCTGTCCACTGCTTTCTTCCAGGCCCACGGCCTGTGTCAACTATTTGTCAGCTGTCCACTGCTTTCTTCCAGGCCCACAGCCTGTGTCAACTGTTTGTCAGCTGTCCACTGCTCTATTCCAGGCCCACGGCCTTTCAGAAGAAACATCTAACAAATTTATGAGTGACACACACAAAATTGTTTAAATACCAGCCCAGTACATTTCTTGTATATCCTGCTGTGAGATTATGGTGAGTTTCAATTGTGGCAGAGCTGGTTAGTTGAGCTCTGTAGCAGACGGTAAAGGGGTCTGTTCTGTCTTATCCACACTATACTCGCTCACGCTGTGCAGCTATAGAACAGCGAAGGAGACCTGGGCTAACGCTGGAACTTTTGCGTATGATGTGTATAAAGGGTTTCAGTCAAAGTAAGAAACAGTCGCGGTGGCACTCGACCTAGAAGACGCATACAACCTTGTCGATTTTGGGACCTTAATTACCTGTCTGAAGCAGTGTGGTTTAAACCCGTGGCTGGTTAGTTGGATATCAGCTACCCTGATGGGAAGAGCAGTGTGGTTTAAACCCGTGGCTGGTTAGTTAGATATCAGCTGCCCTGATGGGAAGAGCAGTGTGGTTTAAACCCGTGGCTGGTTAGTTGGATATCAGCTGCCCTGATGGGAAGAGCAGTGTGGTTTAAACCCGTGGCTGGTTAGTTGGATATCAGCTGCCCTGATGGGAAGAGCAGTGTGGTTTAAACCCGTGGCTGGTTAGTTGGATATCAGCTGCCCTGATGGAAAGAGCAGTGTGGTTTAAACCCGTGGCTGGTTAGTTGGATATCAGCTGCCCTGATAGAAAGAGCAGTGTGGTTTAAACCCGTGGCTGGTTAGTTGGATATCAGCTGCCCTGATAGAAAGAGCAGTGTGGTTTAAACCCGTGGCTGGTTAGTTGGATATCAGCTGCCCTGATAGAAAGAGCAGTGTGGTTTAAGCCCGTGGCTGGTTAGTTGGATATCAGCTGCCCTGATGGGAAGAACAGTTGCGCTGCGCGTGGGATCTTGGACATGAGAACCGAGACGAATATGTCTAGGATTGTCTCAAGGTTCTCTGCTCTCACCGGTGCTGTTCAACATATACACAGTAAAAGTGGCCAATATTCAACCCACAGGGACAGGGCGAACGTTGACATTTGCCTATGACATCCTATCGTACAGGACTGGCTCAGACAGGCAAGAGTTGGTCAAAGACATCCAGGAAACCTTGCAAGCAATCTCACAGTGGTATGGCGGACTCAAAGTCTAAGATCAATCCGAACAAGGCCTGCATGATGTGGTGCTCTTTGAATAATTCCATAGTAAAGGCTGAACTCCCGGACATCACTTTTGATGGTTGCACCATCGACAGGTGTGACAGATTGAAATACCTCGGAGTGATATTTGATCACAGTCTCTCCTATAACTGCCATGTTGACCACATCGTACAAAGATGCAAGAGAGGGTTAGGAGCACTCAAGACCATGGCTGCTGCCGACTTGGAACAACACCTCCTGTGCATCCTATTTCATCAGGTCATGTCTGTCATCGATTACGGACTAGGCATCCTCACACTATCAAGAACACAATGTGAAAGGTTGGACCCGATTCAGAATGAAGGTATGCAACTGGTTCTGGGCTGCACTAGAGATGCCCCGATTGTGATGATGCGGTACATGTTGGGATTGTTATCAGTGACATCCAGACATAAACTGGCACACATATCTCAGACATCGAGGAATCAAGAATCAAGAGAGGGTCGTCATAGATGGCACATCCTGGGACAACAATCGGACACGTCACTAAAGCTGAAACGATAGCCAAGGGGTAAGAATGTGTCCATGCTGGTAATAGAATGATAGAGTACCAGAGAGTCATCATAACCTTAGGCAAGGAATGCAGAGAGCGGAGCAATGGGAGAGCAGAGCAGGAGGTAAATCAGCTGATAACTGAGAACATACAGGAGAGTGACGCTGTCATTTACACCAACATATCAGTCGGCTAGAGTGAGAGGAGAGGTTGTTGCTGAGCCCAGTAGGGCATACATGTCAATAATCTCCAGTATGAGAATGGAGAAGGAAGCAGTGACCTCAGCACTGAAATGGATATCTGGGACTTCTATAACAAAGGCAGTCATCATGACAGACGCGCAAGCCGTACTTCAGAAAGTACAGAATGGATGGCTTAGGTACAAGTGGATAACAGCTGTTGAGGCCTCAAACCTCCATGGGTTGACCTGAATCTACTGTCCTGCTCATGCTGGGGTTCAGGGCAATGGAAGAGCTGACATCATGGCTTCACAAACTCCCATCATAGGCACATTGGTGATGGACAGAAGTGACATTTTGAAATCAATCAATGATCGCCTGCTGGATGAGGACACCGAAATAGATGAAGCTGCAATCCACCTACTAAAGTTTCAATATTAAATGAGGTTCGAGTGAAGTGGGGCGCATGAGAGGCCGGAGCAGAAGAGTGTACAGCCAGCGAACTACAGGGACCATCAGCATCCATACCTTATGCCATTTGATGAGAGAGACTGAGCACCTATGGGTATGCCCGGAGTGCAGTGACGTCGATTCTTAGAAACAGAAAACAGAATACTCGCTCAAACAAATTTTAGATACTAATTGAAAACACAATACAATCATTTTCTTTATTAACCCCAGGATAAAAATTTATCCTCACTCTTCTCTCACTCGGCTTACTAAATTACTCCTACTTAACAGGCTATGATATAACACAACCTAAAGCTAATCCTATACTTATTAACACTGTTATGATTATCTCTTCTCTCTGGCCTGCTGTAAGTAACTTTAAGAAAAAAACTAAACAAAAACTTTTGTAGATTGCCACTGATGTGTATTTTATTCTTAACCCAGGTGGTCGCAATGGTTCTGTTCATCAGCGGTAGACCAATGTGGTATCAACGGGAGGTTGAGGACTGGATCTATGTGATTTTTGAAGACTGGATCAACTTGACATCAAAGACTAAATCAAAGTGATAGTGAAGACTGGATCAACTTGACATCAAAGACTAAATCAAAGTGATAGTGAAGACTGGATCAACTTGACATCAAAGATGATATCAACGTGATAATGAAGACTGTATTAACATTATAATAAAGGCTGGTTCAATGTAATAAAGAAAATTGTTTGTTCGACAAATAAAAAATGTATATTTACCCTTCAAGTTGCTAAGTACCTTAAGATGGCTTTCGCTAGAGAATCAACTCTAGATTATCTCTGCTTTCGGTCCTATTGTCAGTTCCGTTTGTCTTAGTCCTGGAGAAATTTTTCCTCGATTCCCCCTTGCCTGTTCTCGGCTAACTCTCTCTTCATGGTCCGGTCCCTATATTGCCTTTCCTTCGACAGATCACGTAGTCTCCAAATGACGCAGGTTTTTCTACTCTCGCTCATCAGCTTATATCCCACGAGATTTCAGAAAAGTGCTATCGGCCCACGTGTTCTGGAGTGCGCTCGGTATTACTGCTAATTGCATCATGTTATCTAGGGTAACCTGCATAGGTTTTAATTTAATCTTGGAACAAAGCGTATGTTCTACGATTTAACTACTTAAACTTTGGTGCGTCTGAGTTCAGGTGTACTGACTTGGTCATTTAGTTCAATGCCATAAAAATTGGTTGTCTACCCCCTTTCCATTCCTTGCTCCGAACTCTTTTACTCTAAAACATGTCAAATATCCTACATACAATATGTCTACACAGTTAGAGCTGTTACACAATACATATTACATATGCCCATTACATACCTTGTATGTTCTTGCTGACTATAGGTAAGTACGTAGACCAGATAGGCAACAAGGGTCCATTGTACCAATCATCCGTGACCACGATCAATGATTGAGTCACATGTTGCATGCAGTGATGATGATTTAATTCTTATCTTTGTGACTCGATCATGCCAGTGGATCACAAGAATGCTCTTCTGACTGGGCATATGGAAGGATTCAATGCACCTCCGGTCCCCCGACAGAATGCTCAGGCTTCAGAGCCATACAACAGAATGGGGACTACACAAGTTTTGTCATTCCCTAGCTACCATGGGTGTATACAAAGAATAGCATCGATTGTGGAACAGCGAACAGAGAAGCCAGACATCGATTGTGGAACAGCGAACAGAGAAGCCAGACATCGATGGTGGAACAGCGAACAGAGAAGCCAGACATCGATGGTGGAACAGCGAACAGAGAAGCCAGACATCGATGATGGAACAGTGAACAGAGAAGCCAGACATCGATGGTGGAACAGCGAACAGAGAAGCCAGACATCGATGGTGGAACTACTGACAGAGAAGCCAGACATTGATGGTGGAACAGCGAACAGAGAAGCCAGACATCGATGATGGAACAGTGAACAGAGAAGCCAGACATCGATGGTGGAACAGCGAACAGAGAAGCCAGACATCGATGGTGGAACAGCGAACAGAGAAGCCAGACATCGATGGTGGAACAGCGAACAGAGAAGCCAGACATCGATGATGGAACAGTGAACAGAGAAGCCAGACATCGATGGTGGAACAGCGAACAGAGAAGCCAGACATCGATGGTGGAACTACTGACAGAGAAGCCAGACATTGATGGTGGAACAGCGAACAGAGAAGCCAGACATCGATGATGGAACAGTGAACAGAGAAGCCAGACATCGATGGTGGAACAGCGAACAGAGAAGCCAGACGTCGATGGTGGAACTACTGACAGAGAAGCCAGACATTGATGGTGGAACAGCGAACAGAGAAGCCAGACATCGATGGTGGAACAGCGAACAGAGAAGCCAGACATCGATGGTGGAACAGCAAACAGAGAAGCCAGACATCGATGGTGGAACTACTGACAGAGAAGCCAGACATTGATGGTGGAACAGCGAACAGAGAAGCCAGACATCGATGGTGAAACTACTGACAGTGAAGCCAGACATCAATGGTAGAACTACTGACAGAGAAGCCAGACATCCATGGTGGAACAGTGGACAGTGAAACCAGACATCGATGGTAGAACTACTGACAGTGAAGCCAGACATCCATGGTGGAACAGTCGACAGTGAAACCAGACATCGATGGTAGAACTACTGACAGTGAAGCCCGACTGTTGAAGGCATTGATTTCTATTTCTTTTCAGCTAACGACTGAAAGTAGGAAAGAAGTGTGTGGGCAAAGAGTTTTCTGGAGACAGAGAGTAATCTGCCTGGCCTTTAGCTGCTACCATCAGAGTGAGGTCATTCCATCATGTAGTGTCTCAATAATATGGGATCAGTACAATTTTTAAATGAATTTGCAGTTAGAACATAGTGACTTTTCTGTTAGAACATGACCTAATTTGACTGACTGAACATGACCTAATGTGAATGACTGAACATGACCTAATGTGACTAACTGAACATGACCTGATATGAATGACTGAACATGACCTAATGTCACTGACTGAACATGACCGAATGTGAATGACGGACACTAGGAATTATATAGATAGTTTCAGACCTCTATAATCCTGTGCTTTTGGTTTCAAATTGTGTACATATATTCAACTCATTTGTTGTACCGACTCATGCTCTGCCCTCCTGTATGCCTCACTCTACTTGAACCTCAGCAGAACATCAAGTACTGATGTCTGTGGAACTGCCGCTGAGTTTATCACCTCAGTTTATGGAACTGCCGCTGAGTTTATCACCTCAGTTTGTAGAGCTGCCGCTGAGTTTATCACCTCAGTTTGTGGAACTACCCCTGCAAGTGAACAGATTCCCTTCTCATATTGCCTACAGGGAGTCCACCATTCGTATCAATGAGCACTAGTACAATGCTCCTGACATATGGTGGGATACCTACCGCGATCAGCTCTCGAATCCTCTCTTTGACTGTCTTCATTTTATGGACCCATTTTAGCCCCTCCTAAACCAAGATGGCGGTAGTCCCGATATCACTCTTCCTTCCTAGGTGACTGGCCAGCCATCAATCTCACTCAGCTACTTCCCTTTTGAATCCTATTGACTCCCAAGGCTACTTGTCACTCTAAATCTGACAGCATGACGTGTGATTGTCGCCTAACCCCCCCACCCCTACTATAAACTCCAGATACTACACCAAAAATGGCCAGACTAATGCCCCCTTTACACCTTTTTGTACGTTCATCACTCTACATCATTACAACACTTAGATCTCGCTAAGTGGACTACGTGAGATGAACTCCTGACCCGTGCCCACTGAATGGGACATTCTATCCATGTCCCAACTAATTTTAGCTCCAGCAAATACGCTCCTGTCTTTAACCCTTATGTTTTCCTGGCTGGTGGTCCTGTTATGTACTGTTTTTTGACATATAACACTGTTACATAAGCTTAACATCTTTATACTGTTTTAGAAAACTCTGTAGAGACTGTATACAACCAGTTTCATTTATATTTTCTCGATCTAAAAGCTATGCGCATCCAATATATTCTTGAATGCATTAATTGACCCTGCCTGCACTATTTCCTGATAGGATTGATCTGGGAGCTGAAACCCCCACATCACTATGATATTGCCAGTAAGATGTCCTGGATGTTACTGACCTCCTGAGCCCGTCCTGTACGTCAGAATGTCATATGCAAATTTTAGAGTCAGCTCTGGTCCTGTTGATTGCATGTTGACCTCCTCTATAGTGAAGATCGTGAAAAGCATTGGAGATAACGGAGAACCTTTGGACATTCCTGGATATATTCGCGTTGGTTCTGATGTCCAAAATTCTAAATTTTTCTTTCTATCAAGGCAGCTGATATCCAGCTTACCGGCCATCTGCTGGTTCCACACTCCATTAAAGAGCACTTACTTAGGTGGTTTGAGATCCCGATGAACCAGTGCCTTTGGTTTCATATTGTGCAAATATTCTACCCCTCGGGCACACTGCAAGCACCAACTAATGGCGTGAGCTGCTGTGTAGTTGGGCTGTTGACCTGATCCATGCAGAACTGTGGACAGATAAACCATTGTTATCAGCGGGTTTTGTTCAATATGTCAATGGGTTTTATCAATACGTCAACAAGTTTTGTTCAATATGTCAACAGGTTTTATCAACACGTCAACAAGTTTTGTTCAATATGTCAATGGGTTTTATCAATACGTCAACAAGTTTTGTTCAATATGTCAACAGGTTTTATCAATACGTCAACAAGTTTTATTCAATATGTCAACGGGTCTATCAATACGTCAACAAGTTTTGTTCAATTTGTGAGTTTGCCCAATATGCCAGTGAGTTTTTTTTCAGTATGTGAGTTTGCTCAATATGTGAGTGAGCTTGCTCAATATGTGAGTGAGCTTGTTCAATATGTGAGTGAGTTTGTTCAATATATCAGTGAGTTTGTTCAATATGGGAGTTTGCTCAAAATGTGAGTGAGTTTGTTCAAAATGTGAGTGAGTTTGTTCAATATGTGAGTGAGTTTGCTCAATATGTGAGTGAGTTTGTTCAATATGTGAGTGAGTTTGTTCAAAATGTGAGTGAGTTTGCTCAATATGTGAGTGAGTTTGTTCAATATGTGAGTTTGATCAATAAGTGAGTGAGTTTGTTCAATATGTGAGTTTGCTCAATATGTGAGTGAGTTTATTCAATATGTGAGTGAGTTTGCTCAATATGTGAGTGAGTTTGCTCAATATGTCAGTGAGTTTTTCAATATGTGAGTGAGTTTGCTCAATAGGTTAGTGAGTTTTGTTCAGTAGGTGAGTTTGTTCAAAATGTGAGTGAGTTTGCTCAATATGTGAGTGATTTTGATCAAAATGTGAGTGAGTTTGTTCAATATGTGAGTGAGTTTGTTCAATATGTGAGTGAGTTTGTTCAATATGTGAGTGAGTTTGCTCAATATGTGAGTGAGTTTGCTCAATATGTGAATTTGTTCAATATGTGAGTGAGTTTGCTCAATATGTGAGTGAGTTTGCTCAATATGTCAGTGAGTTTGTTCAATATGTAAGTGAGTTTGCTCAATATGTGAGTGAGTTAGCTCAATATGTTAGTGAGTTTTGTTCAGTATGTGAGTTTGTTCAATATGGGAGTTTGCTCAAAATGTGAGTGAATTTGCTCAATATGTGAGTGATTTTGCTCAATATGTGAGTGAGTTTGTTCAATATGTGAGTTTGTTCAATATGGGAGTTTGCTCAAAATGCAAGAAGTACTACCAAATAGTGAGACCACTTTGGGGCATGTCATGTGACCATTGGATATTGTTCATTGAGAAAATAAGATGTCCAGTATCCTCGTACTTAGACTTTGAGAATATCATTTGCTTGCATCACAGAACACACCTGAAGTGACACACCTGAAGTGACACACCTGAAGTGACAGAAGAAAGGCAACAGTCGAAAATAGAGCACAAGACCACCATATACAGGCAGGAGGGGTCTGTGCCTTGGTTATGTGTGCTCAGCAGAACATAATAGTGAGCTCCGAACAACTTATTCTAGCTCGGAATCCCTGGACAGGGTGTAAAATAGTGCTCTATGTACAACAATGAGGACAACACCAACAGCAGCTTGCGAAATCTATGATGTTCGTCCGTCATAGATCCCTCTCTCTGTTCAGTCATGTGGACAATCATTTTATCTTTTATCTTGCTGTGTCCGCTGAAATGGGTGTCTTGCCCAGTGATTTGGTTTAAATGAGGAAGAAACTGCGCCTTTTGTCAACCTCAGTGTCTCATCCTGAGCTACCTTTGGCCAGCAGCAAGACATTATCGAGACGACTGGATGCAGATTTTTCCTCAGGGTTTACTCCTGAAGCCTTTCCCGTAAAGAGGTATCCCACAAGGCAGCGGAGGGGGATGACATCTATTGTTGTGTGTCGTGCCTTTCACATAACCGCAAGAGGGACATCCCTCAGTGTGTGAGTTATGTGTTGGGCGTCTCTCCAGAGGCGACGTGTTCTAGTTCATTTTAGTCCCATATCTACATTTCATAGTCACACCAAAACCGACACTGTCTGCAGCTATGGCGAAGGTTGCCAGTCTCCTGAAGTTCAGCCGCATGAACTAGATCGTGAAAATGCGACAGGTTTAACCGTAGTACTAATTCATATAGCCGACGTCCAGTTCGAGATAATCGGACGGAAGAAAACACCAAAAATTAATGAATAGTCCAAAATGGAAAACAACACATTTCCGTGAACACAAGTGTAAGTCGTCGACTAGTGTGAATTCCAGGAAAATCCGTGGCCTGCGATCTTCCACAATGGACTAAAATACCAGAGCAATGTTAGACCAGCAGCCGACATAGCACCATCTTTGCTACTCTTTCAAATCCACACACAGGTGGAACCCCTTGAGAAAGCAGTTATGGAAGCTAATGAGTGAAGTAGCAGACCAAAGCAGAATCATCCCAACAGACTCCTTGTGGGAAAACTGGCAGCCACAAATCTGTACTCCGCCACATTAATGAAATCAAAGACAGTTACCCTTTCTCAGAAAGAAGACATGAGTTTAGAGAGTAGTAAAAGATATACCTTCACAAGCTTTCCTTAAAACATCAGAAATACTGACAAAAATTAATAGATGATACAACCAATAATTCAGATCCAAGGGCTCTCATTCGAGCAGCTCAAAGAACTATTGATGCCTATCCTGATGAATGGATACATGTATATACTGATAAATCTGCATTTAAAGTCACCATCAAAACTGGTCATGGCGTTTATATTGACTACCAGAACGGATTGTCTGATGAGCTGTCTGGTGCTTGTTTGCTCCAACTATTAAGACTGAAATCAAGCACTTGAAGCAGCCATCTGAGGATATTTTTCTTATGCCATTCCTCCAAAGGCACAAAACACAAATTTCAGACTGTCGGTCTTTCAAGTATTAGAAGAAGCTGGACATTGTAGGTCAGGTCAGGTCAGGTCCTCCCGTAACCGGTGAGGTCGTTAGGGCACACATAAAGGCATCCTCACAACCCCACACCACCCCTCACTGTCAGATGCCGCTGACTGTGACTCTTCTGGTCGGAGACTGGTCCACTCTTTTATGTTGTCCTCCCATCTCTTTTTGGGCCGGCCTCTTCGTCATCTGCCATGCACCTTTCCGTGGAGGATTGTATTTGCAAGACCATTTGATCTCGATATTTTACCTGGCTAGGGTGGCTGATGAGGCTTATTCTTCTGTAATTTTGGCACAGCTTTAGGTTTCCAGACTTATGTAATGGTATAACGATTGATTTCATCCAT
Organism: Ariolimax columbianus; assembly: GCA_036924085.1. Classification (NCBI taxonomy): domain Eukaryota; kingdom Metazoa; phylum Mollusca; class Gastropoda; order Stylommatophora; family Arionidae; genus Ariolimax; species Ariolimax columbianus. The sequence continues at coordinate 92,760,789 of JAVGWX010000011.1, read as the reverse complement.
AAGTCCGGCCAGTTTCCTGTCGCCCATATTTTGTTGCAGATGTGTGTCAGGCCTTCCACCACTACCTCTCCACCTGCTGGTATATTGTCCACGCCGGCCGCCTTCCCTCTTCTCAATGTCTTTACCGCTGCAATTACCTCTTCCTTCGTTATCAGTTGGTTATCATCTATATTTGTTGGTGTTGGGGGGATTGTTTTCTCAGGTTTGTTTCGCCCTTCATAGTTATATAGCTCAGAACAGTACTCTGTCCATCGTGCCAGTACGTCATTTTCCTCAATAAGTCACTTGCCGCTTTTATCATGGATCATAAAGTCCCTGCCTTGTTTTGGTGTTACCGGTTCTTTGACAACCTTGTAGGCTCCTTTAGCGTCATTTCTGTTTAGTCTCTCTTGTGCATTGCTCACATAGCCACGCTTCTTTCGCCTCTCCTATCTTTTGTTGTATGGCTTTCTTGACCTCTTTATAACTGCCGACCTCCTCCGGTGGGTGATTGTGTTTTTTCAGTGACCTTCTTTTATCACAAAGGTCTAGAATGTCTTTGGTCACCCATGGCTTCTTTTTTGTTTGGTGGCATCCCAGGATCTCTGTTACAGTATCTATGAGAGCTGCATTAAGAGACTCTGTATCTGTATCCAGTCCCTCTCTGAGAGCCAACAGTGGCGCAAATCTCCCTCCCACCCTTGCTTGGAACACTTCGTTGATTTTTGGGTCCATTAGTTTGTCTAGGTCAAACTTTAGCCTGGTCACATCCTTCTTTGCGACTCCCTTCAATCGCAGACGCATGATCATGATAACCAGATTGTGGTCGCTTCCTATATCAGCTACGGGGAAACTTCTTGTTTTGTCGGTGTTCATGCTCGATCGGAACCTCCTCTGAACCAGTATATAGTCAATCTGGCTGTGCACTTCCTTGCTTGGGTTATGCCATGTCCAGCGTCTCGACGACTTGTTTAACCCAAACGTATTTGCCACCAACAGCTGGTTGCATCTTGCAAATTCGAGGAGTCTGAGACCCGGTCATTGGTTTATTTATTTCCGTATTGGCCACATGTTCCCCTCCAGTCGTGGACTGCATCTTCTCCAATTTCTGCATTCCAATTACCATGGACTACCAATATGTCTTTTTTTGGCATTTCGTGTATCAGACTTTGAAGTTGATCATAGAATTCCTCTATTTTACAATCTTCGTAGTGTGCAGTGGGTGCGTAGCACTGTATTATGGTAATATTAAACAGTGCTGCCTTTAGCCGCAAGATGAAAAATGGGCTAGATATTGGGCAGCAACCCAATATGCATCTGGCTGTGTCCTTATGCCCCAGTATCCCCATCCCATGTAAATGTTTGTCCTCCCTGCCACTGAAGTAGAACTTGTGGCCCTCCTCCGTGGTAAACTCTCCAAAGCTCCAAAGTGTTCTAACATTCCATGTACCTATTGTGAGCTTGTCTTTCCTCAGTTTGAAGGTTCCACCAGTAGCACACTTATCGCCTCCGACCTGGTGTGGGACGGCAGGCGCGGTCATTGTTAACCCGGGCTGCGACCAAGCCGGTATGTTTGATTGTGGTTGTGTCCACATGTGTGAATCTTGGGCGGTTTTCTCTTGGCGGAGCCCATCTCCTCTCCAAGCTGGTGCGAGCCAACATCTGCATCTGACCTGGAGGAGCCCATCTCCCCAGGCGAGCCATTGCCTCGTTTGCCTACAGCCTCACGGCCATAGTTTCCCTGTGTGCACCACTTGAAGGTGAGGTCGACTTGTGTGTTCGCTTTATCGGCAGGCTACTCATTTCACTTTCTGCCCCTCAGAAGAAGGACTAGCAGACCCCGACATCGCTGGGTAGCGATGCCTAGCGCAAAACACACCATTGCACACCTGACCTGACCCAAATATCTCTAGACATTGACCTCATTATCAACTCCCATGTCGTGAAAATAGTTCTACGTGGATCCCTGGACGTGGCATTGACAAGACAGACAGACTAGCAAAAAAGGGATCAATACAAGAACAGCCACACATAGCAACAACTTTACGAAGTATCCAACCTAAATTTGTCTTCCTGTGGACACAAATGAAGCATGAATGCTATCCTTCGGCAGGGGACTGTCATGCACATGCGTGAGTTTTTTCCGGCCCACAGATGATGTCTGTCGCTGAAAGTCAGGGTTTCACTGCTGAGTGTGGTGAGTACCCATCAGGTTTTCATTCACCATGAAATTACAAAATGAATTGAGCAGCTATATTCCATCAAATTTTTTCAAAACCTAGGTGATACCCCCCCCCCCCCCCCCCCCCCCCACAAGTGGAAAGCATTCAGAAGATTCAACAGACTTTCGGTGACAATGTCATAAGCATTACATAAATTAAGGAGTGGTACAATTGCTTCAAAGATGGCCGCACATCAGTGTAGGTTCACGTTCCAGTAGGCCCCTATAAAGTTGAAATGATGAAGTCATTGCCCAAGTACGGACCTTGATCTTACAGAACCGTGGTGCCACCAACCAAGAACTTGCAGATGAGGTGAGGATAAGCATTGGTTCACTCCATTTTGGCTATGCAGAGAAATTTGTGCTGCAGCTGGTAATGATAGAGCAGAAGAAACTCGACCTGGAAGTCTCACAGGACAAGCTGGACTGTGCAAACGGTGACCCTGACTTCCTGTGTTCCCTGGTAATGAGTCATGGGTTTATGGGTGTGACCCGGAAACCAAGCTGCAGTCGTCACGGTGGAGATGTTCATCCCTGAGGCAGAAAAAAGCGAGGCCATTTTCTTGACTCCGGTGGGGTTGTGCTTCACCAGTACGCACCCCAAGGTCAAAACATGACCAAAGAGTACTACCTGGAGGTCATCCATCGCCTTCGTGACGCTGTTCGATGCAAACGACCGAACCTGTGAACAACTTGGACTTAGCAGCCCCTTCATGACAATACAGCCGCCCATTCTTCCCACCTTAACTTAACTTAACGTCTTTATACTGGTTTAGAAGACCCTGCAGAGTCTGTATACAACCAGTTACATTTACATCACCTTGCTCTAAAAGCTATGCGCATCCAGTTTAATCTTAAATGCATTAACTGTCCCTGCCTCCACTACCTCCCCTGGCAATGCATTCCAAACAGACACCACTCTCTGACTAAAAAAATATTTCCTAATATCTAATCTGGACCTCTCTTTATTCAGCTTGTAGCTATGCCCTCGTGTTATTGTGGGTGGCTGTATTTTAAAAAACTTGTTATAGTCTAATTTATCGATTCCTCTGATCATCTTACAAACCTGTATTAAGTCACCACGAATTCTTCTCTCTTCGAGACACTGTAAGCCGGTTTTATTGAGTCGTTCCTCATAACTGTAATTCTGGAATCCCACTATCATCTTTGTCGTTCTTTTTTTTGTATTCTTTCCAGCATGTTTATATCCCCTCTATGATAAGAACTCCACACCTGTACACAGTACTCCAATCTAGGTCTAACTAAAGCTTTATACAGTTTGACGATCACTTCCTTGCTCCTATGTTCAATATTTCTTTTTATCATACCTAACATTGCATTTGCCTTTTTCACTGCTACCTTAACTTGCTCACTCACCTTTCTTGTATGATCTATTATAACCCCTAGGTCCTTTTCCTTATCTATCTTTCTAATATTGTTCTCTCCCATTCTGTAATTATGTTCCATATTAGATCTACCCATGTGGATGACTGTACATTTATCTACATTAAACTCCATTTGCCAGCTTACAGACCATTCTCGAATTTTATCTAAATCCGACCTCAATATATCCACTTCTGCTTTAGATGAGACACTACTGCATAGTTTTGTGTCATCTGCAAATTTTGCAATCATGGATCCCATATCAATGTCCAAATCATTTATATATATCAAGAACAAAATTGGTTTCAAAACCGAGCCCTGTGGCACACCACTTTTCACTTCACACCACTCAGAGTACTCCTTATTTATGCCCGCCCTCTGCCTTCTTCCCGTTAACAAATTTTCAATCCATTTGGCAACTTCCCCACCTATTCCATGTGATTTTAACTTTCAAAATAATCTATCAAAGGCCTTTGCAATGGTCTAGATAAATAACATCCACTGGCTCCCCTTTATCTATGATTTTAGTAACCTCCTCCATGAATTCTAATAGATTTGTTAAGCATGATCTCCCTCTAGTAAACCCATGCTGACTATTTCTAATTAGATTAAATTTGTCTAAATGCATTACAATGTTTTCTTTGATTATTGACTCTAACAATTTACAGACTATGCTCGTTAAACTCACTGGTCTATAATTTGCTGGATCAGATTTTTTGCCTTTTTTGAATAAGGGGATCACTCCTGCATCTTTCCAATCCTGTGGAACAATCCCTTTTGTAAGTGATTGAGAACATAATATAGCCAATGGATTTGCTAGTTGGTCTCTAATTTCATACAGCAATTTTGGATGAATACCATCTTGACCTGTACATTTATTCACTTTCAACCCCTCCAATTTTTTAAAAACTATTTCCTCTGTAATACAGATTGATCTTAATCCCGCTGTATCCATGTCTCTTTGAAAAATATCTATAGGCTCTGGGATCTTGGAGCAGTCCTCTTTTGTGTACACTGTGCCAAAGTACTGATTGAGCAGATTAGCTGCCTCCCTATTCTCACTTATTATTTTCCCTGTACTGTCTATGAGAGGGTCTACTTTGTCTTTCGTTCTTTGTTTATTTCTAACATAAGAGAAGAAGCTTTTACTGTCAGTCTTGATCCTCTGAGCAAGTTTTTTTTCCAAGTCTATTTTTGCTGTTTTATTCGCTTTCTGAGATATGTTCTGCTTGTCCAAATATTTTACATATGTTTCTTTTGATTTACCTGCCTCTATATATTTTTTCCATGCTTTATTTTTCGCTCTTCTACATTTCACTACAAATCTAGTTATCCACTTTTTACGCTTGGGGTTTACCTCCCTACATGGAACACATTCCGCTTTTAGCGTTTCTAGAACTGTTTTAAAACTCTCGGACTTTCTTGGTTGAACACTCCTCTGGTTTGCCAGGCTCCCTCTTTTCGGGACTTGGATCCTGGCAATTTTGGACTGTACTCCAAACTGAAGATTCTACTGAAATGGACCCGATTTGAGCCGCGAGAAGACGTTATGTGAAATGGGATGAGCCAGCTGTACTCCATTCCTAAAGAGGTCTTCTTGAAATGCTTCAAACAAGGGCCGGAGGAATATGTGCAATGCCAATGGGAGTACTTTCAAAGGGATTGGGGTTTCAAACCTCCAATAAAAGGGATTGGGGTTTCAAAAATCCAGTAAAAGGGATTGGGGTTTCAAAAATCCAGTAAAAGGGATTGGGGTTTCAAACCTCCAGTAAAAGGGATAGGGGTTTCAAAAATCCAGTAAAAGGGATTGGGGTTTCAAACTCCAGTAAAAGGTATTGGGGTTTCAAACTCCAGTAAAATGGATTGGGGTTTCAAACTCCAGTAAAAGGGATTGTTGTTTCAAACCTTCAATAAAAGGGATTGGGGTTTCAAACCTTCAGTGAAAGGGATTGGGGTTTCAAACCTTCAGTGAAAGGGATTGGGGTTTCAAACCTTCAGTGAAAGGGATTGGAGTTTCAAACCTTCAGTGAAAGGGATTGGGGTTTCAAACCTTCAGTGAAAGGGATTGGGGTTTCAAACCTTCAGTAAAAGGGATTGGGGTTTCAAACCTTCAGTGAAAGGGATTGGGGTTTCAAACCTTCAGTGACAGGGATTGGGGTTTCAAACCTCTAGTAAAATGAAACACAGAAACTCATTGAAGAAAGGCGACAATTAAAACAAATGGGAAGTAAGGGGACCAACACAGCATATAAAAACTGCGCAATAAAAGTTAGAAGAGAAATAAGAAAAGATAAAAGAAGATACATAGTAGAAACGTGTAAGGATATAGAAAACCTACAACAACAAGGCAGAGAAAGAGATGCATTCAAAGCAATAAGAGCACTGACAAGGGAGTTCCGTCCGGTTCCACATGTCATAAAGGACGAAGAGGATAACACATTAACAGAAACCAAAGACATACTGAACAGATGGAAAGAGTACTGCAGAACCATGTATGCAGATAGCACAAAGCGCTCAGTTACAATCCTACCAAAGGAAGAGAAAGAACCTGAACCAACATTGGAAGAAGTACGCTCTGCAATTAAAAGCCTGAAAAAGGGAAAGTCCCCACGATACGATGATATCCCAGCAGAGCTAATACAAGCAGGAGGAGAGGCATGTGCTCTATCCCAAGCTGTGTCAACAGATATGGCACAGCGCAGAGCGGCCAGAAGCATGGAAGAAATCAATTTATATTCCCCTTCCCAAAAAATGTAACCTGAAGCTATGCACGAACTACCGAACTATCGCTGATCAGCCACGCTAGCAAGATACTCTTACGAATCCTATTAAGAAGGATAGAGAAAAGGTTTGAATCTGAAATTCACGTAGTCCAGGCAGGTTTTAGGAAAGACAGAGGGACCCGGGACCACATATTCAATTTAAGGAATATCTACAAAAAATGTAGAGTTTAATGTTGACCTGTACACATGTTTCATTGATTACACCAAGGTCTTCGACGTGATAAAACATCAAAATCTGTGGAGAAATATGAAGGAAATGGGGTTTCCTTTGCATATAGTCCATCTCATTGAAACATTATAGCAAGATCAACAAGCCGCTGTCCGAGTATCTGGGCAAACATCAAATTGGTTTGCAGTACAAAAGGGAGTCTGACAGGGATGTACCCTCTTACCTTATCTGTACAACATATATGCAGAATGTATAATGAGAAATGTTCGAGAAGATGAGAACATTTAAAGTTTCGACCCATTTACGATTTTTATTTTGGGGGGGGGGGGGGAGACGTGATTCCAGAGTTACAATACGCAGATGACACAGTGATACTATCGAGAAGTGCAGAAGAGCTAGAGCAGCTACTTTCAGTCGTTAATGGACATAGTAAAGATAAAAACCTGTTCGTAAACATAAATAAAACAAAGATAATGACCACCGACAAAACACAATGTCAGCATAAATTTACAGTAGGTGGTGAGGAAATAGATCAGGTCACACATTTTGAATATCTGGGCTCCAGAATTGACAAAAATGGTGAGTGCTTGAAAGAAATCAGAAGAAGACTAGCTATGGCAATGCAGAGACTGAACAGCCTGAAGAAATTATGGCAGGGGACCAACAAAATGATAAAAGTAAAAGTATTAAGAGCCTGTGTTTTTCCTGTGGCAGCTTATGGCTGTGAATCATGGACGATTACCAAAACTTCTAGACAAAGAATCGAATCCTTCGAGACAAAATGTTACCGAAAGATCCTCTCAGAATACCCTGGACAGAGAAAAAAACAAATGTCGACATTCTGCAAGATTTGAGCGTAGAGGAGAATTGTTTTATCAATTCTATTTTGGCTAGAAAATGCAAATACTTTGGTCACATCAAGAGACACAACGGTCTTGAGAGAACGGTGATGGAAGGTATGGTGCCAGGCAAAAGAGGAAGGGGTAGACCAAGAAGACGATGGCACCAAGATATCCAGGAATGCCTGAGTATGACTGTGGCGGAGGCTGGAGTTTTGGCAAGAGAACGAGTTTCTTTCAGACAGACTGTGATGGGAGCGACGTTCTACAAAGGACATTCTACATGATGATGTTTAAAATGGATTAGGGTTTCAAACCTCCAGTAAAAGGGATTGGGGTTTCAAACCTCCAATAAAAGGGATTGGGGTTTCAAACCTCCAATAAAAGGGATTGGAGTTTCAAACCTCCAGTAAAAGGGGATTGGGGTTTCAAACCTCCAATAAAAGGGATTGGGGTTTCAAACCTCCAGTAAAAGGGATAGGGGTTTCAAACCTCCAGTAAAAGGGATTGGGGTTTCAAACCTTCAGGTGAGTAAATGAATTTTTCTGGTCTAAATATCTTATACTTTTTTAACACACCTCGTACAAACAGCTCGTAAGAAAAGCAAAAAAAAGGAACAGATAAAACAGTTCTGACAGGCACATCTAGTCACACACTACATCAGAACAAAACCAGATAAAACAGTTCTGACAGGCACATCTAGTCACACACTACATCAGAACAAAACCAGATAAAACAGTTCTGACAGGCACAACTAGCCACACACTACATCAGAACAAAACCAGATAAAACAGTTCTCACTTACCATTATAGAGGGATCCTCCCTCAGCATATTCCATGACTAGACACACCTGTAGCAAGCAGAAACCACACAAATATTGGACATGACACACAAATATCGGACATGACACACAAATATTAGGAGTTCAGCTACAACAGTGCATTTGACTCACCCTAACCAGTCAACTAAAGCCGGATGACAGTCATTTGACTCACTCTAACCAGTCAACTAAAGCCAGATGCCAGTCATTTGACTCACCCTAACCAGTCAACTAAAGCCAGATGCCAGTCATTTGATTCACCCTAACCAGTCAACTAAAGCCAGATGCCAGTCATTTGACTCACCATAACCAGTCAACTTTTAGTAAAGCCTGATTCTAGTCACTTACACACAGAAGTTGCCAGCCATATACACAACTCTCCATAGTCATGTCTATGATATGCAAGGAAGGAAATACTGGTCCAATTCTGTTTTCCCTGAGAACCACTCAAGGCATGGCATATAAATACAGGTAGAATTTATTTGATAGCAGAGTTTGGTTCTAGTTAAACTCACACGAAATATGACCATTAAAAGTATTTTTTAAATAATAAAGTCAAAGAATTTACTAGTTATTAAATCAAATACCGGCAATTTAAAAAGATGTTTTATATATACTTATACATAAAACAATTAATAAAATTGAAATATTAAACTACTTTGGTTCTGTGTGGAGTCAATACTTAGATCTGTTTTTACATTATCTGGCACTGATATTTTAGGTGAGGATGTAATAGAAATTGATGGGAGGCCATTAGCTTCTGAAAGTGTCCTTCCTGCTTTGTCCAGAACTAAACTATTCAAGTCTGATATGACTTTTTCTTTCTTTCTCCCAAGAAATAGCAGAGTTTGAACATTATGTCCGTGCCAGTTTGAGTGTCCCCACCCAATTCGAAAAATTAGTAAAGTATATATGACATGCACTGTATTGTTATACATGGCATAACTAGTAGACTCTTCCGTCCATCAGTTCAGTCATTCCTCTTTGATGTTTTGAAGTATTTACTGTGTTGTCCGTATGTTTATTTGAGCCATGCTTGCTCCTAGTTTTGTTAGTCTGTCTCCATATTGTCTGTATGTTTATTTGATCCATGCTTGCTCCTAGTTTTGTTAATCTGTCTCCATATTGTCTGTATGTTTATTTGATCCATGCTTGCTCCTAGCTTTGCTAGTCTGCTTGATCATTGTCTGATTTGTCCTTGAAGTCATAGGATGGTGGCTTTGATGTTGTGTATTTAAATTTTGTTGTTCTGTTTGATGTAGAGACATCTACTGTTTGTGCTGTTCTGTTTGATATAGAGAGATCTACTGTTTGTACTGTTCTGTTTGGAATAGAGACATCTACTGTTTGTATTGTTCTGTTTGGTTTGGTGTAGAGACATTGGAAAAAAAAATGTAAAAGGTGATTTCGGTCGAGTTTAATCAACATTTTTTAATGGGTATGGTCAGATACTGCACCGAGACGAGAACACAAACAAAACCTTCGATACGAGCAATAGGCCTTCATAAGGAACAACAAATAACAAAAATACTGAACTAATAAATCAACATAAAAGGAAAAAATGGTCTACTTATCTGATAGTAGACCCAGTCTGTCTAAGCGACCGGTTTGGCCAGATGCTTGACTGAATATGAAGGGGAGTGGTTAAATAAGGTGGCCAGGAGAACATAAGAAATGAGAGGGAATCTGCCGGATAATCCAGTGGTGGCTAAATATGGAAACGGCCAAATAGTGATCCAAGTGTAGAGACATGTTCTGTTTGGTGTAGAGACATCTACTGTTTGTACTGTTCTGTTTGGTGTAGAGACATCTACTGATTCTTCTTCTTCTTCTTTGTATGCAGTCAGACATCAACCTTAATTTTTTCGAAAAAAGCAGCCGTCATCCTGAGGCTGTCGACACTGCCATAGAGCTTGTCTAGTGTTGCCACTGGTGATGGCCACATCTGCTCTTTCTGATCCTCGTATGTCGGGCAGTTTTGCAGCAAATGCTCAGCGGTCATTTTCCCGGTACCACACGGGCATTCGTCAGTGCCACCTATCTTCAATTTGTTGAATAGGTGGTACCTAAGTCTATTGTGGCCAGTGCGAAGTCTGAAGACCACGACCTGCTCTCTTCTGTTCAACTGGTAATAGGCATAATTTTTTGTGTAGCCAGTATGTTTTGTTTCCCATTTGGTCATGTATCTAGCTGTAATCATCTACTGTTTGTATTGTTCTGTTTGGTTTAGTTTAGAGACATCTACTTTTTGTACTGTTCTGTTTGGTTTAGAGACATCTACTGTTTGGTTTAGAGACATATACTGTTTGTACTGTTCTGTTTGGTTTAGAGACATATACTGTTTGTACTGTTCTGTTTGGTGTAGTGACATCTACTTTTTGTATTGGTCTGTTTTGATTTATCCTTCCCCCATCCTAATTAAACTCAACTTCTGTTCTTTGATTGTTCACCCGTTTAGCGCGGATGCCATTTCATCTGAGCTGCGCATGTGCATCTGCTACCTAAAGTTGGATGGTGCTGCCACCTAATGACATTTTTAGAAACCACCAATTACAATTAACAGCTATCAAATATCAGCTTGTGACTTACTTACTGACTTACCCTCATATTTATGCTATTCTTATTCTAGCATGTGCGACAGTTTGTCTTTGCCCAAATTAAATATTGATAAGAGTTTATTATTTATTTTAGAAGCAATTAGCTTATTTTTGTTTACTTTGTTGGATAGTGGACCAAAGGTAAATATAGGAAATATTGTTGGGGTAATACCAAACAAAACTTCCACGAATCCTGCTCTAACCAAAAGGTTTGGCTCTGCAACTACATAGGGCTAAATCATTGTGCTCTAACGGAATTGTGCCATCCTGCACACAGCCAGCTGCCAATACTGTTCTCAATCCATCTATTACTTGCTCCTCCCTTATACTTCGTGCCAGGCAGATGTCCGAGTTAAGTTTGTAGCCCAAACTGCTCTCCCAGATCATGTGACTCTGTCTATACAAAACCGCATATCACTTTCCTACGCTCCAGTGCATCACTATATATGGACACTAAGTCAAGTGACACCATCTGTATCTCCAGGCTGAAATACTAATCATTCATAACTGTTAACTTTATATGAAGCAGTGTCTAGTGCCAAGCAATCCCTTGCCTGATTTTAGTGGCATGTATACACTATTTTCATCTATTAGCCCATTGCAAGCAAAGATGGTGACAATGTCAGACATGTCTGTCCAGATGTGACTGCATATGACTGTACAGTCCAACGATCTGAGCGTGACAAACTACATCACGTAGGGCACATGTGAACAGTGTTAGTAATTGAGTCATCTTACAGTCTTTCATTTTGTGCAACTAGCCTTTCCTGCACCTCTGCTCAGCTGTGCAAGCACCACGTGTGATGGCAGTGTGCCAGGCTGAGCGGTTCGGAGCAAGCAGTTCCCAGGCAGCAAAATCAATGGAGGAACTATTCAAAGAAACTTTTAGTGTCTTTGTATCTAGGTGGGTAGAGCACTACTCTGAGCTCTACTCTCGGGAAACGGTAGTCACTGATGAGACCTTGTGCAGGTTACAGGCTATAAACTACCTCTCAAATGGTAAAGCACCAGGGGAAGATTGTATCCCACCCAAAGCCATCAAATGCGGAAAATCAGCACTAGCTCAGCCGATGTTTGATCTTCTATGCCTTTGCTGGGAGGAAGGTGCAGTCCCCCAAGATATGTGTGACGCCACCATTAAGTGCAGAGAATAAGACCAGCCACTCTTTATATTGTTTCTAGACCTCACCAAGGACTTCGACTTGGTTAGTAGAAAGGGTCTATTCCAACTCCTCGAGATGATCTGCTGCCCCCCAAAACTGCGTAGCATAATTTCTTTTCTAACCGATATGAAAGGCTCAGTTCTATACAATTGATCATCTTCAAACACTTTTCCCATCAAGTCGAGCAGGGATGTGCGCTCGCGCCGACCATTTATTGGATCTTCTCCTCCATGCTCCTATCCTACGCTTTTGACACATCTGTGGACGTCTTTCTGCACACCAGGTCAGATGGGTGGCTGTTTACCCTGTCCTGACTGTGTGCGAGAACCAAGGTGAGGACGGTGCTCATTAGGGAGATGCTATTTGCAGATGATGCAGTTCTGGTGACAAATAGTGAGGAGGCCTTGGAGAGACTGGGAGACAGATTCACTGAGGGGCGCAAGCAGTTTGGGCTCACCTTAAGACTGGAAAAGACAAAGGTCTGTGCACCAGGCATTACCACTATGCTATCCATAAAGATTGATGGTGTCACTCTGGAGGCCGTCAACAGTTTCACTTATCTGAAGTCTGCCATCGGCAACACTCTCTCGCTCGAGAAGGAGATAGACAGTAGGCTTGTCAGGGCAAGTACCGTCATGACTAGCCGGATGAAGAGAGTCTGGGAAAACACTGCGCTGTCTCACTACACCAAGGTCCGGGTCTATCAGACATGCATTCTTGGCACTCTCATGTATGGAAGCGAGACTTGGAGCACTTACACTAAACAGGAATAGCGGCTGAACACCTTTCACGTGAGGTGTCTACGGCATATGTTGGGGATTGGGTGGCAAGAGAGTATCACATAATACAGTTTTACAGAGAGCAAACACTCACAGCATGTGCTCGATGTTGAGCCAGCAACGTCTAGTGTGGTAGGGACATGTTTAGAGCATAGAAGACGAGAGGCTGCCAAAGGATATCCTTTATGGACAGCTAGCCATTGGAGTTAGAAGAATCAGCCGTCCCACACTGCGATTCAAGGACGTATGCAAGAGGGACATGAAGTCATGCGACATTCCATCCGAGGGCTGGGAAGAAATTGCTCAGGATCGAACTATCTGGAGACAGTCAGTTGGAGGGAGCATAGTGATTGCTGATGCTCGTAAGGGTCTTCTAACTGCAGAGAAAAGAGAAAGACTGAAGAGATCAAAGAACAGCCATGCAAGCGAGACTCCTCAGTATAGTTGTACGATCTGTGGCAGCGACTGTCACTTGCGGATCGGCCTTCACAGCCATTGCAGACATTATAGAAATACAGAGACAGAGCTGGACAAAACTTACAGGGCGCCACGTGTATGGTCTGCAGGTAACAGAGCTGGACAAAACTTACAGGGCGCCACACACATGGTCTACAGGAGACAGAGCTGGACAAAACTTACAGAGCGCCACGCACATGGTCTACAGGAGAAAGGGCTGGACAAAACTTACACGGCGCTACGCATATGGTCTACAGGAGACAGAGCTGGACAAAACTTACAGGGGGCGCCACACACTTGGTCTATAGAGACTGAGATGTCTATGATGATGATTCAAAATGGAGAACAAACATCTTTTATTTAAACAGTCAGCCATAGACAAACAACCACATTAGCAAAATAAAAAGGGGGAGGTTTAATCTTACCTTTTGAAATGTCAGAAAGAGACTATAGACTTCACAAGTAATGTTACTGAGTTGGCCTAAGAGAAATGGTCCACCATTTCTACAAAGATAGATTCGTGTCAGAAGCGTCACATCTAGAGTTTAGACAAGGAGCAAGGTCAGACTAAGGACCGAACCTTGGGTTAATTAAAAACTCAAGCCAAATCAACGCTGTAATTACACAATGAACTTTGATTTAGTCGTGTAGTCCCAAGAGAACAGTTAGGTTAAGAACTTCAGAATCTAACATATCATATTTAGTCATAGGCATGGTGTTAGGATAAGATAGGCAGTTCAATAAATACCTAAGTTTTTCATGTGTGAATGAAGAGAAAAGTTGAATAAAGATTCATTATTATTGCTTGTCATATAATCAATGAGAGCCTTTGTGTTTTGTTACCTGCAGTGTTTTAGTTGGCATTGTATGAGTTGTGGCCATATAATAAGAGTTAGTATAGAAGAGGATAAGTAAGGACCTGGCAACCAAATAGTCCCTATACAGCGCAACAGAGCAGAGCAGGGTTGTGTAGACTGGTACAAGAAGAGCAAATGTTACACATGACCAGAATTCAAGGTTAGCGTTGTGTAAAGCTGTTATAAGAAGAATAAATGGTTGCGCGTGACCAGTATAGAAAGCAGTAAGGTTGCTAAGGGACCAGTATAGAAAGCAGTAAGGTTGCTAAGGGACCAGTATAGAAAGCAGTAAGGTTGCTAAGGGACCAGTATAGAAAGCAGTAAGGTTGCTAAGGGACCAGTATAGAAAGCAGTAAGGTTGCTAAGGGACCAGTATAGAAAGCAGTAAGGTTGCTAAGGGACCAGTATAGAAAGCAGTAAGATTGCTAAGGGACCAGTATAGAAAGCAGTAAGGTTGCTAAGGGACCAGTATAGAAAGCAGTAAGGTTGCTAAGGGACCAGTATAGAAAGCAGTAAGGTTGCTAAGGGACCAGTATAGAAAGCAGTAAGGTTGCTAAGGGACCAGTATAGAAAGCAGTAAGGTTGCTAAGGGACCAGTATAGAAAGCAGTAAGGTTGCTAAGGGACCAGTATAGAAAGCAGTAAGGTTGCTAAGGGACCAGTATAGAAAGCAGTAAGGTTGCTAAGGGACCAGTATAGAAAGCAGTAAGGTTGCTAAGGGACCAGTATAGAAAGCAGTAAGGTTGCTAAGGGACCAGTATAGAAAGCAGTAAGGTTGCTAAGGGACCAGTATAGAAAGCAGTAAGGTTGCTAAGGGACCAGTAAAGAAAGCAGTAAGGTTGCTAAGGAAGACTGCAACAGTTACTTTTGTATCACCTATTATAATCACCAGAAACTACACATTTCTTGCCAGGCACTTCCGACGACGACATTGCATGAAAATCCCACTGAATGAAATCATGGTGGTCCACGTGTCCATACAAATGATAGATTCCCTGATCCTGGTCGTTGATTGTGACTGTAATCACATGTAGTTGAATATCCTGACAGTTTGACTGACACTGCTATTTCTAGATGTGCAGCCAGTACTTACCTGCTAACAACACGTAGCACCTGTAGCATGGACATTTGATTGTTAACATTTTCCCTCAAGTTGGTGTCCTTGACCATGAGGATGTTCAAGTCATAAATCAATCTTTGGAGAATGGCTTCAAACTGAGCCGCAATTCCAGTAGTCAATATGTACATTTTGTAACCTAGTCTATCTGATTTCCTGCAACCTTTTCTCTTCCCAGCCAATCTTCTTCTCTCTCTCCTCTTGTCTTTCCCCTCTCATTCTACATTTGTTAATGTCCGCTGCTTCTGTGAAGACTATTATTTGTGGTTTATCATCAGAGTTCTCCCAGAAAATGACTCCAGGCTAACAAGTCTCGAGAAAGATAGAATGTTCTGTGAAGACTTTCAAAGGTTGAATCTGGCAAAGGCTATTCTGACTTTCTTCATTCTGATGTGGATGTATTTGTTTGTTTCCGTGTCAATTAGATTTCTTTGTTTCCGTGTCAATTAGATTTGTTACAGTTATCGAATACGTCTACAAAAACACATGAAACATCTTGGTCATTGAGATAGTTACATCAATTTTAAAAAGGGTAATCCATGCTTGAATAAACTCTTAACACTTTCACTTGATTAGATGCTGTTAGTTTGACTATACCTATTTGAGTGAATATTGAATTGTGAAATAAACAAATAATGCTGGTGATTAATATGGAACACACAGCCCAAGAACAAAAGCCACTGCCCTGATGGAATTACAAAAAAGCAAACTGGAACCTCTTTTCAATGTTGTCAGACATGTACTGCAGCCAAATTAACATCCGAAATATAAGAATCGGGGAACTAGCCGAAAGCTTCAACAAAGCTGTCCTGAGAGCTGCCCTCAAATCAATACTCCGAGGGGCAAGAAGAGACTTCAAACCTTACTGGACACCAGAACTTCAGGAACTGGAAGAACAACTGACAGAAGCCAGAGGAAGAGCAGAAAAGGAAAGATCAAAAGAGGCTAACATCTCCTACAAAGCTATTGCAGCAAAGTACAAAACGACACTAAATAGCTCAGCGAGAAACAGCTGAATAAAAACAACTGAAGCACTAAATCTGGACAAAGACAGCAGAAAACTATGGAGGCTAGCCAAAGCCCTAAACAACGAGGACTGCAGGAACCACAAAGCCGCAGTACAGCTGAGCGGGAAAATGCTGACGAAAACACATGCAGCTAACGCATTCATAAAAACATTCTCGCAAGCGAGCCAGATTCATATCCCACCTGAAATAAAACAGGCAATGGCTATAGAGATAGATCTTAAAAAAAACTCATCAACCTGCCCAGAGGAGCACATGTCAATCAACTTGACCAGGAAGGAATTCAATGCAGCTATTTACTCCCTCAAACCAAGAAAGTCACCTGGAAAAGACGGGGTAACCAACGACATGCCTATGAGATTGGGTGGCACCGCAAAGAAAATACTCGCGATCATGAACTGCAGCTGGAAGCGTGGCATTGTACCTCAAGTGTGGAAACAAGTATGAATGATTCCCATCCTGAAGAAAAATAAAGATAAACTTGACCCAAATAGCTATAGGCCAATCAGTCTCCTGAGCTGCACAGGCAAGCTCATGGAAAAAATAATGAATACCAGACTCAGCTGGCACCTAAAAGAAAAACAAATCATTATACCACAACAAGCAGGCTTCAGACAGCACAGGTCCACGAAAGATCAAGTAATCCACATATCACAAGAAATCGAAGATGCTTTCCAGGCAGGAAAACATACTCTGGGTGTATGGGTAGACCTGGAAAGAGCCTTCGACCATGTATGGAAAGACGGGCTGCGTGGAAAAATGCTGCAATATGGAGTATGCAAGTGGATCAGTAACTACTTAGAAAATAGAACAGCAAGAGTGCAGGTCCGAGGGCATACCAGCAAAAAAGGAAACCAGGGAACAAGGTGTTCCCCGGGGTGGTGTCCTCTCCCCTACACTCTTCCTTATTTACATAAATGACATCCCCAACAACCTCCACAAAAGTACCCCCTATTCTCTCTACGCAGATGACTTGGCCATGTGGACTACTGAAAAACTCATCACTACAACCAGCACACGAATGCAAGGCTCTGTGGCAGCCCTCGAAAGATGATCCAAGACCTGGCTACTAAAAATAAATGAGCAAAAAACTACACATACCATCTTCTCCCAATCAAACGCACAGCAGCAAGTAAAACTCCAATTAAATGGAAAAGAGATATGGCTAGAAGAGGCTCCAACCTTCTTAGGAGTTTCCTTAGACTGACATCTCACCTGGAAAGCTAAATTTTTAAGACCCAGCTAAGGGCGAGGCTACGCATATCCATCATGAAGAAACTTGCTGGTACTGCTTGGGGTGCTGACGGAAACACACTAAAGAAATTATACACAGGCAGAGTGAGACCAGTTTTGGAATACGACATTGCAGCTTGGTCCACTGCATCTAAATCAAACTTTGACAAAATAGGGTGTACCCAGAACCAAGCAGCCCGTATCATAAAAGGAGCCCTGAAGTCCACCAAAATAAAATACCTGGAAGCTATGACTGGGCTACAGCCAAGGGAATATCGCTGAGACGGCAGAATCCTACAGCAAGCGGAAAAATTCAAAAGAATCATGGACCACCCGATGCATCACAGACTAAATGGGTTGGAACGCGGCAGGCTAAAAAGGAAAAGTTTGACAGTCCAGGCAAAAGAAAAGATTAAAAAAACAATGCTGCACTCTCAAACGAAAAAATAAAACCAATACCAGCATGCTCTATCCGCTGCCTCTGGAAAGGAAGACCCTTCCCTGATATTATTTGCAATATCCCCAACATCGAAGACAAAAAGACACAAACAGAGGAACAGAAAAAACACATAGTTACAAATTACATCAACCAAAAATTTCCACCAACAGCTTGGACACACGCCTATACGGATGGCTCAGCCAAAGATGCCATTAGAAACTGGGGAGGAAGCATCACTATAAAACTAAAAAGCAAAGTCTACTCAGCAGAATTTGCCACTGGGAGACGCTGCAGCAACTTCAGTGCCGAAGCCAGTGCCCTGAGACAAGCAGCTGAAACCCTTATAGATCATAAGGAACAGACAGACAAGCAAGTGGTAATTTTCATACACGCCCTTGCAGTGTTAATGGCGCTCGAGAACCAGCACAAAAATGAACACTGTCCTCTGGCAGACTCGCTTGAACGCCTGTCCCAGTGCTTCAAAAAAGCACAGTCCAGTGGATACCAGCCCACTGCAACATTCCAGGCAACGAGGAGGCAGACAGACTCACCAGAGAGGGAGGAATGCTGCAGCAGAGTGATACAGAAATCACATACAATGAGACAAAAGCATTCATCAGGGCAACGTACAGTGCAAAATGGAAAAAAGACCACCCTGGCCACATAGAAAGCGATGCCTACCATCAACTCTCCAGACGAGACCAGGTAATAATTCTCCGGCTACACACAGGTCACAACAGACTTGGATGCCATCTGTACAACAAGTTCAAGATTGGCACTACAGACCTTTGTGCCTGCGGCACAGCCCCCATGAAGCCAAAACATATTTTGCAGTCTTGTCCACTGTATACCAACAAAAGAAGTAGCATTTGACAACAGCCAGTGTCCTTCCACGAGAAGCTGTACGGAAGTGTACAGAGCCTTGAGTCAAATGGTGCCTTCGTTAGAGTCATTGAAGTTGAGGTTTGAAGATGAACGAGAAAGAAAAAGAAGAATTGTGAAATAAAGTCAGAAGGTTAATAATTCACAAGAAAAACAAATAAAACTATGATAAAAATATGTGAGTGATGTCTTCTAAAAACATAAACATCTTCTAGTGACTTTGCTTCGGTATCATATCATGTTTATTTCAAGAACATTACTTGCATATGAGAGCTTGCCTATATTCCCCATGATCTGAGCCAAACTTTAGCCTGGTATGTAATTGGGTATTATTTCAAGACTGTTACCTATATGTCTTAGTCTACATTCACCATGATTTGAGTGAATCTTTCTTTTTGCCACAACAAGTCTTCTACGAAACATAAAACATCATGAAAATATCAACAAACTGACAGGGTGTTCGCGGCAAGCACCGTATAATCTGACGATGTTTGGGTGGTTGACACGAGACAGCTGTTTTAGTTCCTGCATAAAAGCCTTCTTTTCAGACTCTGTCTCAATTCTCTTCACAGCAACATCTTTGTTCCGCCATTTTGCTCTGCTGACAACTCCAAAGGCACCTTTACCAACAACCTGAAATATCAAAGCGATAGATGGTGATAATGTCATCTTATAATATTTATACAGACATTTATGACCAATAATAAAAAAAACTTCATATACACTTGTGTTTCCAAATAAATTGGGAAGATACAGGCAGAGAAATGCTCACTATCTAAGGTTTGCTGATAGCATATTCATCTTCAGTCATAGCGTCAGAGAAGCTGAGCAATGCCTAAAATGAGCCTAACGCAGTGACTGTGGCAGTTGGCCTCAAAGTTGATAGAAACATTTCATCTACATTGATAATTGTGACTAGGAAATGAACTCCCATCCAAAATGTGCATTTGGTCTGTGAGGTGTGGAACCTATGAAAAGTAGACGCAGAGTTACTCAAAGAGCAATGAAATGAAGAACATCTGCGAGACCAAATTCAGAAATCCTGCACCAAACCTCCTTCAATGATTGTTGCCCCTTGCAAATACATGAGGCGGATTCGTGAATGCAAAAGATGGGAGGCCAGGATATTGTATATATTTGGACGAATCATGGGTTAATATTCAATATACCTACGAGAAAAAATGGCAATCACTGGACGGAAACAAGATATGGGAAATTCTAAGTAGAAAAGGACAACACATTATTCTAGCACAGAGCTTGTTTTCAAGCAATCAACAGATAGTAGGGGCAGACCGCCAAGCCTTGTGGTGGACAATGCATCCTATCATCAAGTCTTAGCTCAGAGCTTGTTTTCAAGCAATCAACAGATAGTAGGGGCAGACCGCCAAGCCTTGTGGTGGACAATGCATCCTATCATCAAGTCTTAGCTCAGAGCTTGTTTTCAAGCAATCAACAGATAGTAGGGGCAGACCGCCAAGCCTTGTGGTGGACAATGCATCCTATCATCAAGTCTTAGCTCAGAGCTTGTTTTCAAGCAATCAACAGATAGTAGGGGCAGACCGCCAAGCCTTGTGGTGGACAATGCATCCTATCATCAAGTCTTAGCTCAGAGCTTGTTTTCAAGCAATCAACAGATAGTAGGGGCAGACCGCCAAGCCTTGTGGTGGACAATGCATCCTATCATCAAGTCATAGCTCAGAGCTTGTTTTCAAGCAATCAACAGATAGTAGGGGCAGACCGCCAAGCCTTGTAGTGGACAATGCATCCTATCATCAAGTCTTAGCTCAGAGCTTGTTTTCAAGCAATCAACAGATAGTAGGGGCAGACCGCCAAGCCTTGTGGTGGACACATCCTATCATCAAGTCTTAGCTCAGAGCTTGTTTTCAAGCAATCAACAGATAGTAGGGGCAGACCGCCAAGCCTTGTGGTGGACAATGCATCCTATCATCAAGTCTTAGCTCAGAGCTTGTTTTCAAGCAATCAACAGATAGTAGGGGCAGACCGCCAAGCCTTGTGGTGGACAATGCATCCTATCATCAAGTCTTAGCTCAGAGCTTGTTTTCAAGCAATCAACAGATAGTAGGGGCAGACCGCCAAGCCTTGTGGTGGACAATGCATCCAATCATCAAGTCTTAGCTCAGAGCTTGTTTTCAAGCAATCAACAGATAGTAGGGGCGGACCGCCAAGCCTTGTGGTGGACACATCCTATCATCAAGTCTTAGCTCAGAGGATGTTCCAACTTCATCAAGTAAAAAACTTCAAATCACGATGTGACTTACAAAGGAAAATGTCACATTTTACTACATTCATTTTAAACCTGAGTTATTGCAGCTTGTGAGACAAACTAGGAAGACAAAGATGTAACTTACTGACAAAATCATTGCAGAGCATAGCCACACTTCTCTTCACTGCCACCTTACCCTCATAGAACATATATCTACAGTCAAAAGCAAGTGACAGCACAGAAAAACTTGACCAGTGATGCCCTCTCAAAAAGACAGTACTGGAAGAAATGTGAAGAGAACATGTTCTGAAAGGAGCAAGCATAGTGACAACGAGATGGATTGCAGTTTCTCCAGCCATTAACAGTTGTGAATCTCTTATAGTCATTAAGATTCGGAACAATGCATGAGGAGCATTCCCAACAGTGCGAGCACGTCAGCCCTTGCAGTATGCTTCTCAGCTGCACCAGTATGGAATGCATCTACACACACGAAACATGTCCATATGGCAGTAATTGAGACATGCCAAATTGGATGCCCTTAACCGACACCAATGGAAAAGGTCCATGCAATCACTGGTATTGCTGACATTAAAAGACATGTCGCATCTGAAGAGATACAAAAGCAGTCCTGTGGCCAGAGACCCCCTATTTTTGACATACATGAGAAAGAATACGACTGAAATCGAGGAAAAATTCTATGTGGACTGTACAGAAAAAAAAATGAAAAGAAAAGTGGCACCAAAAGAATGGTGAAGGTTGGATGGAGATCAAAGAAGAATGGTGAAGGTTGGATGGAGATCAAAGAAGAACCTACACCACGACATGATTTGCCAGATACTACGTGGAGATCAGGTTAAGAACAGGTGTGCCCAGATGTGGGTCTAACCTGAACAAGTGGGGATATGCAGATGATGAATATTACGAATGTGGGGCCGTCCAGGAACCAGAATACCTGATTATATGTCCCAGTATGCAGGAATCCTGTAAAGCGGAGGACATGATGGTGGCAAATAAAAGAGCTCTGACTTGGGTGGTTTTTTGGTGAAGACTGTGAGGTTGCCGGACACGGAAAGTAAGTGAGATTTAGAATAAAGTAGTCCACGTGCCAATCTTTGTTATTGACACATCCACCAATTGCCTCACAATATCCACCAAATGAAGGTTAAAGATCCCCATTTGTTTATTGTTCATTCAGTGATGTCATTGAAGAGAGGGGGATAGTACCTAAAGAACAGGAACAGCCACTTCCTTCATGAATGTCCAAATTCCTCTCATCTCTTCACCCAGATCTGCTCCACATACAGAAATCAAAGAACTGAGGTGGGAGCAGCCCTGTATAACAAACTGCGCAGGACCGCTGAAAACCTCAAATACACCATCTCGCTCATGACCTATAAACGTATAAATATACTGACATTTAGAGTTAGTGTGGACATGTTTATGTTAGGGTGTTTCAACAATAGTGACAGCTGGTATGCAATTGTATTTGCTTTTTGGCACCTGCTGTCAATTTCTCTGTCTAGACCTTCATCCTGTGTGAAAACACTGCCCAAGTACTTGAACTCCTGCACTTGTTTGATCTTAGTCCTGTTTACCATAACGTTCATGTTTTCAGGTGATCTACTTATCTGCATAGTTTCTGTTTTGGATGTGTTAATTCTCATACGGTATCTTTTCCACACAGTATTGTCAGCTGTTGCTGCAGAATAATCTTCACTCTCGAATAGTAGGCATTGATCATCTGCAAAAAGGAGTTCATTTAACTGATTAGCCTCTGTCCTTTCTTCCTCAGCATTTCTTGGCAGATGCTCCCTTTTGACCTTCAGCGTTATTATGCCCAATTACACGTCGAAGAGTAATTGTGACAACACAGACCATTGTCTCACACCGGTTGTTACCTCCATTGTTTCGGTCAGACCATCAGTTATTCTTGCTATACTTTGGCACCCTTGGTACAGCGCTTTAATATTCTCTAATAGCTGACCTTGTACTCCATAGTCATCTAGGATGGCCCATAGTTTATTTGTCTACTGTGTCGAAAGCCTTTTCTTAATCTATGAAAGCAACGTTAAGTTTCCGATCGTATTCGATGTTTGTTTCGCTTAGTTGTCTCAGGGTGAATAAAGCATCTGTGCAACTCCTACGCCATTGGAAACCAAATTGAGCCCCAATCAGCTGTAGTTCAAGTATCGGCCGAATTTGTTGTGTAATATAGTAAAATCTAATGTAGGTATTAAACTGTTTAAAAATGTATGATATTATATAAAACACATGGCTCTGTGCTAAAGCTAAGCTTTGTTTTTATTAATCGAACTTAACTAAAGGTCATGGACAATTGTAGAATTTTTGCAAAAAATAACTGCCAAACATCAAGTTGTTTTCAATAAAATTGATGGGCACGAATTTTGGAACGAACTATACAAGATTATCATATGGGAAGAAGCAACAATGTCCAAAGAATGACAAATAAAGGCATCTGAATAATTAAGCTGCTTAAGAAGATAAACCTGGCAGATTACAGTAATTATAGAGGAACTACATAGTTGGTGGTAATCAGTAGAGTGATATCATATTTGTGGGTGAATCCATGCTATAAAATGGGAAATAACGTCACTTCTGAGATGGCAGGCCGTTGCTGAGCTGAGCCTGGCATACAGAACAATAACCTACAGTATTCTTCTTCTTCTTTGGCATTCACCTTGTTCTGATGTAGTTTACAGCGAGGTTACAATATCTGCTCCTTTCGATCGCGGACCCAGACGCAAACAGACAGCTATGAGTCGCTAGATGCCGCTAGCTCATCCAGTGTTGTATCTTAGGCCTCGGAACTTCCAGTATGAGAATAGAGATAGACATTAGCTCTGAGGTGGCTATGTAGGACCTCTTTAACAAGAGCAATCATTGTGTCAGACTCCTAATCTTTTCTTCTGAAGGTACAGAATGGCTAGCTAAGACATGACTGGATAACAACAGTAGAGGAGGACTCAAAGGGATTGTTGTGGTTCTATCGCCCTGGTCATTTTGAGGTTATGAGCAATGAAAGTGTTGATAACTTGGCTATGTAAGCACATATTATGGACACATTAGAGATGGATAGGAGTGACATTTTGAAGTTTATCAATGACCGCTTACTGGATGTCAACTCATAGAACTCATAGACTGCCGAACTTTAAAACTAAATGAGGGTCAATGGAGCAGGAGAGTATACAACCAGCAGGTTACAGGAACCATCAACATCACCACCTGTTCACTGTTCCAAAGCGGACCCTGCTTATCGTTCAAAAAGACTCAACACCATACATCCAGTTGTGCAACGCAGGCTCAGATCCGTATAGGATGCCTGGCTTCATGACAACGCAGGGTCAGATCCATACAGGATGCCTGGCTTCATGACAACGCAAGCTTAGATCCATACAGGATGCCTGGCTTCATGACAACGCAAGCTCAGGATGCTTCACGACAATGCGGTGGAGATTCAAAGGTATGCTGAATGCCTGGCTTCACGACAATGCGGTGGAGATTCAAAGGTATGCTGAATACCTGGCTTCACGACAATGCGGTGGAGATTCAAAGGTCGCTGAATGCCAATTATAATAGTTCCAGCCGGAGGATGGGCGTTAAGGGCAGGGGTGATGGGGCTGGTGGTTCTGGAAACAAAGGTACCTGAATGTGTGCCACGGTTACTCACCATCTCGATACTAAGTTGACAGAGGAAAACTGGGGGTTGAGGGGAAGAATGTGTCTGTTACAGGTAGAGGCAGTTAAGGGCAGGGGTGATAGGGCTGGTGGTTCTGGAAACAAAGGTACCTGAATGTGTGCCACGGTTACTCACCATCTCGATACTTAGTTGACAGAGGAAAACTTTGGATTGAGGGGAAGAATGTGTCTGTTACAGGTAGAGGCTAGGAGCTGACCACTCTGGCGTTCTGATTTGGGTAGTGGGGAGGTTAGTGACAGACAGAGGCCATTAGGTCTTGCAGCAACATTTTAGAGTGGCAGGAATTCGGAGTGATTCGTTCCAATAAAAAACTAGTTGGAGGTAGATCCAAACTAGGGCAATGGCTGAGTTAGACAACCCACAGAAGACCATTGGACAGCCCTGAAGCTGCTTGAGACTATATAATACTCGGCAAGGATTAACTCAAGTAGGCTGGCCATGGAGAGAGTGGGACTGAGAGTTTAGCTAGGAGACTGTTTACAAATGCCATGGCCATAGTTTACAGCACTAAAAAGCCAGAAAAATACTGTACTTAATGATTTAAGAGCAGTACTCTGTCAACTATGACAGCAGTCCGCACCAAAAAAAGTAGTGGTATAGTGGGTTCCATCCCACTGTAACATCCAAGGCAACGAGGAGGCAGACAGACTGGTAAAAGAAGGTGCAAGACTATAACCAGATTCTAGTGTGACCTACGAAGAGTCCAAAAGGCTTATTAGGGCCAGATACATGGCCAAATGGGAAACAGAACATACTGGCTACACAAAAAATTATGCCTACTACCAGCTAAACAGAAGAGAGCAGGTCATGGTCTTCAGACTCCGCACAGGTCACAACGGACCGAGGTAAAATCTATTCAATAAATTGAAGATAGGTGGCACTGACGAATGCACCTGTGGCACAGGGAAAATGACCGCTGAACATCTGCTGCAAAATTGTCCGACATAAGAGGACCAGAGAAAGCACATGTGGCCATCACCAGTGCCAACACTAGACAAGCTCTATGGCAGTGTCGACAGCCTCAAGATGACAGCTGCTTTCTTTGAACAAATTCAAGTTGACGTCTGACAGCATAAAGAAGAAGAAGAAGCTAGGAGACTGGCTGGAAAGGAATGAGAGTTTAGCTCACCGACTTACTAGAAGAGCGATTGATAGGCTGCTACTAGATAGCAGGCTGTTTACGAGTTTGTGAGAGATGGAATGAGTTGCAGGGTAACCGGACCAGCATACGCCTTTGAGTCTTGGACACCCCGTGACTAGAAGAGTTCTAAATGTGTGTGTAGTGTGTGCAGGCCACTGGGGGAACGATGTATGTTCTGGAGCATGTGTATACGCAGATCGACTGAGTGTGCGACCACATGTGAGTATACATTGAACAGATTGAATGTGAAATGTAAAGATCACCTGCCTGAAGGGATCTGAGTGTAAGTGAATGCACAGAACGACAGAGTATATAGTACGATCTTGAAGGCTAGGTGTGAGAGTGTGCAGATAAGGGGAGAGGAGCGGCTAAAACTGGCTTGTATTAGTTGGGGGAAATATTCAAAAGCTTGTGCTGTCAACCTCTGTGGTAATTAATATTTATATGTATACTGTTGTTATGATTGTTAAGCAGCCAAAATGTTGGCTTTGTCTAGATTCATGTAATAAATCTGTTAACTGCCATCACTGTGTTATTGGCTGTTTTGTGATGTGGATGCATGTTGTAACATTCTAGATAGCTAACTACTCAGCGAATCCTGGATTCTGCCACACAATAACTCAATGCAATTTTATTGTGCACTAAAGACTGTCTATGGTCCAACGTTCTATCATTCTTCTTAGTGTTGACGGAACAATGCTATTGACTGACAAAGTTCAGATTTTGGAACGCGGATCATTTTGATACCATTCTCAACTGCCCATTCCTAATTAGTGCACAAGCCATAGCTAGCTTGTATTAGGCTACTATTGACCAGGGACTTGACCTTGAGCCCACAGGGGCAGAGGTCAGAAAGACTATCAGCCGTTGGTCCAAAGACAAGGCTCCCAGTTCTGATTCCATCCCAACAGCAATTTATCAAGCAGGTGGTCCTGCGCTTCATCAGGATAGCCAAGAAAGTTCCACGGGAGATGAAGGATGCCACAATTATACATCTGTGCAGGCAAAAAGGTAATCATCAATCCTGCGATAGAGGTATCTCTCTGCTGTCAATAGCAGACAAAATTCTGGCTGAGTACTGTTCAACTGCCTGTTACCTTGAGCAGGGTTTACACCTTGAGCGTTAGTGTGGTTTTCATACGAGCCATGGATGATTGATATATGCAGCTCGATCTCTACCTCTGTATGCTATCAGCCATACCAATGGACGAAGAAAAGATGCAGGCTAGCGGACATTGCACATCTGTCCTATTGTGTCAACTTCCCAGGTGGCGGGGAATGCTAGGCGTACCATCACTGCAGAGAAGCCGAGAAAATAAAGGGAGCAAAGAGATACCCCACTCACATGCACATGCTACGTTTCTGGCAGGACGTGACGATCCTGGGATACAGACACACTGGACTGCCTCTCTTCCAGGTTAGTACAAACCAGTACATAGTCCATATCATATATCATATCTCATATATCATCACCGCATCCTATAGACACGAGTAGTGAAGACTCGTTAGTCTGGTAAAACAACTTCCATAAGAGAGACAACTCTGATCATAAACAACTGCTGCCTTGCAGATAGGCTGGGGACAGCCAAAGGCTAAGGAGGGCATCCCTACAGAAACGCCTGTTGAAATCGGATGCACTGGGCCACAAGCCTAACAAAACAGTGCAACGTAAATCGCAGTATGATGGCAGCACAACCTATTAGAAAAATGTATGGCGCTCATCCTGCGGAGTCCCGCCAGGCAGCGAGAGTGTCGGGCCTCACGCTTCGTAGGGGCCCACCCTTGACTACTGGTGGTCACCCACCCATGTGTTGTGGAGTCGAGGCACATGGCTATGGGGCAACATCTATTGACCAAGAACACAAGACCCTCAGAATACTTCAGTGGAATGCGGAGGGAGTCATTAACAAAAAGCTTTCCCTAACACATCACTTGCATGAAGGTAAGATTGACGTGGCATGTATGTAAGAAACGCACCTCAACAGCAACCACAAATTCTCAATCAGAGGATACCAGGCCTTTCGTCTGGATAGAGAAGGTCACAAAGGAGGGGTTCTGATACTGACCCGTAACTGCATACCGAGTAGCGCGGTATCTGTCAATCACACCGGACAAGCAGAAATTGTAGGAGTCGACATAATGGCTCAAGAGACGAAGACCCGCATCTTCAATCTGTACGGACCACCAAACAAAGACCTATCGCTCTCGAGTATGTTAGTCAAAGACTCCAACTGCATAGTAGTTGGAGACTTCAACAGCCACTCGGAGAGATGGGGATACTCTGACACTGACAGCAGAGGTGACGAAGTGGAAGATTGGGAGATAGACACAAATATCTATCTAATCAATAGGCCGGAGGATAGCCCTAGCTTCTATTCTAGAACATGGCATACCACCTCCACTCCAGATTTGGCCTTTTCCGGGGTGGACATTCACCATTAAATAGACTGCCAGGTACTAAACCAACTGGCAGGTAGCGACCACAGGCCAATTAGGCTAGAAGTGGACACGGAAGTAGGCCCACAGGAAACAAAACCGCTCCCACGTTGGAATTACAAACGAGCCGACTGGGGCAGATTTGCAAGCCTGACAGATGGGCTGTGCGAAACCATCAACACACGGAACAACAAAATGAAGCCCATGGTGGAAAGCATAAGCAAAGCAATAATGCAAGCTGCCACTGAAATCATCCCAAGAGGGGCAAGGAAAAATTATAAGCCCTATTGGAACGATGATTTGCAGAAAGCGGAAGATGCAGTCACAAATGCTAGGAACGTGGCAGATCGAGAACAATCCATGGAGGAAAATATCGCCCTCAAAGCCACCACAGCAAAATACTAATACACTCTAAACCAAACAGCAAGAGAAAGCTGGAAAAACAAAACAGAAAGCCTCAATCTAAACAAAGAAGGGAACAAACTATGGAAGCTAGTCAGAGCCATGAATGATGAAACACCATCAAACAGGCAAATTACAATCAAACAGGGGGACAACATGCTCACTGGAAAAAAGGCAGCAAACGCCTTTGTTGAACATTATGCCAGAGCAAACCCCATTGATGTCCCTGCAGATAGGCATACGGACATCAGTGAGGAGCAAATGGGGCACGGCAACATCAATATGAAGAGCATATGATGGCAAAATTAACAATGAATGAAATGGAAGAGGCCATGAGAACATTAAAGAAAAGGAATCTCCTGGAAAAGCGGGATAACAAACGAAATGCTGATGGGGTTGGGCCAAACAGCAAAGAGGAAACTACTTTCAGTCCTGAACCAAAGCTGGAAAAGGGGTATTGTACCCCAGGCATGGAAAGACGCAGTACTTGTACCAGTACCAAAGAAAGGAAAAGACAAAACAGATCCAAATGGATACAGGCCTATCAGCCTACTGAGCTGCGTAGACAAACTGATGGAACGTATGATGAACACCAGACTGATTTGGCATCTGGAAGAAAAACACATACTAATTCCACAGCAAGCAGGCTTTAGACAGCACAGATCTACTGAGGATCAGGTCATCCTCATAGCCCAGGAAATAGAGGATGCCTACCAGGAACAAAAACACACAGTAGCGGTTTGGGTGGACCTAGAAAAGGCATTTGACAAAGTCTGGAAAGAGGGACTTAGAGTCAAGCTACGAAGAATTGAAGTTTGTGGGAAAATGTACAAATGGATAAGCCACTACCTCAAAAACAGAACGACCAGAGTTCACGTACAAGGGCAGATGAGCAAAAAGGTGACACTTGAGCAGGGAGTACCCCAAGGGGGAGTACTGTCACCCACACTCTTCCTGGTGTATATAAATAATATAACAGAGAATATACCAAGAAGAGTCCATAGCTCAATGTTCGCAGACGATCTGGCTATGTGGACCTCTGAAAAGAATCTCACCATAGCAAGAAATCGTATGCAGCAGGCCCTAACATCGCTGGAAGAGTGGGCGAACTCATGACTGGTCAAAATAAACGAGGAAAAAACCACATGTACAATATTCTCGCTGTCAAACAAACCCTAAAACACCAAATTAAGTCTTAACGGCAAATACCTGCAGACAAACGACAACCCAAACTACCTGGGAGTCACATTTGATAGGTGCATGACATGGAAAAGTTAGATCGAGAGAAACCGAATGAGAGCCAGAGAAAGAATGGCAATCATGAGGAAACTTGCTGGCACAAGCTGGGGAGCAGACGAAAGTATACTAAAGAAACTGTACACTGGAAGAGTGAGACCAGTTCTCGAGTATGGCATTGCGGCATGGACAAAATTAGCAAACTCCAAAACCAAGCCATGAGAGTTATAACAGGAGGCATGAAGTCAACGCCAATTGTAGAACTTGAAAAGATTACAAAGCTGCAATCCATGACTGACAGAAGAGACTGCGGAGCCCAGCTGCAATCAGAGAAACTCAGAAGACTGACTGACCATCCAATGCACCAGAGACTAAACAACTTCGGAAATGGGAAACTAAAGCGGAGAAACTTTGCAGAAATAGCCAAAGCAAAGATGCACGAAGAGCCCATGAACGCACTAACAACACCAAAGCCCATCACTACTGTACGAAAACCTATCCGGAGGCAGCATATATTTCCAGAGGTGGTAGAAAATTTACCAGGTATTGGAAACAAAAACTGCCAGACTGAAAAAGAAAGAAGAGATACTACCCTGAGCTACATATCAAAAAACTACCCAAGCATGGACTGGACCCATGTATACACCGACGGTTCTGTAACAAACACTACACAGAACAGAGGGGCAGGAGCATTTCTGAACCTACCAAATGGCAGAAAAATAACACTGTCATTCGTTACTGGAAAATACACAAGCAATTTCAGAGCGGAGGCAGAGGCACTGAGGGCGGCAGTGGAAGAAATGGTGACAGGTAAAAGGAATGAAAGCCATATAGTCCTGCTTACTGATGCCTTGGCCGTAGTCACAGCACTGAAAAGCCAGAAAAATACTGAGCTTAATGATTTAAGAGCAGTACTCTGTCAACTATGACAGCAGTCCGCACCGAAAAGGGAAGTGGTACAGTGGGTTCCATCCCACTGTAACATCCAAGGCAACGAGGAGGCAGACAGACTGGCAAAAGAAGGTGCAAGACTACCACAACCAGATAATAGTATGACGTACGAAGAGTCAAAACGGCTTATTAGAGCTTGATACATGACCAAATGGGAAACCGAACATACTGGCTACACCAAAAACGATGCCTATTACCAGTTGAACAGAAGAGAGCAGGTCGTGGTCTTCAGACTTCGCACTGGCCACAATAGACTTAGGTACCACCTATTCAACAAATTGAAGATAGGTGGCACTGACGAATGTCCGTGTGGTACCGGGAAAATGACCGCTGAACATTTGCTACAAAACTGCCCAACATACGAGGATCAGAGAAAGCAGATGTGGCCATCAGCAGTGGCAACACTAGACAAGCTCTATGGCAGTGTCAACAGCCTTAGGATGACGGCTGCTTTTTTTGAAAAAATTAAGGTTGATGTCTGACTGCGTACGATGAAGAAGAAGATATATGCAGCTTGTCAACTGCAAGAGAAATTTCAAGAACAGAACTGTGCCATGTATACAGTTTTTTGTCAATCTGACTAAAGTCTCTGACGCCGTCAATATGGTTGAAAGTTTGGCTGCACCTGCAGATTTATTGCGATTGTCAACCAATTTTATGATAGCACGTGTACTGCACGAGGGAGAATTGTATGTAGCTTTCCTAGTTACCACCGGTGTCAAGCAGGGCTGTGTGCTGGCACAAACACTCTTTAGCATGGTCTTCGCAGCAATGTTCACTGATGCTGTACATGGCACTGCTACATGCTTGCATATCACCTACAGGACACAGGGTCAGCTGTTCATCCCGACGCACCTGAAATCCTGCACCAAGTGAGTGAGACCACGATCCTGTAATTCCTATTCGAGGACGATTGCGGCCCTCAACACATGCTCAGAATAAGATTTCGGCGAAATGCAGCAACTTTAGTCTCGCAAACTAACAATAGGAAAGTGAAAAAGGCAAATGCAATGGTATGATAAAAAGAAATATTAAGCATAGGAGCAAGGAAGTGATAGTCAAACTGTATAAAGCATTAGTTAGACCTAGATTGGAGTACTGTGTACAGGTGTGTAGTACTTATCATAGATGGGATATAAACATGCTGAAAAGGATACAAAAAAGAGTGACATAGCTGATAGTGGGATTCCAGAATTACAGTTATGATCAAAGACTCGGAAAAACCGGCCTACAGTGTCTAGAAAAGAGAAGGATTTGAGATGACTTAATACAGGTTTATAAGATAATCAAAGGAACAGATAAATTAGACTATAAGAAGTTTTTAAAAATACAGCCACCTACAAGAACAAGAGGGCATAGCTACAAGTTGACTAAAGAAAGGTCAAGATTAGATATTAGGAAATATTTTTTTAGTCAGAGAGTGGTGAAGGCTTGGAATGCATTGCCACAGGAAGTAGTGGAGGCGGGAACAATTAATGCATTCAAGAATGGATTGCATGCACATAGCTTTTAGAGAAAGGAAATGTAAAAGAAACTGGTTATTTACAGACTCTGCAGTCTTCTTCTTCTTCGTACGCTGTCAAGCGTCAACCTGTATTTTTTCTAAAAAAGCAGCGGTCATCCTGAGGCTATCGACACTGCCATAGAGCTTGTCTAGTGTTGCCACATGTGCTTTCTCTGGTCCTCGTATGTCGGGCAGTTTTGCAGCAGATGTTCAGCAGTCCTTTTCCCGGTACCACAAGTGCATTCGTCAGTGCCACCTATCCTCAGTTTATTGAATCGGTGGTACCTCAGTCTGTTGTGGCCTGTGCGGAGTCTGAAGACCACGATCTGCTCCCTTCTGTTCAGCTGGTAATAGACATAGTTTTTCGAGCCCGTCCCACCAGGCGAGACATTGCCTCATTAGGCTAGAGCCTCACGGTTCTAGTTGCCCAGTGTGTACCCTGAGGAGGTGAGGTTGGCTTGTGAGCTCACTTAATCGGCAGGCTACTAATTTCACTTTTCACTCTTCCAGGGAAGAGCTAGCCAGCCTCAGCACCGCTGCAATGTGGTGCCGAGCATGAACACACCTTACACACATCATAACAAACAATAATAATATAAGTAATAGAGAATATCCACACAAAAAGTTGACAAAGTCACTTAACTCTTAGAAGACTCTGTATACAACCAGTTTTATTTACATTTCCTTGGTCTAAACGATATGCACATGCAATCTATTCTTAAATGCATTAATTGTCACTGCCTCCACTACTTTCTGTGGCATTGCATTCCAAGCATTCACCACTCTCTGACTAAAAAAATGTCCCTAATATCTAATCTTTACCTCTCTTTAGTTAATTTGTAGCTATACCCTCTTGTTCTTGTTGGTGGTTGTATTTTTAAAAACTTGTTATACTCCAATTTATCTGTTTCTTTGATTATCTTATAACCCTGTCACCTCAAATACTTCTCTTTTCTAGACACTGTAGGCCATTTTTTCTTAGTACTTCCTCATAACTGTAATTCTGGAATCCCACTATCAGTTTTTCTGTGATGTTTATATCCCCTCTACAATAAGACCTCCACACCTGAACACAATACTCCAATCTAGGCTTAACTAATGCTTTATAAAGTTTGACTATCATTTCCTTGCTACTGTGTTTAATATTTTTTTTATCATACATAACATTGCATTTGCCTTTTGCACTGCTACCTGGACTTGCTCAATCACTTTACCTGTATGATATATTAATTATTATAGCCCCTACGTTCCCTTCCTATCATTCTAATATTGTTCTCTCTGTAATTCTTCATTAAATTAGATTTATCATATGTTCCATATTAGATACAATCATTTACCCATGTGGATGACTGTACATTTACTTACATTAAACACAATCATTTACCCATGTGGATGACTGTACATTTACCCATGTGGATGACTGTACATTTACCCATGTGGATGACTACATTTACCCATGTGGATGACTGTACATTTACCCATGTGGATGACTGTACATTTACCTACATTAAACTCCATTTAAAATGGCATTTGCCAGCTTACAGACCATTCATTCTCAAATTTTATCTAAATCCGACCTCAATATATCCACTTCTGCTTTTAGATAAGACACTACTGCCCAGTTTTGTGTCATCAGCAAATTTTGCAATCATTGATCCGATATCAATTCAATGTAAATGTCCAAATCATTTTTTATATTCTATTAATTCAATCAAAAAGACGATCAAAACGATATATCACATGTAGTGTAACATAAAGAAAGAAATTTTGCATCATTATTTTAGTTTGTGAATTATGCAAATGAGGTCGCCAGTTTGAATATTAATTAGTTCCTGTCTTTTTTAAAAGTTATGCAATTACTGTCATCAGTTGTAATTTGTTCTCCTGAATATAAAAATGTATGGTTTTACAGGTGTTCAGTCATGACTAGCAGAGATAATAAATATATTGTCCACACCCCTTTACTTTTCGGAATCAACTTTGCCAAAGTCCCTAGTTTATATTTTTCCATGTAGTTAGTGTATAATATAGCCCTTTCGCTAATTTTTTCAATACAACAAAATCATAACTTCCCGATTGACATAGGGATATGGTTGATATATCATTGGAAAGCTTTTTTCTATGGCTTTCTAATAGTTGTATTTGTAATGATCAGCTCCTAATGCAATACCAGCTGATGGAATACCAGCAGAGGTATATAAGACAGCTGGCCCATCCCTCACCAGAAGGATCACTGAACTCTTCTGTCACATGTGGGCTGAAGGATAAATTCCGCAGGAGCTAAAGGACGCCTCAATCGTTCACCTGTACAAAAGAAAAGGCAACCGTCAGGAATGCGACAATCATCGTGGAATATCGCTACTCTCCGTAGCAGGCAAGATCCTAGCTCGCTTACTGCTAAACAGGCTCAACAAACACCTTGAACAAAGCCACCACCTCCCAGAAAGCCAATGTGGATTCAGAGCCGGAAGAGGAACAGTGGACATGATTTTTGCCGCTCGTCAAGTACAAGAGAAGTGTCGAGAACAAAATCAGGCATTGTACACCACATTTATTGATTTGACAAAGGCATTTGATACATTTAACAAAGGAGGGCTGTGGATGATAATGTCTAAGTTTGGCTGTCCCGACAAGTTCCTAACAATGGTAAAACAGCTACACGAAGGCATGTGTGCTCGTGTACTGGACAGCGGTGCAATCTCTAAAACGTTTCTAGTATCAAACGAAGTAAAACAAGGATGTGTACTCGCCCCGACTTTGTTCAACATGATGTTCGCGGCCACGATGACAGACGCCTTCAGATCATTGGAGCTTGGAATATCCATAAAGTACCGCACAGATGGCAAATTACTCAACTCCAGAAGAATGAAGGCCAAAACCAAAGTGGCTGGCGACATAATCAGGGAACTTGTATTTGCTGACGACTGCGCTCTAATGAGCAGCTCAGAACTGAACATGCAGGTTGGAATGGACCAGTTCTCTGCCGCATGCAACAATTTTGGCCTGACCATAAATGCCAAAAAAACAGAGGTCATGTACCAACCAGCACCAGGCATGCCGTACACAAAACCAAAGACTACAGTCAGACGTTGAATGCCGTAGACAAATTCACATATCTGGGCAGAACGTTGTCGAGATCTGTCAGCCTAGACGATGAGGTGGCAAGCAGAATAGCAAAGGCCAGCACAGCCTTTGGTAGAATGCGCTCGATGGTCTGGGCACGTCGTGGCATCCGCGTCAAGACCAAACTCCAACCCTACTATATGCTTGCGAAAGCTGGACTGTATACTCTGGACATGCAAGGAGGTTAAACTACTTCCACACAGGTTGCCTGAGGCGAATATTCCACATCCGATGGCAAGATCGTGTCACTGACATCGAGGTTCTCTCGAGGGCTAACATGCCCAGCATCCATGCACTGCTAGAAAAAGCACGACTAGGATGGGCCGACACCTCGTCCATATGTCAGACGAGCGGCTCCCAAAGAAGCTTCTCTTCGGCGAGCTGAGAGAGGGCGCCCAAAGAAACGTTTTAAAGACGGTCTGAAGGACTCACTAAAAAGTTGCCAGATTGACATCGACACCTGGGAATGTCTTGCGCAAAACAGATCTGACTGGAGAAGCGCAGTCAAATCGGGTGTAGCTGCCGGTGAAGACGACCGTATTGTGAAACCCAGAGCAGACGCGAGGCGCGGAAATCCCGAGTAGCGGGAACACCATCCCCTTCTACAAACCTCGTGTGCCCGATATATAGCAGATGTTTTCGTGCTCGCATTGGCCTGTTCAGCCACATGCGCACCCACACCCAACAGGGAAATCTGTGACAAGGATGATGTCGGCGGTCCTCATCGACAACGATGGACAGCTATTTTTTGTAATGATGTAGAGTCAATTTGAAAATTCCACTCACTAAAGGTACTTAGTACCTTTAAAACTAAATTGCTTCAAAAACTTAGCCCTGTGTGTGTCAGCTGTGTGGCACTCTCCACTTTTTACTTTACACAAGTAGATGGGCAACTAATACAATGGTGGCAAGTAAATCAAATCATTTGACAAATGCATAGGTCGAATTTGTAAACTAAAACAATCACCAATCCAAGTCGAATGGCTGTGTAAAATAAACAATTAGTTAAATTAGACTAGTTTTTGTTTCTAATTGGAAAGTAGGTACAGTATAGTACTTAACTTAGTACTACTACTAGTACTGAAAAGTAGTAGTAGTTACGTTAAGTCTAGTAAACCTATCGATGGACCAGGGCCATGGCATGGAATTGTTTAAAACATGGCACGAACCTCAAGGAACTTGAGCTCTTGGAAGTCTATTTCTTCAATAAATGAAGGC
This sequence comes from Ariolimax columbianus, assembly GCA_036924085.1. Taxonomy (NCBI): domain Eukaryota; kingdom Metazoa; phylum Mollusca; class Gastropoda; order Stylommatophora; family Arionidae; genus Ariolimax; species Ariolimax columbianus. The sequence goes on along the minus strand of JAVGWX010000011.1, from coordinate 92,724,094 downwards.
TGTATTTCCATAATGAAAATGAGCTAATCTAGACACAGCTGGTGTCTGCCAATATGAAACGTCAGAGGTAGATTTGTTAGTGCAGTTCTTGCCCCGCTTCTATTTACATGGTGTCTGCCGGAAACTCATCAAGGCTAGGGCTACAATCATTGTGGAAATACTACTTTTCGGACCATTGGAATGTTATTTGCAGAAACATTGTGAAATCAATTGGAAAGGGGGAGGGGGGGGGTGCCAAAACAGTGTCTACAGCACCCTTCGCTATGGCAATAGGCACGCACTAGGTTCAGGCTGTTTTCAATGCAACATGGCTGGCCAGATGTGGATCGACGTGATTCCCGTTGTAGTGAGCGTTTCGCAGATGAAACTAAGCAAAGTACAACCGCCTGGAGGACCACGGTCCACCTTCATCAGCACGTTCGGGATATCGGGAAAAGCTGCAACAACCCGTCACGTACGGCCCTTTTCATGGGGCACAAAAGAGTAAATGAATTCGTTGTGGGCAGCAACAACACGCAGCTAAACCGCTATCACGTGAGGGAGTCCGTACAGCATCCTGGGTGTTGGGGGGGGGGGGGCAGGACGCGAACACTATCGCAAAGATATTGGAGAGAGTTGGCACTGCCACGGTCTCTTTCATAAGACTAAGATGGCACGGGGAAGGGCAACCGGGACAACTGCCCAGGTGTGAAATTTTTTTTTAAGGAAATGTGAGAGGGGATGAGACTACGTACATGAATAGTTCTTCAATGGCAAAGCATTTATAATGAGTTTGAAGTTAGTCACAACGTGTCTGACTCTTACCTATTAGTCACAACGTGTCTGACTCCTACCTATTAGTCACAACGTGCCTGACTCCTACATATTAGTAGCAACGTGTCTGACTCCTACCTATTAGTCACATGTCTGACTCCTACATATTAGTCACAACGTGTCTGACTCCTACCTATTAGTCACAACGTGCATGACTCCTACCCATTAGTCACAACGTGCCTGACTCCTACCTATTAGTCACAACGTGTCTGACTCCTACCTATTAGTCACAACGTGCCTGACTCCTACCCATTAGTCACAACGTGCCTGACTCCTACATATTAGTCACAACGTGTCTGAATCCTACCTATTAGTCACAACGTGTCTCCTATCTATTAGTCACGTGTCTGACTCCTACCTATTAGTCACGCGTGTGACTGCTACCTTTTAGTCACAACCTGTCTGACTCCTACCTATTAGTCACGTGCCTGACTCCTACATATTAGTCACGTGTCTGACTCCTACCTATTAGTCACAAAATGTCTGACTCCTACATATTAGTCACAACCTGTCTTACTCCTACATATTAGTCACAGCCTGTCTGACTCCTACATATTAGTCACAACCTGTCTTACTCCTATAACTACCAAGATAATTAATTTTGTTTTGCAACCGTCTTTTATTAATATAAATTGTTGATAAAACAAAAGGCTTTTGCTATTCAACAAATACCTACACACAATTTCATTCACTATCAAACATTATAATTCATCATTATAAGCGTCTCAATTTATGTAGACCATGCGCGTGGCGCCCTGTGAGTTTTGTCAGCTCTGTCTCCTGTAGACCATGCGCATGGCGCCCTTTGAGTTTTGTCCAGCTCTGTCTCCTGTAGACCATACGCGTGGCGCCCTGTGAGTTTTGTCCAGCTCTGTCTCCTGTAGACCCTTCGCGTGGCGCGCTGTGAGTTTTGTCCAGCTCTGTCTTCTTTATTTCGACACTGTCTGCTATGGCTGTAAAGGCCGATCCACGAGTCCCTGCCTCAGATTGTACAACCTCTAACTGAGGCGGTCGCTAACCGGTGTGTTGCTTGATCACTTCAGTCTTTCTCTTGTCTCTGCAGCCAGGAGACGAGCGTCGACAGGCACTATGTCCCATCAAACTGACTTCCCTAACAGATCCATTCTGAGCAATGGTTCCTCAGCCCTCGGATGGGATATATAATTAGGGACGACCAGAGCGGCGGAAAAGCTAGATCGGGACCTCCAGATGGATGTGACACACTCAGATAATTCGGAATTCCAGAATACCAAAGAAATTGGCAAATAATAGCAGTAGAGAAGGAAGTTTTAGAATATCAATTTGGATTTCGAAAGTAAAATGGAACAATGGAAGCAATTTTCTGTTTGCAAACTCTGACAGAGAAATATATAGAAATACATAATGACATTTATATTTTCTCCATAGACTACAGAAGGCTTTTGATAGTCCAACATGGGAAATTGATTAAATGTCTCCAAGAAATAGGTATAGATGGTAAAGATATAAGACTGCTAAGTAATATGTACTCGGAACAAACTGTAAAGTTATGCTCTCCAAGTATAGATGTAAAAAGAGGAGTGAGAAAGAGACGTGCAACAATTTCCTGTAGAGCATTGACGCTTGGAGCAATAGAAGTAGGGTCTGACGACTGTATTCTCTAGGAATGAAAAATGACCTGAATTTTGGTTGACGAGCCCAGGTCATTCCTAGGTCAAGTAACACCGGTGTCGCACTAGGTGACCAGGAAGCGAGATGTTAAGTAATGTTTGAAAAGCTTCAACGTAGAAAAATGTGTCAGTGTGTATGAACTAGCCCAGGAAAGTATATTTCACTTTGTCATTAGTGCTGAAATGCTGACCTCCTAGGAATTCTTGTTACAGGTTTACTTCGCAACTCACGATCCTAATTAATACAATTATTTTAACTGCAGCAAGAGCAAATGAATGTTTATTACACAAACATCATATACATTATAATAATGAACTAGGCAAGTGGTTGCTATTATATTGTCCATCAACCATTTAACAATGTCTCTCAAAACTTTCATGCAAATAGCACAGGTATTTCTCTTGCATTTTATTAACCCAAGGTCATATGACTGAGTTGACACAATACTATCTAACTAATGTTCCATTCACAGCCCTATCTCACTCGGAGTTGATACAATACCGTCTAGCTAACTGTTCACTAGAAATCTTCTGGTCCTCGTACGTCTGGTGACCGCCTGTTCCTCCTCTCGGCAACGTATGGTTCTTATCAGCTGCTTGTTTCGTCATCAAGTCAGGAAGATGATTTCAGCGATTACAGCTTCTGGCTCTTCTTCGTGGTCGTCAAGTCAGAACTCTGTGACGACTACAGGGGTTCTTGCACCAACCGTGGTCGTTCTCCAACTCATTAATAACGCCCTTGATAACGGGTTCTGTTGTCGACGTCGATGGTTCTGTTACTGTAAGCCTCAGTCCAAGAGAAACACATTGGTTACGACATGTTGTCGGGGCGACCGCTTCGTGTTTAAAGTAACACGTCTCCTTCTGACGAGTATGCAATCGAATGCCCCTCCAGGGACTTGGAAGTCAGCGTCATATGTGACAAGGTGTCAAACGTCAAATCAATAGGACAACACACACACAGTCAAATGCTTACACGTGATTGGTCGAGATCCTCCATCTAAGTGACTAAAATCTGCTTCGATGACTTCTCTGTTGTACTAGAGCTACTGCTATTCTATCTCTCTGTTGTACTAGAGCTACTGCTATTCTATCTCTCTGTTGTACTAGAGCATTTGTTATTCTATCTCTCTGTTGAACTAGAGCTATTGCTGTTCTATCTCTCTGTTGAACTAGAGCTATTGCTATTCTATCTCTCTGTTGTACTAGAGCTATTGCTGTTCTATCTCTCTGTTGTACTAGAGCTACTGCTATTCTATCTCTCTGTTGTACTAGAGCTATTGCTATTCTATCTCTCTGTTGTACTAGAGCTATTGCTGTTCTATCTCTCTGTTGTACTAGAGCTACTGCTATTCTATCTCTCTGTTGTACTAGAGCTACTGCTATTCTATCTCTCTGTTGTACTAGAGCTATTGCTGTTCTATCTCTCTGTTGTACTAGAGCTACTGCTATTCTATCTCTCTGTTGTACTAGAGCTATTGCTATTCTATCTCTCTGTTGTACTAGAGCTATTGCTGTTCTATCTCTCTGTTGTACTAGAGCTACTGCTATTCTATCTCTCTGTTGAACTAGAGCTACTGCTATTCTATCTCTCTGTTGAACTAGAGCTATTGCTATTCTATCTCTCTGTTCTAGTAACTCAACCTCAGCCGATGTTTCTCGCTCTGTCCTATCCATCCTACCTATTATCCAGCAGTCGTCAGTTCTGTGGTCTATCTCTAATACTCTCGACCCAAGTTGATATACATTACATTCTCCGTTTGGGTCCATGAAGTCAATCTTTGTCTAGTTTTGGCGCCTTCAACTTTTCATGAACTATCTAGCTACTTAATGAAAGGAAGTTCTTTCTTGACCTAAAAAGTTGTGGGATTTCAAAAAATGAACCGTGAGAAAATCCAATTTGGCTGGACAGTCTTAAACGACCAATGTCAAAGAATTTCGAACAATGACTGTTCTATTAGCGCCATCTCTTGGACAGGGTTTTTAAGTTAATGTTGGGGTACACGAACAGTGTTTTCAGGGCTTCCCAGGGCTCATGTGACCCTTGTAACTGTTACTTTCTTTTAGGTGTCCATACAGTTGGAAATCGCTTGGAACGAGATCTGGTCTGTAAGGTGGATGTGGTAATACCTCCCATACGAATTGATGCAAATGACACATAGTACGGTGAGCCGTGTGAGATGGAGCACTATCTTGCAGGAGCAGGACTTCCTTTGTGATCAAACCAGGCTTTTTTTCCGCAGACGGTTATGCACACCACTCAAAATGCGAATGTACTGCTCACTGGTGGTAATGGCATCACATGGTACGAGAATCAACATCCAGAACAAGACGGTGCCACAATCTGGATATTCACAGGAATGTTGTGGCGTGAGAGTCACCACGGCCGGGATCATCACTCGCGGATGTACGGCCTTCTCTAAAACATTTATACCCTTCAAATGTTTTACTGTGGCGTCTCATCACCGTATTGTTATTGCAGTCTTCTGTAAATACCAGCAGGTTTCACACCTTCTTTCACAAGAAACTTCATTACAGCACGTTGTTCCATGCAAGCACTGACAGTGTTGGCCGCCATTTGTATTTATGTCACGTGACTGGCCCATGACAAGTGGGCCACCTAGCAGTAGCAGGACACAAGTGCCCCTAACTAATGATAGTAGTTCCAGCACGCTATAACCCATTCAGGTAGGACTTGATCGAAAAGTCTCGGTTTGACTTAATCGCATCTCATATAATAACGGAAGAAGTCAGCTATGAAAGAAAAATAAGTAAAGATAAAGGTATGGCCAAGATGGTATTCAAAAAGATGCGACACATATTGACATCCAAACAGATAAATCAAAATTTGAAAATGAAAATTATCAGGTGTTATGTATACTCGTTACTACTTTATGGCGCAGAAACATGGGCACTGAATAACAAGTTGGAAAAGACAATTGAAGCCTTCGAAATGTGGTATATAGAAGATTGAGTCACATTTCTTGGATAGTAGAGAAACAATGTGGAAGTATTGAAAAAGTTAGGGTGAAAAGAGAATTAATGACCAAAATCAAGGTTAGATAGACAGGTAAGTTACTTTGGTCATATAACAAGACATACCTCCTTATTGAAGACCATACTGGAGGGTAGGGTGGAAGGCAGTCGTTCAAGAGGCAGGCAATGTTTTCAGTTGGAGGATAACAAGAGGATGCAATGATCAAAGCAACTGACTATGAATGTATTATTAAGTTTGTTTTTGTTTGTTGTTAATTTCATTTTGTGACCCCAAACAACAGTTAATTTATTCAATTGTTGTGTAAGCAAATAATTATTATGTGATATAGAATAATAACTTAACTTAACACCTTTATACTGGTTTAGAAGACTCTACAGAGTCTGTATACAACCAGATTTTATTTAGGGTGCTTTAACCTATGTGCAAATCCATCTTAATAGACTCAAACACCAGAGCTAAGTAGACACATAGCCAGTTAGGCGCCATCTATAGCTGCTCTTAACAAACGACCTGGGGAAAGATACACATAACTTATCCAGCGTTCTAACATAAATTTGGTAAACTCTTGAAGAAAAAGAGTACAAATAGTGATTGTATGAACACAAATAGTGATTGTTTGAACACAAATAGTAATTGTATGAACACAAATAGTGATTGTATGAACACAAATAGTGATTGTATGAACACAAATAGTGATTGTTTGAACACAAATAGTGATTGTATGAACACAAATAGTGATTGTATGAACATAAACCATTATCTAAAAACAAAACACAAGTTCTTCTAACAAGGACGTGGGGGAAGACTAACGTCCGGTCAGGAAAAACATACTGGCCAAGACCCTCATCTCGGCCTCCTAGCAGGCCTCCCTGGAAACGGGCTGTTTTCATGGCAGCCTGGCAACGAGGTGAAGGATCGACGTGATCCTCGTAGTAGTGAATGACACGCAGATCAAGCCAAGCATAACACAACCGCCAGGAGGACCCAAATCCACCTTAATCAGCACACTCGGGATGTGAGATAAGCTACTGCAACCCGCCACTTAACGTTCTGTTCAGGACGCACAACAGAGTAACCTTCTCAATGTGGGCATTGGCAAACAACAACAATCAAATAGACATACGTGTCTCTTGATACATACGTGTCTCTTGATACATATGTGTCTCTTGATACATACGTGTCTCTTGATACATACGTGTCTCTTGATACATACGTGTCTCTTGATACATATGTGTCTTTTGATATATACGTGTCTCTTGATACATACGTGTCTCTTGATACATACGTGTCTCTTGATACATACGTGTCTCTTGATACATATGTGTCTCTTGATATATACGTGTCTCTTGATACATACGTGTCTCTTGATATATACGTATGTATGTGTAGGGATATGTGTTTGTGCATATTCACATTGGTTCACGTATTATCATTTCTTGTTTCGCCTACTTTGTCCTAAGTGCATACCCGGATGTATACATTCTCTGACTATAATGATTGTTGTATTTTATTGTTTGATGAGAGTATTGTTTCTTCTCTGATTTCTTGGGAGATTTCCTTTATTCTTTGTCCCTAACGAAAGCCTTGCGAGTGTAACCGGGGTTTTGCTTTGTTTCTGTCCATGTGTGCGTTAACTAAACCGCTCCTGTATATGTTTTTGACCTTCAGTACCACACCATAGCAGCTTCGTTTTATTTTTACATAGTTATGAGACCATTTGTTTTTCAAAACTAAAAGTTGAAACAACAATTGCTTAATAATAAAATTATAATCAAATTAATTAACTACACGAATTGTTAGATTTTGATCGAATGTTGTGCATTGCGTTCAACGTGAGAATTAGTTCTAGGGCAAATTATACATTCGATGTTCTACATAATTTGGAATATCAAGGAAAATAAAGGGAGAGAACAAGATTGATTGTGTAGATGTGTGGAACATGACGCCGTAGATCGTGTAGGGAGGGTCGAGAAGGGAATACAGACAAAGTAGATACTGCTTGCAGATAGACTAAGGACTCAGCGTTTGAGAAGACACACCTCACCACGCGATACCGCAAACAGTCCTGATTTTGCTTGCACACACTGCGGTAGTTGTAATTCGTAATTACTGTTTTGTGGTCTGTACATTTTGTAACAGTGTTATGTGTCAGAAATTAGTATGTAACAGTGTTATGTGTCAGGAATTAGTATGTAACAGTGTTATGTGTCAGGAATTAGTATGTAACAGTGTTATGTGTCAAGAATTAGTATGTTACAGTGTTATGTGTCAAGAATTAGTATGTAACAGTGTTATGTGTTAAGGAGCAGTGGGTTAGAACCAGCAACTTATTTTCTGGAGCTAAAATTAGTTGGGACAGGAATATAATATTTCCCTCAGACTGGAACAGTTCACTCTCTCGTCATCTCAGGGTAAGAGAGGACGGCGTTACTGGAAGAATAGTGAGCTAAAAATAGTGCAGGTTTTAGGCCAACCAATGGTACGGTATTTATTTAGTGTCCAGAATGAGGGTAGAGGCATGACCTACTTTAGATAGGCCTGCGGACTGATTAGAAAACCCCCTTGAATGAATGACGACTAAATGACGAAACTTCCATGTTTTAACTATTGTCCGTTTTACAATGGTTGTCGTCAATTGCTCCCAATATCTGAATAACCTGTACACCGATATGCGCGATTATTTGCACGTCAACTTATCTTTTCAATGCCCCAATGACTTACTCATTTACATTGTATCAGGTAGTGCCATTTTCTTAAAGTAGCTAGCTCTTTTGATATTTCTTAGCAAAGGAATTATTTTGTCCCTTAAAAAAATAATTTACTGACAATTGTTTATAAAATGTATTTTTTGGGGGATCACGTTAGACACGTGTTTGACCTGCCTGATATGTAAGTCTGCGTGTTTTAGGCACGTGCTTAGACTGTGTAAGGAGTGATGTGTAGGTCTGCGTGTTTTAGGCACGTGTTTGGACTGTGTAATGAGTGATGTGTAGGTCTGCGTGTTTTAGGCACGTGTTTGGACTGTGTAATGAGTGATGTATAGGTCTGCGTGTTTTAGGCACGTGGTTGGACTGTGTAATAAGTGATGTGTAGGTCTGCGTGTTTTAGGCACATGGTTGGACTGTGTAATAAGTGATGTGTAGGTCTGCGTGTTTTAGGCACGTGGTTGGACTGTGTAATGAGTGATGTGTAGGTCTGCGTGTTTTAGACACGTGTTTGGACTATGTAATGAGTGATGTGTAGGTCTGCGTGTTTTAGGCACGTGTTTCGACTATGAAATGAGTGATGTATAAGTCTGCGTGTTTTAGGCACGTGGTTGGACTGCCTGATGGGTTGGTCTGCGTGTTTTAGGCACGTGGTTGGACTGCCTGATGTGTTGGTCTGCGTGTTTTAGGCACGTGGTTGGACTGCCTGATGTGTTGGTGTCATGGCGCTCGGCGAACATCTCAACTTCGTCAGCTCTTTTGCTGAGCCAGGAGTCTTGCATCTCTCTAAGCCTGGTCTGGACAACTTTTTCAGCAGTATTGAAGGCCGCTTTTGCTGACGGAAATGGTGTGTCCCTTTAGTGTTCTCTGTGCGCTTCATGTTTTGCATTGTATGTCCAGATCATTCTCATCAAACCAGTCATCCTGCTTGCGTGTGAGTGGACCAATGTGTTTAATTGCTGTAGTGTAGAGGCTGTTGTTCGGGGATGCTCAGTTCTGTTCGATGCAGCTCTTTACAAACCGAAACTCAGATATTCTGCCCTCAACTTCTTCCTGAAAGCCTCCTCTCATGGGTTCGAATTTCAGCTGTGCGACATTTAGCCGTCTCTCGTGGGTTCGTATTTCAGCTGTGCGACATTTAGCCTCCTCTCATGGGTTCGCATTTCAGCTGTGCGACCTTTAGCCTCCTTTCGTGGGTTCGAATTTCAGCTGTGCGACATTTAGCCTCCTCTCGTGGGTTCGCATTTCAACTGTGCGACATTTAGCCGTCTCTCGTTGGTTCGCATTTCAGTTGTGTGACATTTAGCTTCCTTTCGTGGGTTCGAATTTCAGCTGTGCGACATTTAGCCGCCTCTCATGGGTTCGCATTTCAGCTATGCGACATTTAGCCTCCTCTCATGGGTTCGCATTTCAGCTGTGCGACCTTTAGCCTCCTTTCGTGGGTTCGAATTTCAGCTGTGCGACATTTAGCCTCCTCTCGTGGGTTCGCATTTCAACTGTGCGACATTTAGCCGTCTCTCGTTGGTTCGCATTTCAGTTGTGTGACATTTAGCTTCCTTTCGTGGGTTCGAATTTCAGCTGTGCGACATTTAGCCGCCTCTCATGGGTTCGCATTTCAGCTGTGCGACATTTAGCCTCCTCTCGTGGGCTCGCATTTCAGCTGTGCGACATTTAGCCTCCTCTGTGGTTTCTTTCCCTGGGGGCGCATCTCACATACAAGAGAAAAGGCAATCGGCTGGAGTACGACAATCATCGTGGACTATCGCTACTCTCCCTAGCAGGCAAGATCCTAGCGCGCTTACTGCTCAGCCCGCACAACAAACACCTTGAATAAAGCCACCACCTCCCAGAAAGCCAATGTGGATTCAAAGCAGGGAGAGAAACAGTGGATATGATCTTTGACAATCACAAGAGAAGTGTCAGGAACAAAACAAGGCTTGTACATTACATTGATTGATTTGACAAAGGCATTTGATACAGTAAACAGAGGAGGGCTGTGGATGATAATGTCCAAGTTTGGCTGCCCCAACAAGTTCATAACTGTGGTGAAACAAATACACAAAGGCATGTGTTCTCGTGTAATGGACAGTAGAGGAACCTCTAAAACTTTTCTAGTATCAAACGGAGTAAAACAAGGATGTGTACTCGCCCCGACTTTGTTCAGCATGATGTTCGCGGCCACGATGACAGACGCCTTCAGATCGCTGGAGCATGGTATACCCATGAATGGCAAGTTGCTCAATCCCAGAAGAATGAAGGCCAAAACCAAAGTGGCTAGCGACATAATCAGGGAACTTGTGTATGTTGACGACTGCGCTCTGAGCAGCAACTCAGAAATGAACATACATGCGGGAATGGGCCGGTTCTCGGCCGCAAGCAAACATTTTGCCTGACCATAAATGCCAAGGAAACAAAGGTCATGTACCAACCAACACCAGGCATGCCGTACACAAAACCAGAGACTACAGTCAGCAGGCAGGCGCTGAATGTCGTAGATAAATTCACATATATGGGCAGGCGCTGAATGTCGTAGATAAATTCACGTATCTGGGCAGCCATGGCCATCTGTAGTTTAGAAGGCCGTCGGACTCATTGGGAAAATACCCATGAAACGTCACACGTTGAGGCCAATTAAATTACAAAACTCATCAGTACTCATATTGTGCCAAGGTTTATAATCAACCCATACATCACCCACACAGAGAAATAAAACAAATAACGGAACAAAACACAACAAATCACTGTTGAGAGTGATCCTTACACATAATCATGCCCTGAAACAAACTGAATACCCATCTTCTTTTATTTATTTACTGTATACAACATCCAGCGCTCCTAATGCAACCAGTCTTTTAAAAAAAATGGAGGGGTTGAAAGTGGATAAATTTCCAGGTAAAGTAGGTATCCATCCAAAAATATACATTTGAAATTAGAGACCAACTAGCAAAACCATTGGCTGTATTATGTTCTCAATCACTTGAAAAGAGGATTGTTCCACTGGATTGGAAAGATATAGGAGTGATGCCTTATCCAAAAAGGAGAAAGAAATCAGATCCAGCAAATTATAGACCGGTGAGTTTAATAGCTATAGTCTGTAAATTGTTAGAGTCAATAATCAAAGAAAACATTGAAATACATTTAGACAAATTTAATCTAATTAGAAATAACCAGCATGGGTTTAATAGAGGGAGATCATGCTTAACAAATCTATTAGAATTCATGGAGGAGGTTACTAAAATGATAGATAAGGGGAGCCAGTGGATGTTATTTATCTAGATTTTGCAAAGGCTTTTCATAGAGTACCTCATTGAAGATTATTTAGAAAGTTAAAATCACCCATGGAATAGGTGAGGAAGTTGCCAAGTGGATTCAAAATTGGTTAACGGGAAGAAGGCAGAAAGTAGGCATAAATAAGGAGTACTCTGAGTGGTGTGAAGTGAAAAGTGGTGTGCCACAGGGCTCGGTTTTGGGACCGATATTGTTCTTTATAAATATAAACGATTTCGACATTGATATATGATCTATCATTGAACAATTTTCAGATGACACAAAACTAAGTAGAAGTGTCTCATCTATTGCTGAGGTGGATATATTGAGGTCGAATTTAGATAAAAATTAGAGAATGGTCTGTGAAATGGCAAATGGAGTTTAATATAGATAAATGTACAGTCATTCACATGGGTAGATCCAATATGGAACATAATTACAGAATGGGAGAGAACAATATTAGAAAGATAGATAAGGAAAGGGACCTATGGGTTATAATAGATCATACAGGTAAAGTGAGTGAGCAAGTTAAGGTAGCAGTGAATTAGACAATTGCAATGTTAGGTATGATTAAAAGAAATATTAAACATAGGAGCAAGGAAGGGATTATCAAACTGTATAAAGCTTTAGTTAGACCTAGATTACAGTACTATGCACATGTGTGGAGTCCTTATCGTAGAGGAGATATAAATATGCTGGAAAGGATACAAATAAGAGCGACAAAACTGATGATGGGATTCCAAAATTACAGTTATGAGGAAAGACTCAGAAAAACCGGCCTACAGTGTCTAGAAGAGCGAAGAATTCGAGGTGACAATGCAGGTTCCTGGGGAAGGCACCTACCTCCTACCAGGCGCGTTAGCAGGGTTGCGGATTGCTGAAAGGCCTCCTAATTTGGAGGTTAGCTGCGAATAAATAAGCAGCCGTGGACAAAAACGGGTCGGCAGGCATGGAGGCTGTAAGGAGGCAGCCCCTCCACCATGCAAAGACACAACAGGCTAATCACCTGTTTGTCTTAAAAAAAGATTACAAGTCAAAACATAGAGAAAACCGGACTGACCTCAACGGCGACGAACAGGCAAGAAATAAGGACCACGATTTACGGAACATGGAATGTACGAATTATAAACGGAAAAGAACAAGAACTAATAGAGGAGATGAAGAGAGCAAAATTGACAGTCCTGGCACTTACAGAAACAAAGAAAAAGGGACAGGGCGTTCTGGACCATGATAGCAGCATGCTATACTACAGCGGAGTTCCCTTGAGTGAACGAGCCAGGGCAGGGGTTGGTTGTATAGTGAATGGTAACAGCAAAGCAAACATTAAAGGATGGAAGTTCATTTTAGAACGACTGATGGTTCTAAGTCTACAAGAGGAGGATAGTCAAATGGATATCGTCACTGTGTATGCACCAAACGAAGATGAGAGCACCGACATAATAGATGCATTTTATGAGCTCTTTCAAAGGACCATTGACGATTGCCATAATGAAATACTTCTCCTTAGAGACTTCAACTCAAGAGTTGGAAACGACTATTCTAGATGGGATGGAGTGATCGGTAGGTATGGAGAAGATGTCTTAAATGACAATGGAAAACGACTGCTCAGATTCTGCAGAGAACAAAACCTTGTTATTACAAATACAAGGTTTCCACACAAGCGTATCCATGCCTACACAAGATGTGAGCCGGCAAGAAATGAAAGATCCATAATTGACTACGCAATAGTCAGGAAAACTGATTTCAAGTATGTGACGGATGCTAGAGTGTTCAGAGGACCAGAGATTGGAAGCGACCACTACCTAGTTAAAATAAAGAGAGAAATTGATAAACACTATCCGGCTAGGCAACACCCATAAATAAAAATAAAATTAAATTAAGGCTTACAAACTACGAGAATCAGATGTTAAGAGGAGATACCAAGGGCTCATAACAACAGCAATAGAAAGGATAGAGGAATCTGAAGAAGATATGGAAATGCTTTAGGTAAAATTCAAAGACATCCTCAAAGAGGCTGCAGCAGAGGAATGCGGTCAAACCAAAGAAGGGGGGAAGAGAAAGAGTACACCATGGTTGTCAGAAGAAGTGAAAACAATAATACGAGAAAAGAAAAAGGCATGGAAGCAATACCTAGGGGCTAGGAATACAGAAAAACAAACACAGAAATATAAAGAATATGTTCATTTTAGAACAGAAGCAAAGAAGACTGTGCTCAAGGCCAAACAGAAATCCTGGGAAGAATTTGGTGAGAAACTGGAAAATACTGCTGGAGAAAACCAGAAACTGTTCTACAGTACCTTAAAGAACATGAGGAAGGAAAAGGAATGCCCCCTGAAATTTGTTAAAGATAAACAAGGTGCGCTGTTGACTGCCCCAGAAGAGGTAATGAACAGATGGAAAGAATATTTCTCAGATCTTCTTGGAGTGGAGGAAAACCAAGCTCTGGAAGTAACAGTCCCAATTCAAGAAGAGGGAGCCATGGAGGGAAACGATAATATCACAATGGAAAAACTAAAGGCAGCATTGGAGAAAATTAAGATTGGTAAAGCAGCAGGACATGATGGTACAACACCAGAAATGGTTAAATACATGGGAGCGGCAGGAGAGATGCTATTCATGAAGATTCTCAAGGCAGCTTGGCGCCACAAGAAGATACCAAGAGACTGGGAGGTTGCAATAATAATACCAATATTTAAAAAGGGCGACAATTGACAATGTGAAAATCACAGGGGTATTGCCCTTCTCAGTGTCCCCGGGAAAGTCTACTCTAGGATTCTAGAACGGCGATTAAGAGGTCTAGCAGAGCCAAATATGAATGAAACTCAATGTGGGTTTAGGGCAAACAGAAGTACTCAAGACCTTATCTGTACACTCAGACAGCTAAGTGAAAAGGCTCTTGAATATGATAAAGAGATGCATCTCTGCTTTTTGGATTTGGAGAAAGCATTTGATAAAGTTCCTTGGGACAAACTCTGGGAGTGCCTGACAAGGAAGAACATCCCAGGACCCCTGATCTCTGCCATACAGAGTTTCTATAAAACATGCAGAAATTATGTGCGGACATCAAATCAAAAGACAGGGGAGTTCAAGACCACTAGCAGAGTAAGACAGGGAAACATTCTATCACCGTACCTTTTCATACTCCTCATGGATGAAGTCATCAAAGCCTGCAAGGAACGGATAAAAAAGTATGAAGTAGGGTAGTGGAAGATGAGACCAAGTTACATATCGGAACTAGCATTTGCAGACGATGTGGCCCTGATCACGAAAACCGAAGCACATCTGCAGATCAACTTGCAGGTCTAGGAAGAAGAGTTGAAGAAGAGAGGAATGCACATCAGCAACTCCAAAACAGAAATCATGGTGATCGCCAGAGATGAAAAGAGACATCAGATAACCCTGGGAACACGAGCACTAGAGCAGGTCAGCAACTTTAAATATCTTGGAGTGGTAATAGACAGCAGGGGAAGAATCAAAGAGGAGTTAACTGCACGAAAGGCAGCAGCAGGTAGACTGTTCCATGCAATAAACAGAGGTTTCCTCAGTAGAAGAGAAATAAGCAGGAAAACAAAGATGGATGTATACTGCTCGACCTATGTGCCTGTCCTGACATATGGATGTGAGTCATTGGCAATGACTACAGCCCAAGAAAGGCAATTACAAACTTCAGAAATGAGGTACATAAGAAAGGCGGTTCAGGTGACGAAAAGGGACAAGATCCGTAACCAGACAATACGTAGCAATCTTGAAGTTCAACCCCTGCAGACACGAGTGGAGCAGTCCCAACTACAGTGGTTTGGCCATGTCTGTAGAATGGAAGAAGATCGGATACCAAAGCGATCATGGGAGATCAAAAGTCAAGGACGCAGACCCCGAGGACGTCCCAAAGTACGTTGGGAAGACAACATACGACAGTCCCTAAGTGATAGAGGGCTGGATTGGAAAGAGGCCAGGAAAAAGACGGCGGATAGAGCAGGGTGGCGTTCTCTTTGGCAAACCTCTACACCTCACGGTAGAAGAGGAGCGACTAAGTAAGTAAGTTAATACAGGTTTATAAGAGGATCAGAGAAATGGATAGATTAGACTATAACAATTTTTTTTCAAAATACAACCCGCAACGAGAACAAAAAGGTATAGCTACATAGTAACTAAAGTGAGGTCAAGATTAGATATTACAAAATATTTTTTTAGTCATAGAGTAGTGAATACTCGGAAAGCATTACCACAGAAGGTGGTGGAGGCAGAGGCAGTTAATGCATTTAAGAATAGACTTGATGTGCATAGTTTTTAGAGCACGGTAATGCAGGTGTGACTGGTTGTCTACAGACTCCGAGGAGTCTTCTAAACCAGTATAAAAACGTTAAGGTAAAATAATTACCCCTTTCAGGACAATGGGTATTTTTGGAAATAATGTTACCCGTTCTTTACCAAATCTGTTCAGTTTCAACCCAAAGCGCACGGGTTTTGAACAATTATATCAGCCATTGGTGCGTTCAACATGTAGTTAAAAATTATGTTAGCAAGTACATAACTTAACGTTTTTTTATAGGCGTAACAGATGAAGCAAAAGAGATAATGCCGAGGACCTATTCTCTGGGGCATAAAACGTACTGGGGAGGTATTGGCAATGGTGGATAAAGCTTGGATCAACAAAACGCCATCGTCAGATGCCTATACACACGCACGCACGCGCGCACACACACACACACAGATATATATCTCAGCACCATCAGTTCCGTAGCCGATAAGATCTTTTAGACATCGTCATTGCAATTTGTCGAACCCGCCATACGTCTCGATTTTTCGCCAGGGTATTGGTTTCAGCTTTAGATCTTCCCGTCGACTCTTTTATTGTGTCCTTCCATGTCTTATTTTTTGTGGTCTCCCTCTCCCACGCTTCCCAGGCACAGTGCCGTGCAGGATGGTTTTGGTTAGCCCCATGATCGTGACATATGTCCGTACGATGTCAGTTTTCGTGTTTTTACTTTAATCAATAGGTTTTTATATTGATAATTTCAAGAACACTCTCGTTTGTAACACGATCAAGATATGAAATGCCAAGAACTCTTTGCAAGCATCTCATTTCCATTGCGCACATTTTACGTTTCAGGGGAGCCGTAAGAGTTCGTCTCACATTTGTAGAGGTATACCGAGTTGACTACTGTATACATTAAAGTCAGCTTCAATTTAAGACTAATGTTCTTGACTTCCCAGATTATTGTAAGAGCGACCATGACCATCGCTGTTCTTGACTGAATCTGCAGCATACACCCCTCCGCATTCATATCTGCTCCAAGATATTTGAACCGCGCAACACTTTCCAGAGGTTCACCTGTGACCATAATCGGGTTAAAAAATACCCTCTGGATTGTTGAACAACATCTTACTTCATCCGACTTCAGCATGCATTTTATGGAAGGATCTGCTTCTTCCTGCATTTTCTAAAGGCTTGCTTCCCCGGGGATCGAAACCAGCACATTCGGATTGTGAGCCGTGCCACTTAACCACTAGGCCACGCCGTCCCCTGTAGAACTAAATGACAATTGAAATAAATTGACTGTAGGTTAGGCCTGTTCTTCTTCTTTTCCTTATTCTTCTTCTGTGTTTCTTCTCAATTTCCCGCTATCAAGCTCTGAACAGGGCTTTGCAAGTATCAGGATGTAGTCCGGAGAACTCAATGCGTTGTGTCGCGTGATTACGTTCTGGTAAATTTAACAACACCAACATTGAATCTTCACTGACCACTGATGGTTACAGAACTTGTATGACCTTGTGAATCAAATTTAATTTTTAAATGAAGATGACAATGTTCACGAAGAGCTGGATGGAAGGCAGTAGAATGATTTGGATTGGAATACTCAATTTAAAAACGATAGTTACAAAACTTGTTCGTCACTTGTGTTATTTCAATGCACAATCGCTAGAGACAAAGAGGAAGGTTCTAGGCAGTGAGTTTCAGTTTCATTGTATCAGAAACAATTATAATATACAACATTTTCTTCATGTAATCAAAGATATGGGTAATTTGTGTGTGAATTCAATAAACAGACGTGCTGTATTAGCGTTGAGATGTGTTGGAGGAGGGCTTGCAGACATCCAGATGTTCTGTGGTGTTATGAACTTGTCACTACCAAATTATACAAATAGCCACAACAAATGGTGTCCATATAAGAAAGCTGTAGCAGATGAAACTTCATACAAACACACCAGTAACATACCTGCTGTTGTTATGGCTAATATAAAACCAGTATTTTAGGACCACGACAGGAATGAACTACTAAAAAAGTGTCTTGAAGGAAATACACAAAATGTCAATGATTGACTGAACAGTTCTATCTTGAAATTATGTCACAAGAATGAGAATCGTGATCTAACTTTTGTGAAAGCTGTTGTTGCTATTGTAGTTTCTGTTTATAATGACGGGACAAAATCTCTGTTTATAATGACGGGACAAAATCTCTGTTTATAATGACGGGACAAAATCTCTGTTGGTAATAGAGGAAATGGAGTTACATACTTGCAGGTATCTGAGAGAGTCCTGTGACCACAAGAACATTTTGTCACAAAAAAGGAATGATGAGAAAAGCTATTAAGGTATCCTATGATGCCAGGAGGGCAAAAGGAAGAAAAGATTTGTACTGGATGATTGGCAGGCAGTCACTGAAGGGTTTACATATCAGGTTAGAGATTATTGATAAGAATCAAGGTATTTAATGGCAGGCAGTCACTGAAGGGTTTACATATCAGGTTAGAGATTATTGATAAGAATCAAGGTATTTAATCATCAGAAAATGGTAAAGAATAGTTTCTAAACTTTTCACCAAAAACCGCAATGTTCAGATGGCTTGTTAGACAATTTTTTTTTTTAAAGCAACCGTCTTGCAACTGTGCTCATATATTCTACAATACCTTTGCTAAGCTGTGAACTATAGAAATCAATCAAGTTACCTTACAATGTGTAAGAACTATTATAATTTGGAGTATCTATTTTTTATTTTTACAAAATTGAACAAAATATTTGAATTTTCATAAAAACACAATCGTAACAGATGTAGCTTTGGCTGTAGTCTATGATTAAGGGATAATAATCTTGAACATAATTATAAGAAAAAATGAAGTGTGTATGATCAATGACACAGGAGAAATTACATGCAGAGTTTTGCCATTTTTTTCGAATATACATTTTCCTTATTATGTTTTCAAAATTACGTTTTAAATTAACATGTGGAATGCTACATTACAATAAATCATACGATAATGTAGTGTGATCATCTTTATAACACCTGTCCAACCTTTATATGGATTTATAACACCTGTCCAACCTTTATATGGATTTATCAATTTTTTTTAAAGTTACAATTGTAACAATAATACCTCTCACTAGGTAGTACTTCTTAAAGGACAATAAACAGCTGAAAATCGAACTTTCAAACTACGGGATATGAACTGTCGTTCTTTCTTCCGAGAGCAGTCACCAATGTGTTGGAATCATCCGACTATGATTAAGTGAAAAATTAACCTACATGTTTGTTTTCTGAGAAATAGAAGTTTCTATCACCTTGGCAAAACACTTTTATTCAGGGCCACCCCAATCAGCTAGAAGATGGATCTCAGAACTGGCCACCCCAATCAGCTAGAAGATGGATCTCAGAACTGGCCACCCCAATCAGCTAGAAGATCTCAGAACTGGCCACCCCAATCAGCTAGAAGATGGATCTCAGAACTGGCCACCCCAATCAGCTAGAAGATGGATCTCAGAACTGGTCACCCCAATCAGCTAGAAGATGGATCTGAGAACTGAATTATAACCGATTATTGTTTGCTCCGGCATTTATTTATAAAACTGAACCAATCCATCTGAAGTATGTGTGCTTTTACATTTACTTTTCAACGAAATGCATAGTTACTTCTTACAGCTCCTAAAACACATGAACTACATTATAAAATGGCATTATGTGGAACCTAATTTATAAAAATCTAATTCAAATTGAAGAGACGCCTATGCCTAAAAAAACAAAAACATCTAAAAACAATCGGCAAATAAATAATATTTTTAAGGGACAATATAATTCCTTTGCTAATAAATATCAAAAGAACTAGCCACTTTAAGAAAATGGCACTACCTAATACAATGTAAATGAGTAAGTCATTGGAACATTGAAAAGATAAGTTGACGTGCAAATAATCGCGCATATATCGGTGTAAGGGCTATTCAGATATTAGGCGGCAATTGACGGCAACCATTGTAAAACGGACAATAGCTGACACATGAAAGTCTCGTCATTTAGTCGTCAGTCTTTCGAGGGGGTTTTCCAATGAGTCAGAAGGCATATCTAGGCAGCACGCTGTCGAAATCTATCAGCATATCTTTTGGTAGAATGCCTTCGGCGGTGTGGGAATGTCGTGGCATCAGCGTCAATACCAAACTCAAAGTCTACCGTGTAACCATCATTCCAACCCTGCACTACGTCTGCGAAAGCTGGACTGTATACTCTGGACATGCAAAGAGGTTAAACCACTTCCACACAGGTTACCTGAGGCGAATATTCCACATCCGATGGCAAGATCGTGTCACTGACATTCGAGGTTCTCTCGAGGGCTAACATGCCCAGCATACATGCACTGCTAGAAAAAGCACGACTAAGATGGGCCGGACACCTCGTCCGTATGTCAGACGAGCGGCTCCCAAAGAAGCTTCTCTACGGCGAGCTGAGAGAGGGATGGCGCGAGAGAGAGCGCCCAAAGAAACGTTTTAAAGACAGCCTTAAAGACTCACTGAAAAGTTAATATATAGAAATTACCACCTGGAGAAGCGCAGTCAAAGTGAGCGTAACTACCAGCGAGGCCCAGCGTGTTGTGAAAGACCAGAGCAGACGCGAGACCCGGAAATCACGAACAGCGTGAATACCATCACCTTCTACAAACCTCGTGTGCCCGATATGTATCAGATGTTTTCGTGTCTGCATTGGCCTGTTCAGCCACATGCGCGCTCACACCCATCAGGGAAACTGTGACAAGGATGATGTCGGCGATCCTCATTGACAACGATGGACAGCTATTATTACCGTTATAAAGCCTTTTGACTCCCCTTCGTATTTCAGCGGCCGGGAATGGAACTACAGAACGTTACATTTGGAACGACAGAGTGCCCGGTAGAGATAAGTCAATTTAATTCGAGATGGGGGGGAGCCAAGATATGACTGACGGATGAAAGGTTCGCTCGGAGTGAACACTCGGCCACCATCTTGGTTTAACGGGGCTAGAGTAGATTTTCAAAACAGAGGGGGCAGTGAATATCCAGCCATTCAAAAGCAGAACTAGAAGGCTGTCTCACTATGCTACAGGGGCCATTGTATTTGGATTGAAATGATGGCCCTTCTATGTTCAACGACATATGTGGACGTATCTGTAACCAACACAGTGATCACTCTGGTCTGTCTGATCTGAGAGAACAACAGATGTGGACGTATCTGTAACCATCACAGTGATCACTCTGATCTGTGAGAACGACAGATGTGGACGTATCTGTAACCTTCAAAGTCGTCTGCACGGATGATATGTTGAGGGTGAGAGATAAACTGAGGGTATAAACTCAGTGGCAGTTCAGCAGCCGTCAGTTCTTGATGTGCAACTAATGTAGAGATCCAACTGATCGTACAGTCAGGTGAGGCTAGTCGGCCATAGCTGTCTGAGCCAAAGTGAGACTCCCCATGTAGCACATGCACGAATGTAGCTAAAAGCTATCATTACACAACGCAGAACCGGCGACCCCCAGAGATCAACATCAGCAATAACTGCCCGAGGGACACACGAGATTCCATATAAGATTGAGGTTAAGTAGGTAGAACAAGATTTGTATCGAGATTTATTGATTTATATTAGAGTAGTCTATTTAATTGGGTTTGATAGTTTCATGGATTCCATCTTACACATGCTAATATTCCCGAAAAATCCATATTTGTTTAGTAAGTTAGGCAAAGTTTTTATTGTAGCAGATCCCACTGTTTGCCCTAGGGTTATTCTAACTTAGAACATTATCACACTCATCCCCATCAATCATGACCACACACTGCAAATAATATAGCACACAGCAGATGGCATATTTATTATATAATACTAATACCAGAAAAAATGAGTAGTGAAATTACAAACACAATACAATACATATCTTAACTAAGTATTTCTAAATTATATATATGTTAATATAAATATTAACTAAAGCGGAAATTGTAAGCATCAGCTATTGATGGAATTCCCAACTATCAAAACCCAGTTCTATTGCCTACACACATCACACACACATCACACACACACACACACATCACACACACATCACATACACATCACACACACATATCTTTAACTGCATCCTCAACACACCTTATCAAAAACTTTCTCACTCAAATCCCCTCAGGCGGGTGATCTGGATGTACCTCGTTCACAATGTGTCTTGCTTACAACACACGTTCAGATTATCTATGAATACAAAACTCACACACCTATTTGAGCGATCCTGTTCTATCACTAACATTCGTACAACAGTCTATCAATCGCTCCTCTATCAAATCGGTGAGCTAGACGAACTCCTATCTACAGTCTCTCATTCGCTCTCCTCCCCTCTCCATCCAGCCTCCTTGAGCTAAACTTTGTCTCATGTTATATATACTCAAGCAGTATCAGAGCTGACCAATGGATCTAAGGGGGATTGCTCTATTCAGTCGTTATTGGAACGAATTACTCTGAACCCCTGTCACTGATCTATCGCAGCAAGCTCCGCTGCCGTCGCGTCTGTCACTCACTCCCCCCCCCCCCCCCCCATTAACCAAATCGGAACGCCAATGGCCAGTTCCTACCTGTCCACATTCTTCGCCCCCCAACTCCGTTTCCTTTGTTGAGACGGTGAGTGACCTTGGCACGCATTCAGGTACCTTTGTTCTGAGTCGTCAACCACATCACCCCCGCCTTAAACTTAAACTCTCTTGCTCCGGCTGGAACTGTTACATTATCATGTTGTAACAAATACTCTTTATGGTAATAAATGAACATTTTATTTATGTTTAACATACGATTGTTTTGCTGTTCTGATATCTTAACGTCAAACCTTAACTGTTTAACTGTTCTAACTCTTAAAAGAGTTTTAAGAACATCAGAAAACTGCTACATGTATATACAAAATGTTGCAAGTGATCTAGGATATAGTATTTTATTGTATCTGTGTAGCTAGGATTAAGGCTGTGGTAGCGCTAGTATAGCCAATATGTTCAGAGTAGGCATTCTGACATTAACAACAACAGAGGAAACCAGGTATGTGACAATTGACTTCTTTTGCTCATCCATGATACGTGATGAAATGTCAGTAGTTATAGACTGCTACTTTCTTATTACCTCGACAGTCGTTTGTGAAATACAATTTTACCTGTCGAATTGCATTACGGTTAACGGGTAACTGGTAACTGGAAAAGAAAAATGGCAGAAGAACGGTTGCCGACGCTAGCGGACACATGGAGCACTTTCTTTAGTCACCGCGGATAGCAGCATAACCGCAACAATAGCCCCGACGGGAACCAACGGCTATTCAAGAAATTGGGTATCAGAGGACCTGCTACAGTGGTCATTGACGGTCACGTCTGATGACGTGGGAGTGGTATGTGACTGTCTAAGTGGTGAGTGACGACTCGATGACGTGGAGGTGGTTTTTCAACTGTCTAAGTGGTGAGTGACGACCTGATGACGTGGGGTTGGTATGTGACTGTCTAAGTGGTCAGTGACGACCTGATGACGTGGGGGTGGTATGTGACTGTCTAAGTGGTCAGTGACGACCCGATGACGTGGCGGTGGTATGTGACTGTCTAAGTGGTCAGTGACGACCCGATGACGTGGGGGTGGTATGTGACTGTCTAAGTGGTCAGTGACGACCTGATGACGTGGAGGTGGTATGTGACTGTCTAAGTGGTCAGTGACGACCCGATGACTTGGGGGTGGTATGTGACTGTTTAAGTGGTCAGTGACGACCCGATGACGTGGGGGGTGGTATGTGACTGTCTAAGTGGTCAGTGACGACCTGATGACGTGGGGGTGGTATGTGACTGTATAAGTGGTCAGTGACGACCCGATGACGTGGCGGTGGTATGTGACTGTCTAAGTGGTCAGTGACGACCCGATGACGTGGGGGTGGTATGTGACTGTTTAAGTGGTCAGTGACGACCCGATGACGTGGGGGTGGTATGTGACTGTCTAAGGGGTCAGTGACGATCCGGTGACGTATGGGTCGTATGTGACTGTCTAAGGGGTCAGTGACGACCCGATGACGTGGAGGTGGTATATGACTGTCTAATTGGTCAGTGACGACCCAGTGACGTGGGGGTGGTATGTGACTGTCTAAGTGGTCAGTGACTACCCGATGACGTGGGGGTGGTATGTAACTGTCTAAGTGGTCAGTGACGATCCGGTGACGTGGGGGTGGTATGTGACTGTCTAAGGGGTCAGTGACGATCTGATGACGTGAGGGTGGTATGTGACTGTCTAAGTGGCCAGTGACGACCTGATGACGTGGCGGTGGTATGTGACTGTCTATGTGGTCAGTGACGATCCGGTGACGTGGGGGTGGTATGTGACTGTCTAAGGGGTCAGCGACGACCCGATGACGTGGGGGTGGTATGTGACTGTCTAATTGGTGAGTGACGACCCAGTGACGTGGGGGTGGTATGTGACTGTCTAAGTGGTCAGTGACGACCCGATGACGTGCGGGTGGTATGTGACTGTCTAATTGGTCAGTGACGATCCGGTGACGTGGGGGTGGTATGTGACTGTCTAAGTGGTCAATGACGACCTGATGACGGGGGGGGGGGGTGGTATGTGACTGTCTAAGTGGTCAGTGACGACCCGATGACGTAGTGGTGACATGTGACTGTCTAAGTGGTCAGTGACGATCCGATGACGTTGGGGTGGTATGTGACTGTCTAAGTGGTCAGTGACGACCCAGTGACGTGGGGGTGGTATGTGACTGTCTAAGTGGTCAGTGACGACCCGATGACGTGGGGGTGGTATATGACTGTCTAAGTGGTCAGTGACGACCTGATGACGTCGGGGTGGTATGTGACTGTCACTACGACCTGAGGACGTAGGTGGTATGTGACTGTGACTACGACCTGCGGACGTGGGGTGGTATATGACTGTCACTACGACCTGAGGACGTGGGGTGGTATATGACTGTCTAAGTGGTCAGTGACGTCCTGATGACGTGTAGCAACACAACTCCCAGCACTGTATCCGGGTTGTTGTGATCTTTCTTACGTTGCCCAAGCTTTGGATGATGATTTTTGTTTCGGATTCTGTGGTTCTTAACCACGCTGAGTTAGGTCGTCCTCTTGTTTGCCCTCCTTCTGGGGTCCTTGCCTTGACGGATATGGCCGATGTTGGTGAGCATGTCTTCAAGTCGGGCAAGCAGTTATTGATGATAGTGTCAGACCGTTGTATGAATCTTCGCATACAGATTGTGTGGAAAGATTGACATTTCTTTGTCTTCTTCTCGTTTTGGTTTTTATTACATCGGCATGTCAAGTCAATTTCTCTGGATAAAGGTTCCTGTAGTGGATAGTTAGCTAATGCTACCAAACCACTTTGTGTGGAGATTGGTCTCCCTGGGTGTGTGAAGATTCGTCTCCCTGGGTGTGTGAAGATCGGTCTCCCTGGGTGTGGGGAAATTCGTCTCCCTGAGTGTGGGGAGATTCGTCTCCATAGATGTGTGGAGATTCGTCTCCCTGAGTGTGTGGAGATTAGTCTCCCTGGGTGTGTGAAGATTCGTCTCCCTGGGTGTAGGGAGATTCGTCTCCCTGGGTGTGGGGAGATTCGTCTCCCTGGGTGTGGGGGGGATTCGTCTCCCGGGTGTGGGGAGATTCATCTCCATAGATGTGTGGAGATTCGTCTCCCTGGGTGTGTGAAGATTCGTCTCCATGGGTGTGTGTAGATTCGTCTCCATGGGTGTGCGTAAGTACGAATATCATATACCAGTTTTTCGAGATATGATCGACTGTTTGTGCTGCTTGCCTGTATATAGACATGGGTGATAGAACCAGTTTTAACCTAAGTAAGTGGCCATTCAATCTGTTATGTCCCGTTCTCACGTGGAACAGAATCACTCACTCCGCTCGATCAAGGCAGTGATAGTTGTCTCTCGACTTTCCTTATGGCTTGGATAAGAGCTCTTTTGTTGGGAGGCGATTGTTTGTTCTTGTTCTCGTGTTGCTTCCTTCTTTGCCAACCTGTCTGCTGTCAGATTTCCTGATACGCCACTGTGTGACAGTATCCATTGTAGCACTCTGGCAGTTTATTATTTTTGAGGGCGTACATAACTGACATTACATCTGTAAGGAGTACAACCTGCTGACATTACATCTGTAAGGAGTACAACCTGCTGACATTACACCTGTAAGGAGTACAACCTGCTGACATTACACCTGTAAGGAGTTCAACCTGCTGACATTACATCTGTAAGGAATACAACCTGCTGACATTACATCTGTAAGGAATACAACCTGCTGACATTACATCTGTAAGGAATACAACCTGCTGACATTACATCTGTAAGGAGTACAACCTGCTGACATTACATCTGTAAGGAGTACAACCTGCTGACATTACAACTGTAAGGAATACAACCTGCTGACATTGGCTTGTGTTGCTGATTATTTATGTAGCAATAATTAGTACCTGTACTTCAGCCGAGTAGTGCGAATAGAACTAGTGGTTTCGTTTAATTTATCTGGGTAGACATCATAGATTCCTGCGCCTCAATTCTTCAAAGCTCTCGTTGCTGATCCATCAGTATATATCTGGGTCCATGCTTCTCTCTGGTGTTTCTCTGATCTTATCTGCTCGATAAAACTGGCCAAGAGAGAAAAAGCCGCTGACGTGCCAGGCTACTCAAGCTGTAGGAACTTCAATAAGGTCAATGCCCCAGACTCTCGTATAGTTCAAACATGAAGGGCCTCGCGTGCATCCACTGTCCTGGTCATGCTGGGGTTATGGGCAATGAAAGAAGCACCCATTATTGACACATTGGATATGCACAGAGCCGTACATTTTACCGTCTGTCAATGATCGCCTGTTGAAGGATGGATGACACAGTAATAAACGAATCAGAAATTGACAGACCTGAGAATGTTGAAGTAAAAGAGGGTCGAGAGAAGTATGAGCGAATGGAACACGTGTGTGTACAACCAACTAGCTACGCGAATCATTAGTTCACCCATTCAGTACCTACATGGAGTTCGACAACAACGCCAATCTTCCTCACTTAAATCAACGCGCGTCACAGCGTCCTGGCCTACCAGAAAAACCACACAATCGTCACCCTTCATGACCCCATATAATAATGGAACGGTCCTATCTGACTATACTTATATTCACCTGCGAAAGGAAACTATTATTAGACTAGCATTAATAGTAGTAGCTGCCGTACCCAGTAATGTGCAATACATATTACATGTAATAGTTTGGCTCCCGATCCCAGGTAAAATGTGTAACAGATCCAGTTCCCTGTGGAGTATACGCGTTTAGGGCAGGGGCGGTTGGGCTAGCGACTGTGTTCGTAATGAGTTGCCTGAGAATAGAGTAAGTGCCGGGGCACAGGTCAAACCCAGGTCACCACACCAGGGTCCACGCAGACCAAACCCAGGTCACCACACCAAGGTCCACGCAGACCAAACCCAGTTCACCACACAAGGGTCCACGCAGACCAAACCCAGTTCACCACACCAGGGTCCACACAGACCAAACCCCGGTAACCACACCAGGATCCACGCAGACCAAATCCAAGTCACCACACCAGGGTCCACACAGACTTAATCCCGGTCACCACACTAGGGATGTGTGTTGTACGTGCAGGACATCTTGTGAACGAGATATGTCTTGAATGGTTACACGAGTGTACATATCGCCTAGAAGAGATCTGGATGTATGTTGTACGCGCAGGACACCTTGTAACCGAGATAAGTCTTGAATGGTTACACCAGTGTACAGATCGCCTAGACAAGATCTGGATGTGTGTTGTACGTGCAGGACACCTTGTGAACGAGGTATGTCCTGAATGGTTACATGAGTGTACAGATCGCCTAGGAGAGATCTGGATGTGTGTTGTACGTGCAGGACACCTTGTGAACGAGGTATGTCCTGAATGGTTACATGAGTGTACAGATCGCCTAGGAGAGATCTGGATGTGTGTTGTACGTGCAGGACACCTTGTGAACGAGGTATGTCCTGAATGGTTACACGAGTGTACAGATCGCCTAGAAGAGATCTGGATGTGTGTGTAGTGTGTTGAGGGTGCAGATAAGGGGAGGCGAGTATGCGGCTAGAACTGGGTTTGGATTAGTCTGGAGCAACATCAATAGCGTATAAACTCCGAGTATCTATTTAGATAAGATGTATCTCTTGTGTTGTTTGTATTTTCATTGCACTCACTTTAATAGTTGTTCTAAGAGTATGATATAATAAATATGCCACCAGCTGCGTGCTATGTTATTTGCTGTGTGTGGTGGTGAATGATGTAGATGAGTGTGGTAACATTCTAGATAGAATAATCCCAGTGAAAACCTGGACTCTTCTACATAATCCTTGAGAATGCCAAAGGCAAGTGATTACGGAAAGAGAAGAATTGCACCTCATGAGCCCTCAGAGAACAAACATTGTGCACCTCATGAACCCTCATAGAACAAACATTGTGCACCTCATGAACCCTCAGAGAACAAACATTGTGCACCTCATGAGCCCTCAGAGAACAAACATTGTGCACCTCATGAGCCCTCAGAGAACAAACATTGTTTGATACACGTGTAACGCAAAGTCCGCCGTCCATTGTAGACGATGATGGCATAATTTATTTTGCTAACGCTATGTTTAGTAAGGATTAAATTCGCTACTGTTTATCCTCACTCTCTGGTCTCGTACCGCCCGACCCTAGTGGAAAGTCAAAGACAAGACGACTAGGGGGCGATTAGGAGATGCAGGGGCCTCCGCATCAAGCAACCGTGAAAAAGCCTGCGGAGTCTGGAGTCGAACCCACACCACCTGATCACAAGGCCGACGGCTTAACAACTTCGCCACGGAATCCCCGATAAAGGTGTAATACGGGCACCAAAGGGGCATTCACAAACACTTGAGAACTGATAACGGTTGTAAATAAAATGTAGCGCATTGTTACCCCATGTTTGTACCCTTGACAGCCTAAAGCAGTCAACCATGACAGAGGACTTCAGATCATCACCAATGTAGACGAATCGGAAGACGGCAGAAGAAAAAGAACTGAGATAGATCCACTGATTTGTAATACGATTGAATTAGACTAAGTTTAGGGTTTATGTTATTTCAAATAAGAGACTTGGAACCCGGGTAGAATAGTTTCGGAAGAAACATCAACAGCTAGTGTTCTAATCCTCAGAGTTAGTTTCTGATATGTTATTATTTAGTAGTTTTTTTCTTAAGTTGATATTCTGTGACAATTATTCGTGAAAATAAATGATATTATTTTGTCTTAATGGTTAACGATAGTTCAAATGTTTTCTGTGATTGAAGTCGTGTCGTTGTGTAGTATTTGTTGTAAGTCAGTAAACTTTACGATATCTACTCAGCTAAGCCTACCTTGTCACATATAGATTATTGTTGCCAGTGACTTAGAATTAATCGTTATTGAAAGGACACACAGCATACCAGGTCTAGCCCCCAAGAGAGAGGTAAAGGTTCAATGTGTTGACACTAATAAACGTTCACACAGATGCACGCAACACAACTGAAAGTTAGACATGAATATGTATCCTTGGGTTTCAATATTTGATGGCCCGCCCCAATCTGGCCTGATTGATTAGATTTATATCCAAGGAAACTTTCAATCAAACCCCAAAATATCAAATTAAGTTTAAATGGCAAATTCCTGCAGCCAAACGACAACCCAAACTATCTGGGAGTCACATTTGATCGGCGCATGACATGGAAAAGTCAGATCGAGAGAAACCGAATGAGAGCCAGAGAAAGAATGGCAATCATGAGGAAACTTGCTGGCACAAGCTGGGGAGCAGACGAAAGCATACTAAAGAAACTGTACACTGGAAGAGTGAGACCAGTTCTCGAGTATGGCATCGCGGCATGGACAACAGCAGCAAAGGCGAACTTCGATAAAGTTAGCAAACTTCAAAACCAAGCCATGAGAGTTATAACAGGAGGCATGAAGTCAACGCCAATTGTAGAACTTGAAAAGATTACAAAACTGCAATCCATGACCGATAGAAGAGACTGCAGAGCCCAGCTACAGTCAGAGAAACTCCGAAGACTGACTGACCATCCAATGCACCAGAGACTAAACAATTTGGGAAATGGGAAACTAAAGCGGAGAAACTTTGCAGAAATAGCCAAAGCAAAGATGCACGAAGATCCCATAAACGCACTAACAACACCAAAACCCATCACTACTGTACGAAAACCTACCTGGAGGCAGGATATATTTCCAGAGGTGGTAGAAAATATACCAGGTATTGGAAACAAAAACTGCCAGACTGAAAAAGAAAGGAGAGATACTACCCTAAGCTTTATATCGAAAAGCTACCCAAGCATGGACTGGACCCATGCATACACCGACGGTTCTGTAACAAACACTACACAGAACGGAGGGGCAGGAGCATTCCTAAACCTACCAAATGGCAGCAAAATAACACTGTCATTCGCTACTGGTAAGTATACAAGCAATTTCAGAGCGGAGGCAGAGGCACTGAGGGCGGCAGTGGAAGAAATGGTGACACACAAAGAAAATGAAAGCCATATAGTCCTGCTTACAGATGCTCTCGCCGTAGTCACAGCGCTAAAAAGCCAGAAAAACACTGAGCTTAATGACTTAAGAGCAGCACTCTGCCAACTGTGCCAGCAGTCCGCACCAAAAAGGGTAATGGTACAGTGGGTCCCATCACACTGCAACATCCAAGGCAACGAGGAGGCAGACAGACTGGCAAAAGAAGGTGCAAGACTACCACAAACAGATACCAGTATGACGTACGAAGAGTCAAAACGGCTTATCAAAGCCAGATACATGACCAAATGGGAAACCGAACATACTGGTTACACCAAAAACGATGCCTATTACCAGTTGAACAGAAAAGAGCAGGTCGTTGTCTTCAGACTTCGCACTGGCCACAATAGACTGAGGTACCACCTATTCAACAAATTAAAGATAGGTGGTACTGACGAATGCCCGTGCGGTACCGGTAAAATGACCGCTGAACATCTGCTGCAGAACTGCCCGACATACGAGGATCAGAGAGAACAGATGTGGCCACCACCAGTGGAACTGCAAGACTCTATGGCAGTGTCGACAGCCTCAGGATGACCGCCGCTTTTTTCGAAAAAATAATGGTTACTGTCTGACTGCGTACGAAGAAGAAGAAGAAGATATCAAAGGAAAGAGCAGCATCTATGTACGCAAAATGCGTCTTTTGCTACAATTATGATTACCATAAGACACATAATGAAATCACCTAACACGTTAGGAATTCTAAGACAAATAGATATTTGTATATAGCATTAGCCCTCAATACAAAGGGAAGAATCAGTGCTGAATTTTGCTTGATATTTGTCTCATCGTGTATATTGGTTGTGTTTTCTCACCCATCGGTTACGTCTGTTTCACTGTCAGAGCCTAATTCAGGCTTGTATTGAACGTACAAGCATCTATTTCAGGCTTTTATTGAATGTCCACATCTAATTCAGACTTGCAGTTAATGTACAAGCATCTATTTCAGGCTTGTTTTGAATGTCCACATCTAATTCAGACTTGTATGATCACTGACCCAGTCATCTTTCAGCTACGAAAGTCCCAACCTTAAAAATGGTTTCAACCCATAAATGCCGGTGGATTGTCAAGAACGAGTTATTAAATAAAAACTATAGATCTTTACATGGACAAAGGTATTCCCATAGCAGACACTGCTGTCGTGGATGATAAACTTGATTGTATGAGGGGCCCACAGCTTGATTGTATGAGGGGGCCCACAGTTTGATTGTATGAGTGGCCCACAGCTTGTTTCTGTTCTAGATGAGAGTGTACAACATAGACTGATGTTTTGTGAGCAGGCGCTCAGACTATTTGATCTGAGCTCAAGTTAGCAGCTGTCAAAATACTTCTGGTAGAAAGTAACATTCTTTAATGTTTCATATATGATAAAACCTGTTCATCTCTGATCAGAGTTACCTTCACAGGCATTCAAGCAATCCTCCGTCAGATGAGAAAGACCAGATTTTATGAAAATATGCAACCATCTACAATACTCGTACATGCAAGGCTTCACTCACACAGGGAAGTGGCACAGTGGTTGACTGTACATGCAAGGCTTGACTCACACAGGGAAGTGGCAGAGTGGTTGACTGTACATGCATATGTACGAGAGGGCTTGAAATTAAAAGTGGAATATAAATGAGAGAAACCATGTTAATATGGTTGCTAAGGATGCCAAGTGTGTCATGCACTTGCCAAATATTCTATTGACATGCATCAAACACGAACAGCATTCTGTTATCCATTTTCTGAGCAGCGAAGGAGTGAAACCTATAGAAATTCATCAGTGAATGAAGGTCCAGTATGGTTATGCATGCCTTTCACTCCAGCAAGTGATGAGTAAAGTAGAACGTTCCAAAGCGGCGTGAGTTCTGTGACAAACTGTTAACAACCTGGTCAGGCACACAGAGGTGACCTCAGAGTCGATTGAGTGACGTGAGTTCTGTGACAAACTGTTAACAACCTGGTCAGGCACACAGAGGTGACCTCAGAGTCGATTGCGGCCGTTGACCTCGTGACGGAAATCGGACATTGACTGTGAATGAAATTGCAGCACATCTGGACATCAGACAAGGTTCAGCACACCACACCATCCATGATGTGCTACAGTACCACAACGTGTCTGCAAGGTGGGTGTCAAGGCAGCCGACTCCAGAATTGAAACGACGCATTGATGCCGGCGGTGATGGTGTCCTAGCAAGAATTGTTACCGGAGATGAGACCTGGGTTGATGGTGTCCTAGCAAGAATTGTTACTGGAGATGAGACCTGGGTTGATGGTGTCCTAGCAAGAATTGTTACTGGAGATGAGACCTGGGTTGATGGTGTCCTAGCAAGAATTGTTACTGGAGATGAGACCTGGGTTGATGGTGTCCTAGCAAGAATTGTTACTGGAGATGAGACCTGGGTTGATGGTGTCCTAGCAAGAATTGTTACTGGAGAAGAGACCTGGGTTCAGTACCTCATCATGTAGCATGTCCTTTGTAGAACGTCGCTCCCATCACAGTCTGTCTGAAAGAAACTCGTTCCCTTGCCAAAACACCAGCTTCCGCCACTGTCATACTCAGGCATTCCTGGATACCTTGGTGCCATCGTCTTCTTGGTCTACCCCTTCCTCTTTTGCCTGGCACCATACCTTCCATCACCGTTCTCTCAAGACCGTTGTGTCTCTTGATGTGACCAAAGTATTTGCATTTTCTAGCCAAAATGGAATTGATAAACCAGTTCTCCTCTATGCTCAACTCTTGCCGAATGTATACATTTGTTCTTTTCTCTGTCCAGGGTATTCTGAGGATCTTTCTGTAACATTTTGGCTCGAAGGATTCGATTCTTTGTCTAGAAGTTTTGGTAATCGTCCATGCTTCACAACCATAAGCCGCCACAGGAAATACACAGGCTCTCAAGACTTTTACTTTTATCGTTTTGTTGGTGCCCTGCCATAATTTCTTCAGGCTGTTCAGTCTCTGCATTGCCATAGCTAGTCTTCTTCTGATTTCTTTCGAGCAGTCACCATTTTTGTCAATTCTGGAGCCCAGATATTCAAAATGTGTGACCTGATCTATTTCCTCACCACCTACTGTATATTTATGCTGACATTGTGTTTTATCGGTGGTCATTATCTTTGTTTTGTTTATGTTTATGAACAGATTTTGATCTTTACTATGTCCATTAACGGCTGAAAGTAGCTGCTCTAGCCCTTCTGCACTTCTTGATAGTATCACTGTGTCATCTGCATATCGTAACTCTGGAATCTCGTACCCCGCAATCGTAAATGGGTCGAAACATTCAATGTTCTAATCTTCTCGAACATTTCTCATTATACATTCCGCATATATGTTGTACAGATAAGGTGAAAGGATACATCCCTGTCGGACTCCTTTTTGTACTGCAAACCAATCTGATGTTTGGCCAGATACTCGGACAGCGGCTTGTTGATCTTGGTATAATGTTTCAATGAGATGGACTATATGCAAAGGAAACCACATTTCCTTCATGATTCTCCACAGATTTTGATGTTTTACCGTGTCGAATGCCTTAGTGTAATCAATGAAACATGTGTACAGGTCTACATTAAACTCTCTACATTTTTCATAGATATTCCTTACCACGAGCCTGAAATGAAGAGAGCGAGCAAGGAATGGCGTCGTCCCTTCTCACCGAAAGTTTCGTATACTGACTCTCTCGTTAGATGAACGAGGCGTTATTTGAGAGTACTACATGACCAGGGGAACACTGTCACCAGTGCCACGTGACCAAATCTTTTCAGAAATCATCTTCGACCTGTAATCAAATCCAAGCGACGTGAACTTCTGAGTAAACGTGTCCTTTTGTAACATG
Source organism: Ariolimax columbianus (assembly GCA_036924085.1). Taxonomy (NCBI): domain Eukaryota; kingdom Metazoa; phylum Mollusca; class Gastropoda; order Stylommatophora; family Arionidae; genus Ariolimax; species Ariolimax columbianus. Next base: position 92,690,012 of record JAVGWX010000011.1, on the reverse strand, counting down.
ACACTGCTCGGCCCCATACTGCCCGTGCAACGGATACAACCATCAAGGACCTCAATTTTCAGTGTCTACCCCATCTGCCATAATCATCAGATCAAACCCCAAGTGATTTCCACGTCTTTGGACGACTACAAAAAGCTTTAGGAGAAAAGACTTCACCACATGTGGGGTATGGTGTGTCAGCTGTGATCTAAACCAGTTTTAAACTGGACGAATAATATTTCGTCGCGAACCAGACGACAATGTATCCCAGCAGGGCGGGGTGGGGTAACAGATGGCCCCCTACTGAAATTACCCATACGTCATATGACGTGTACAGTCTAGCGAGCAAGAGTCACTGTAAGCTCTAGATAACGGGAAGGAACCTTGGTAAACAAACCAGCCTGCTGCCTTGCGGTCACCACCAGATGGACAGGCTATGGGAGACAACCCAGAATACATAACACAGCCCGGTCAGCTGAGACGAGTGTGTTAGCTACACCGGGAGAAATGAGGACATACGCGCACCTACTGGCAGGTCATGTGACAATCGACCCTAACGTTATGGCCACATGCCTATCAGTTACAACCGGGGATGAACGGGGCCGGGTCCTAAGCTTCGAAAGTACTCACCCAAGCAGCCGGTGCCAACCTAAAGGCCAGGGAAAGACAGAGTAGTGTAACTGGCCAAGCAAACCCCTATCATATAGTGATTCAATTGAATGCAGAAGGAGTAGGAACAAAAAGCTGGAGATGTAAGAATTCCTCAGAAAGTACATCGACATAATCTGTTTCCAAGAAACCCACCTAAAAGATACCCAAAGATTCTTCATTCGTGGGTCCTTGCGACAAGACAGATAAAAGGGAGAATTATGACATTGGTGAGAACTGCAATCCCAGCGATAGAGACAAGCAGATCTGGAGAGGATCAGCTTGAATACCTCACAGTCAAGATACTCTTGTCTGATGGTGATACGACAATCCCAAACCGTTACAGCCCCCCAGGTACAACTCTAGACATACACACGGTGAAGCTTGAAGGACAAAGACACCTCCTTGTATGAGACTAACAGCCATTCACCAAGCTGGAGATATGAGACAACAGATCAGAGAGAAGAGGAGATTGAAGACTGGATGATTGAAAACAAACTCATTCTCATAAATCGGCCAGACGACACGCCAGCCTACTACGACAGAACAAGGAAAAAAGTGAGCCCACCAGATCTTGCCCTGGCAACCGATGGCATACTCTGCATCATAACAAAAATAGTGCCAGCCAACTGGAAGGAAGGGACCACGTGCCAATCACTCTCACAATGACTGGAATAGGAAGTAAGAAGCAATGTACCATGGCCCCCAGCTAGAATATCAAACAATGTACCATGGCCCCCAACTAGAACATCAAACAATGTACCATGGCCCCCAGCTAAAACATCAAACAATGTACCATGGCCCCCAGCTAGAACATCAAACAATGTACCATGGCCCCCAGCTAGAACATCAAACAATGTACCATGGCCCCCAGCTGGAACATCAAACAATGTACCCTGACCCCAGCTGGAACATCAAACAATGTACCATGGCCCCCAGCTGGAACATCAAACAATGTACCATGGCCCCCAGCTGGAACAACAAACAATGTACCATGGCCCCCAGCTGGAACATCAAACAATGTACCATGGCCTCCACCTAGAACATCAAACAATGTACCATGGCCCCCAGCTGGAACATCAAACAATGTACCATGGCCTCCACCTAGAACATCAAACAATGTACCATGGCCCCCAGATGGAACATCAAACAATGTACCATGGCCTCCCAGCTGGAACATTCAAAAAGTCAAACTGGGACCTCTTTGAGGAATCAGTTGATCAGCTTTGTCAAAATATCACCAGAACAAAGAAAAATGTTGACAGTATTAGTGATGCATCATTCAAGTCACAAAGGCATCAATCCCACGTGACAACCGGCGAGAGTACAAACCTTACTGGAGCCACACCATGGAAAAACTACATAGTGACCTCAGTGATGCAAGGAGAACCATGAACCCCACAATCGAAAATACCCAGAGGCCTAACAACATCAAACATGATTTCAACGAACAAAAACAGCTGACACACCAAGAAGCTGACACACCAAGAAGCTGACATACCAAGAAGCTGACACACCAAGAAGCTGACACACCAAGGAGCTGACACACCAAGAAGCTGACATACCAAGAAGCTGACACACCAAGGAGCTGACATACCAAGAAGCTGACACACCAAGAAGCTGACATACCAAGAAGCTGACACACCAAGAAGCTGACACACCAAGAAGCTGACATACCAAGAAGCTGACACACCAAGGAGCTGACATACCAAGAAGCTGACACACCAAGAAGCTGACATACCAAGAAGCTGACACACCAAGAAGCTGACACACCAAGAAGCTGACACACCAAGAAGCTGACACACCAAGAAGCTGACACACCAAGGAGCTGACACACCAAGAAGCTGACACACCAAGGAGCTGACACACCAAGGAGCTGACACACCAAGGAGCTGACACACCAAGGAGCTGACATACCAAGAAGCTGACACACCAAGGAGCTGACACACCAAGAAGCTGACATACCAAGGAGCTGACACACCAAGGAGCTGACATACCAAGAAGCTGACACACCAAGGAGCTGACATACCAAGAAGCTGACACACCAAGAAGCTGACACACCAAGAAGCTGACACACCAAGGAGCTGACACACCAAGAAGCTGACATACAAAGAAGCTGACACACCAAGAAGCTGACACACCAAGAAGCTGACACACCAAGAAGCTGACACACCAAGAAGCTGACACACCAAGAAGCTGACATACCAAGAAGCTGACACACCAAGAAGCTGACACACCAAGAAGCTGACACACCAAGAAGCTGACACACCAAGAAGCTGACACACCAAGAAGCTGACACACCAAGGAGCTGACACACCAAGAAGCTGACATACCAAGAAGCTGACACACCAAGAAGCTGACACACCAAGAAGCTGACACACCAAGGAGCTGACACACCAAGGAGCTGACATACCAAGAAGCTGACACACCAAGAAGCTGACATACCAAGAAGCTGACACACCAAGAAGCTGACATACCAAGAAGCTGACACACCAAGAAGCTGACATACCAAGAAGCTGACACACCAAGAAGCTGACATACCAAGAAGCTGACACACCAAGAAGCTGACACACCAAGGAGCTGACATACCAAGGAGCTGACACTAAGGAGTTGGCACAAAAAGACCAGTAGCCTGAACATGGACAAAGACACGAGCAAGTTGTGGAATCTGACAAAAATGATAAATGAAGAAACAAAAACAAGTTCCTGAACGACTGTGATATCCTGAACGACTGTGATATCCTGAATGACTGTGATATCCTGAATGACTGTGATATCCTGAACGACTGTGATATCCTGAACGACTGTGATATCCTGAACGACTGTGATATCCTGAACGACTGTGATATCCTGAATGACTGTGATATCCTGAATGACTGTGATATCCTGAATGACTGTGATATGCTGAACGACTGTGATATCCTGAACGACTGTGATATCTGGAACGACTGTGATTTCCTGAAGGACTGTGATATCCTGAAGGACTGTGATATCCTGAACGACTGTGATATCCTGAACGACTGTGATATCCTGAATGACTGTGATATCCTGAATGACTGCAATATCCTGAACGAATGCGATATCCTGAACGACTGCGATATCCTACACAACTGTGATCAATGAAAATAGAAAACACTACAGGGGAAAGATGTCTGCAAACATCATGGCAGACTACCAGGAAGAAAGCACCACACCACTCCCACAAGCACGAAGTCCAGCAGAAATTAAAAATAGTTGAAACACCAAACCCTCCTCCACAATGAGTGAGCTCAATGCCTCTATAAACCAATGCATGAAACCATCCTCCATAATGAGTGAACTCAATGCCTCCATAAACCAATGCATGAAACCATCCTCCACAATGAGTGAACTCAATTCCTCTATAAACCAATGCATGAAACCATCCTCCACAATGAGTGAACTCAATGCCTCCATAAACCAATGCATGAAACCATCCTCCACAATGAGTGAACTCAATGACTCTATAAACCAATGCATGAAACCAACCTTCACAATGAGTGAACTCAATTCCTCTATAAACCAATGCATGAAACCCTCCTCCACAATGAGTGAACTCAATGCCTCTATAAACCAATGCATGAAACCAACCTCCATAATGAGTGAGCTCAATGCCTCTATAAACCAATGCATGAAACCATCCTCCATAATGAGTGAACTCAATGCCTCTATAAACCAATGCATGAAACCCTCCTCCACAATGAGTGAACTCAATGCCTCTATAAACCAATGCATGAAACCATCCTCCACAATGAGTGAACTCAATGCCTCTATAAACCAATGCATGAAACCATCCTCCATAATGAGTGAACTCAATGCCTCCATAAACCAATGCATGAAACCATCCTCCACAATGAGTGAACTCAATTCCTCTATAAACCAATGCATGAAACCATCCTCCACAATGAGTGAACTCAATGCCTCCATAAACCAATGCATGAAACCATCCTCCACAATGAGTGAACTCAATGACTCTATAAACCAATGCATGAAACCAACCTTCACAATGAGTGAACTCAATTCCTCTATAAACCAATGCATGAAACCCTCCTCCACAATGAGTGAACTCAATGCCTCTATAAACCAATGCATGAAACCAACCTCCATAATGAGTGAGCTCAATGCCTCTATAAACCAATGCATGAAACCATCCTCCATAATGAGTGAACTCAATGCCTCTATAAACCAATGCATGAAACCCTCCTCCACAATGAGTGAACTCAATGCCTCTATAAACCAATGCATGAAACCCTCCTCCACAATGAGTGAACTCAATTCCTCTATAAACCAATGCATGAAACCCTCCTCCACAATGAGTGAACTCAATGCCTCTATAAACCAATGCATGAAACCAACCTCCATAATGAGTGAGCTCAATGCCTCTATAAACCAATGCATGAAACCATCCTCCATAATGAGTGAACTCAATGCCTCTATAAACCAATGCATGAAACCCTCCTCCACAATGAGTGAACTCAATGCCTCTATAAACCAATGCATGAAACCCTCCTCCACAATGAGTGAACTCAATGCCTCTATAAACCAATGCATGAAACCCTCCTCCACAATGAGTGAACTCAATGCCTCTATAAACCAATGCATGAAACCCTCCTCCACAATGAGTGAACGTAATGCCTCTATAAACCAATGCGTGAAACCCTCCTCCACAATGAGTGAACGTAATGCCTCTATAAACCAATGCGTGAAACCCTCCTCCACAATGAGTGAACGTAATGCCTCTATAGGAAAATTAAAGAATAAGAAAGTGCCAGGAATGGATGGCATCACAAATGACATCAAACATCTAGTGTAATAGAGTTACTAGGGTCCAACGAGTCAGCGTCAGGGAAGCCCTGAAAATATCGGTCGTGGAGGGGGACGGCGTTGCCTAGTGGTTAAGTGGCACGGCTGAAAACTCGAAGATGCTGGGTTCGATCCCCATCACAGCACCGGCCGTTACCCCGGGGAAGCAAACCCTTAGAAAATGCAGGAGGAAGCAGACCCTTACATAAAATGCATGCTGAAGTCGGATGCACTGGGCCGACTGGCGCAAAATAAAAACCACAGTGCAACGCACACCGCCTTGGGGATTAGAGAAAATAAGGCGAACGCAAAAAAAAAAAAATCGGTCGTGGTACACTCGCATATCTCAAGAACCCTGCCTTAGAGATGAGTTCATAGAACAGTCATTGTTTGATATTCTTAAACAATGCTCATTTAAGACTGTCCAGCCAAAATGGTTACATTCCAATGGTTTCTACTGGAAATCCCACGACCTTTTATGTCACATAGAAGGTTAAAAAGCAAGCTATCCTTTCTTTGGCGAGACGCTAGGTCAAGGACAGTTGAGGCGAATGAACTTGTTGAGTCGAATGAACTGAAGACAAACAGAAGTCATTGGCCGAAGCGGGGAGATTATGATATAAGTATGGAGATCAGGGTTTTAGAAGGACATCAAAAAAGAGCAGAGAAGAGAATATTATCGTGCAGTTGGTAGGAAGGAGATGATAGACAGAAGACTACAGAGCAGGTTACTAGGTTAGACCACAAAACATAACCAGTGAGTAACTAGAATAGAGAGATAGAAATAGAGAAGTCACCGAAACAAACTAGCACTGAGAGGGAATCAGCGACCACGCAAGTGCAAGAATCTGTCGGTACACAAGAGTGAGGTGGGAAGAGGTACACAAGAGGTGAGGAGAGGTACACAAGAGGTGGGGAGAGGTACAAAGAGGTGGGAAGAAGTTTATGTGATGTCTCTGACTGTTTCTATGATGTCTATGTGTACCTGTCTTCACCTCTTGTGTGCCTCTCCTCACCTCTTGTGTGCTTCTCCCAACCTCTCACGTGTGCCTCTCCCCACCTCACGCTTGTGCGAGACTTCACAGAAACAGTCAGAGACATCACAGAAACAGTTAGAGACATCACAGAAACAGTCAGAGACATCAGTTTTAGTCAACAATTAGTCACAGATAACACTGCTTCGACGATAACATTTCTTCTCTTTCATTTATTAAGTTGTCTTGCATTTCTGTTTTGCCTGTTTATGTGTCAAGACCTCCATTTATAGTAGACTATTTTTCATAGACTATTTTTCATAAACTATTTTTCAAAGTAAATAATAATTCTTAGAATTAGCAAGACATCTGTATTATTATGTGCATAGTTTTGGCATATTAAAATACTTTTATAGCTTTAGTGTTTTCTTTCTTACTGCAATAAATTGCATTAAAACTGTTTCAGCTGTTTGCAATACTGAGCTGAGATGTGTAACACGTGGTTGAGATGTGTAACACTGGGTTGAGATGTGTAACTGAGTTCAGATGTGTAACACTGGGTTGAGATGTATGACACTGGGTTGAGATGTGATGTGTAACACTGGGTTGAGATGTGTAATGCTGGGTTGAGATGTGTAACACTGAGTTGAGATGTGTAATCCTGGGTTGAGATATGTAATGCTGGGTTGAGATGTGTAGTGCTGAGTTGAGGTGTGTAACACTGGGTTGAGATGTGATGTGCAACACTGGGTTGAGATGTGTAAAGCTGGGTTGAGATGTGTAACACTGGGTTGAGATGTGATGTGTAAAACTGGGTTGAGATGTGTAAAGCTGGGTTGAGATGTGTAAAGCTGGGTTGAGATGTGTAACACTGAGTTGAGATGTGATGTGCAACACTGGGTTGAGATGTGTAAAGCTGGGTTGAGATGTGTAACACTGGGTTAAGATGTGATGTGTAAAACTGATTTGAGATGTGTAATGCTGGGTTGAGATGTGTAACACTGGGTTGAGAAGTGTAACAATGGGTTGAGATGTGTAACACTGGGTTGAGAAGTGTAACAATGGGTTGAGATGTGTAACACTGGGTTGAGACGTGTAACACTGAGTTGAGATATGTAACTAAGTTGAGATGTGTAACACTGAGTTGAGATGTGTAACACTGGGTTGAGATGTATAACACTGGGTGGAGATGTGTAACACTGGGTTGAGATGTGTAACCCTGAGCTGAGATGTGTAACACTGAATTGAGATGTGTAACACTGAGTTGAGATGTGTAACACTGAATTGAGAAGTGTAACACTGGGTTGAGATGTGTAACACTGGGTGGAGATGTGTAACACTGGGTTGAGATGTGTAAAACCAAGCTGAGATGTGTTACACTGGTTTGAGATGTGTAACATTGGGTTGTGATGTGTAACATTGAGTTGAGATGTGTAATACTGGGTTCAGATGTGTAATACTGAGCTGAAATATGTAACACTGGGTTGAGATGTGTAATAATGGGTTGAGATGTGATGTGTAACACCGGGTTGAGATGTGTGACACTGGGTTTAGATGTGATGTGTAATACTAGGTTGAGATGCGTAATACAGCATTGAGATGTGTAACACTGGGTTGAGATGTGTAACACTGGGATGAGATGTGTAACACTGGGTTAATACGTGTAAGACTGAGTTGAGATGTGTAACACTGGGTTGAGCTGAGATGTGTAACACTGAGTTGAGCTGAGATGTGTAACACTGAGTTGAGCTGAGATGTGTAACACTGAGTTGAGCTGAGATGTGTAACACTGAGTTGAGCTGAGATGTGTAACACTGGGTTGTTATCGTCAGCGAACCATAGCTGGCTGCTTGCGTCAGGGTCAGCAAACCATAGCTGACCAAGACCATGTTTCTGAAAATAAGCTGCACTAAGTCCTCTAGTGTAGTCTAGCCAAGGGATAGGGATCGCAGTGGATAGGGATCGCAGTAGATAGGGATCGCAGTGGAAAGGCAAACTTGGTACTTCAAACATCCAACAGAAATCAGTTATGTCTGGTAGAATGTTGCAGATATGGCAGTCTGGTCGAGTGGCGCAGATATGGCAGTCTCATTGTAAACTATGTCACATTACAATGTTGCGTTCAGGCTGAACGCAGAAGAAGAAGATATACAATATTGGGCCACTAGTGGAGTTATCTGTGGACAGGATATCCCTAGGAGGTGGAGGTCTGTTAAGGGGGACATGAAGGGAAGAGTGCCAGGTATTTATGAAGGGACATTTAATCCCCCAAAATCTTCAGATTTGGTCCTTTTTGCTAGTCTTTTTAATCTTTCTAGAAAACCAATCTTTGCTTTTCTTCTCTGAAATAAACTTCTTTAATAGTTGATTAACTCTATGGAGACAACGTCCCAACTGTTGTGAGCCTCTAGGTACAACCTTCCCAACTGTTGTGTGAGCCTCCTCTAGGTACAACCATCCCAACTGTTGTGTGAGCCTCCTCTAGGTACAACCATCCCAACTGTTGTGAGCCTCCTCTAGGTACAACCTTCCCAACTGTTGTGAGCCTCCTCTAGGTATAACCTTCCCAACTGTTGTGAGCCTCCTCTAGGTACAACCTTCCCAACTGTTGTGAGCCTCCTCTAGGTACAACCTTCACAACTGTTGTGAGCCTCCTCTAGGTACAACCTTCCCAACTGTTGTGAGCCTCCTCTAGGTACAACCTTCCCAACTGTTGTGAGCCTCCTCTAGGTACAACCTTCCCAACTGTTGTGAGCCTCCTCTAGGTACAGCCATCCCAACTGTGGTGATTTCATTTTGTTGTAAAACTCTTATTAGAGAATCTATTCCATAACCTGAGTGGTCCATGTATGCTGGGACGTCAACATCTCTAGGGCTGAGGGCCATATTCCGCAGTTGTTAGAGCAAACTGTGAACAGGCTAGGCTTTTACTTTACTTCTGCTATAAATTAAAATACCTCACTCTAAGCGAGGTTTCGAACCATGTCCCAATGGTGATAAGACCAACATCAAAATCGCTCAGCCCCAAGTTGCTCTTTGGATTTACTAATTTAATTTATTTCTGCGTAAAACTTTGAGAAGTATAATGTTGCAAGTAGTCATTTGTCACTATAAAGCAACCTATGCTAAACAAAAGCACATACTAAACTCAGTCCATCTATGGCACTCAGAGATCCATCCTTGGAATTACATGAAGGGACAGAGTGACAAATGCACTATCACACTGGACTCCCAAACATGTACACTCTCACACTGGGCTCCCAAACATGTACACTCTCACACTGGACTCCCAAACATGTACACTCTCACACTGGACTCCCAAACATGTACACTCTCACACTGGACTCCCAAACATGTACACTCTCCTTAGGCAGTGAAAACTATGATGAGTTGGCCATGTTCATCGCATGGAAGATGGTCACATGCCCAAAGATATCCTCTATGGACAGTTGGCAGATGACAAAACAACCGTCAGCCAAGCACAGCTGAGGTTTAAAGATGTGTGTAAGGGGTAAATGAAAGTACTGGACATGGATCTGGCATACTGAAGCTGCAGACTGATCCAAGTGGAGATGTGCCACACCATACTGGGTGAATAGAAGTTCTTGCAACTCAGATAAGTGAAATGAGAACGTCGCAAGGAAATGTACTCCAAGGTGGAATCATCCGATAAGTCAGTCATAATTGAAAGAGGATACTACTCTTAGGCCTATTCTTTTTCCAAAATGGCAAATGAACAGTTTTCTGTACACTAATTGTTTTTAAAATGTTTTCTCCGTCATGGTAGAATGGAATTCAGAAGTTAAAATGGCTGTTTCACATTTTATAAATAAAAACTAAAACATTGTATCAGAATAGATTATTTTTTATAAACAGTGACTATATAATTAGGTCAATGGAGAGTAGATAACTTTGAATTGTTGTTATCCAACAGTGACTTTATATCGATTGAATTGATCACCTAGAAGTGGTACCATTGGAAGAAACAAAAGGTGTGTTTACCAATTTAAAAAAAAACAAATTTACAAATTTCAATAATAAAAGCCAAATCTGATGTGATATAGATTTGAGAATATATAAATAATCACACATGGACATCTGTACAAACTCTGTGCAAATTCTGGTTTTAAATATAATACTTTAAATCCTGCGACCAAGTCTTGCATATTTAACCACTAAGGTATTTACAATTTTAGAATAAATGTTATTTTTTACAACCATGAAAAATGATATCCGAAGTTGATGGAAACATGACCCTCGTGTGGTTACATTGACAAGGACACAGCCTACCAAAAACTGCAGGACTTGTAGATTAAAGTTCAATATTATCTAGGTCAAGGTTAGGAGAATGGCTGTTAAGGTCATCAATGCCAGTGAAATAGCATTACTTCTAGAAATGTGAAGCAAAGCTAAAACTGCATCATCAAGTAATGTGCTCCCCAACTCTGCCATGTTCACTGGTACGATCTAGCCTGGACATCTGCTCTAAGTCATAGACACAACCCTCAATTATGTTATCCACACAATATATGGCTGAATATGGTGACACTAAGCCTGCACTTGTTCTGCAGCTTGAGAGTGTGCCTTCCAGCCAACTACGGAGAAGAATGCTGTTGTGTCTGAGCATGAGAAGGTCAACAGAAGCCCAGACACAGCAAGATTTGCACAAAATAATCTTCATGCTGGCAACCATGCTAGCTTTAAGAAATACAGGTCTGTGGGCCAACCATGCTAGCTTTAAGAAATACAGGTCTGTGGGCCAACCATGCTAGCTTTGAGAAATACAGGTCTGTGGGCCAACCATGCTAGCTTTAAGAAATACAGGTCTGTGGGCTAACCAAAAGCACATTAAATTAGCTTGAAAGCAAGAATAAGAAAATGCAGTAGAGAACAAGTTTCTACAGTCTGACTAAAAGCAAAAAAGCAGTTTCAGGGCAGAAATGATGTGAGTCCTCCATGAAATAACTTTAGAAAGTCCTAGTGTTGCAGATAAACTCAAGAAACTCAATAGAAGGAAGCTGGAGTGACCAACCATTCAAACTGAATAGTCTAGTTTACTGCCTTTTATTGTAGTAGTAGCTACTGCTGCCATTCAAACTGAATAGTCTGGTTTACCGCCTTCTATTATAGTAGCAGCTACGGCTGCTGCTGATGAGTAGCATGCAGTCAGACATGCTGTTGACTTAGATGGCTTCATAGAAAATAATGTGCAATCAATTCTGTTCAACATGTTAAGTCTGTCTGTAATTATTACAGCTAACAAGAATTACAAGTATCCAAAAGCACTGCACACAACATACAAGGCATTTCTGGAGAACAACGTCAACGCACAGGTTACTGCCTGTTATAAGCTGGGCCCACATTATGCAGTTGAAAGACTTAATCATCTTTCTGGACTGATTTTGTCACATAATCATAATTTCATTTGAAATATTTGATTTTGATCTTGAGAAAACCAATTTCAAGAAAACTGCAGAGACATTTTCTGAAGTTTGAAATCAAACAGTTGTTGATGGCAACTGTCTGCATGTCATGCATGTGTGGCCTGTAGTTAGCAGCTGTACATCCCATCTCAAACCAGCAATTGTGCTGAGATCATGTCCAACAATTGTGCTGAGATCATGTCCAACAATGACCATTCTGTCTAAAAATAGTCCAGTGCAGTACTCTCACATGCTGTGGACAAAGATGCAAGAACTCCAATGAGGTATATCATTAAAGATTAATTCCATTTTCAATGCCATCTGATAGAACATGTTCACACATCAGCAGTGCATCATAGGGGCAGATAGAAATGACACATATGGATCACTTGTTCACAGGAATGTCTTAGATCACAACTGGATTTAAAGTCATACTATTTGGCTTTTACTGCTGACTGGATAATTTCACAGGCATATATGCAGCTCATACAGAAAATATTTCCAACTCTCACACAGCCGCCAAAGTTCACAAATCTGTGAATCAGACAGTCACAATTAACCAGATGACAAAGATGCGACATTGTACCAAATCAACCAGAACAACAAAGTCCCGACACTATTGTACGCAGCTTCTCCAACTGATTGCAGATTGAGTTGACTGCTAAATGAAGCAGCAAGCATTGACATTAAAATCTTGTCAGTTAAGAGTTCTCCTTCAGAATATTGCTACAATACATTTAGTTTAAAAAAGTTTAAGACATCCCAGTTTTAGTTAACAGGTTAATGAAATGAATGATAAAATTCTGCTGTCGTCATCAAATTTCTAAACTTGGTTATACAGTTTTGTAACATAATTGTTCTGCCTCATTAATTGTCAAAACTTTCATTTTTGATTGACTGTTTTAATATTTGAAATTATTGTTTCGGTTTAGGGCGCGTCAGGAAACCCAATGTATATGCATAGCTGCTGCATATAAAAATTGTTACATAACTTCAGTACTTTACTGGCAACAAGATATTCAGTTAAAACTGTTTCAATGAGTTGAGACTTGTCATGTACAATGTTTAGTTAGTAACTTGTTTTACAGCATTAAATGGGCCTATCTGTACACAGGCAATGTATTATACAGAACTACACTAAGTCTTAAGTATAGGTAGCAGATTATAACATTGGAGTTTGATCAGAGTCATGTAAAGGGGTCAGGGTGAAGCGTCCATCAAAAGTTGACAAAGGTGGATAGTAGTCCATCAAAAGTTGATAGAGGTGGATAGTAGTCCATCAAAAGTTGACAGATGTGGACATGGGTGAAGGGAGTGTTACAAAATGTCAATTTTGTGGACATAAATAGATGGCCCCATGAGAGAAAATAAGCTGCTTCAACCTCAGAGTGATCATCAGTCTTTTCAAGGTTTATCTGCATTTGTTAAACAGAGCAGTCAGATGGTATTGATCATATGTTAAACAGAGCAGTCAGATGGTATTGATCAAATGTTAAACAGAGCAGTCAGATGGTATTGATCACATGTTAAACAGAGCAGTCAGATGGTATTGATCACATGTTATACAGAGCAGTCAGATGGTATTGATCAAATGTTAAACAGAGCAGTCAGATGGTATTGATCAAATGTTAAACAGAACAGTCAGATGGTATTGATCATATGTTAAACAGAAGTCAGATGGTACTGATCATATGTTAAACAGAGCAGTCAGATGGTGTTGATCATGTTTCGTTACAGCACTAAAAAGCCAGAAAAATACAGAACTAAATGATTTAAGATCAGTACTCTGTCAACTATGCCAGCAGTCCACACCCAAACATGGTTCCATCCCACTGTAACATTCAAGACAACGAGGAGGCAGACAGACTGGCAAAAGAAGGTGGAAAGTTACCATAACCAAATTCTAGTGTGAACTACGAAGAGTCCAAAAGGTTTATTAGGGCCAGATACATGGCCAAATGGGAAGCAGAGCATACTGGCTACACAAAAAATGATGCCTATTTCCAGTTGAGCAGAAGAGAGCAGGTCGTGGTCTTCAGACTCCGCACAGGCCACTACAGACTGAGGTACCATCTATTCAATAAACTGAAGATAGGTAGCACTGATAAATGCAACTGTGGTACAGTGAAAATTACCCCTGAACATCTGCTGCAAAATTGCCCGACATACGAGGACCAGAGATTGCACATGTGGCCATCACCAGTGCCAACACTAGACAAGCTCTATGGCAGTGTCGACAGTCTCAGGATGACTGCTGCTTTCTTCAAACAAATTCAAGTTGACGTCTGACAGCGTATGAAGAAGAAGATGGTATTGATCATAAGTTAAACAGAGCAGTCAGATGGTATTGATCATAAAGAACATAATTAACCAAACATGACATAGCCAGTTAGAAATTGCTTATATACATGTCCAGAACATAATACCCAAAGCTGAAAAAGAAAATATGCTAATTAGTTTGTGTAACTAGAGCTGATGACAGTGAGATAACAGTAGAAAAACTGGCCACAGCTTTGTCACGTTGGTCCTAATAATCAGACTATCAATTATCGCGTAATAAATAACTTTAAGAAGCTAGAAAAAGCTATTTATAAGAAGCTAGAAAAAGCTATTTATAAGAAGCTAGAAAAAGCTTTTTATAAGAAGAACTCCAATCAGATCCTGATCTACAACTTGTTTTGATCAGCTATGATAAACTTGACAAAGGTCAAGTTCCCAAATAATGTCATGGTCATGCCTGCAACTTGTCCTAAGAACAGTGGAGAAATGGACGACAATAGGAGGGGTTGCTCATTTGCTGGTAGGATGATGAAGACATCGGATAATTGAAATACTGATTGCTACTGCCATTGGTGTCATATGGCCCATAGAAAACTTGGTCGATGACAAGGTCACTGAGTTGATCGAGCTGATGCAGTTCAATACATTTGACTTGAGCTTTCCTTCCTTGGGCAATATAAACTTGATAAGCCAGCTGGTGAATAAGGTTCAGTGTTTGTCTCCTCTCATGGCCCATAAGGCAGATGGTGCTTTCATCTACAACCCGATATAGGGTTGTCAGGTACTCATATTTCATGCCTTCATCTCCGTTGAAGTGATTGATCAGATATGCTTCAAGCTTCTGACGCTGCTGATTAATGTCGCTGAAATCAATAAAGAACCGTGAACACATGTACCTCTCCATCGTCCTAATATCACTCTCACTGGCTGGTGTGTAACCCCGAACAAGAAGGTTGCAGTATTTGAGCAAACCACCGCCTCGGATCTCTTCTGGGTTCCTTGTGGCAATCAGCTTGTTCTCTAGATGGTACCAAGCTTCTGAGAAGTCTCCGTACAGACTTTCAGCAATGACGGTCGGATAGAAGTGCTCCGTCATGTCAGCCTGAGAAATATCATAGAACGTCAAGAGACTATCCAGAATAACTTGAAAAGAATCAACGCTGAACTCAAACTGACGTTTCATTTTGTCCACAAACTTCAATTCAACATTCTTACGTGTTTTATGGGACAATGAAATGAGGCTCCACCTATCTCCGTGCTCGTTGCACACTTTAACCATTTTTTGCACATATGCTTCCTTCAAACTGCAGCTGTTAATCTTCTCCTTGCTGATGCCATCAGGGAGGAAGTTAACCAGGCACCCGAGGACACAGTTGCGTATTTTCTGAAGTTCGTTCTGATTTGACAAATCCACTCCAAATATGAGGTCGACATCATTGAACTGCTGAGCGTTTGTGGTACCCAGGGTGTAGCTCGCAGCTCCTCCATTCAAGCGAATGTTTCTGACAGTAACTCCATCTGCTGTTAGCTTGTCTCTGACAACCTGCACCAGGTGCTTGAGCTTCACGTCCAACGTGGGGAAGTTGCCTCGGCCATGGATCGGGATGACATCTTCCATAACTTCGTGCAGCCTTGCTACTTGCTCATAACACAGAACTTGATAACGGTTGCTACAGTTGACGGACGCCATGTCGGGTTGGCTCGAAGGTAAAGCCGTGTCAGCAGCAGCACTGAGAAGATGAATAAGTTGGATTTTGGGATATAAATGCCTGCCTACCTTGTAGTGTCTAGCTGCAGCTTGCCTGTCCGACCGACCGAACGACAGAGCGTCAAGTGTATGCACAGCCTCTGGCCCAGCAGCCGTGGCGCACCGTACAGCATCCAGCACACACCATGGATGCGCTACCACGGCGTTCTCTCTCTCTTTCGTTCTTTCTTTCTCTCGTTCTGTGTATGCAACGTTCGTCAATCACTACCCACATACGGTGGATTCTCAATCACATTCCGTGTGGACAAAGTAAAGCTTAACAAGAACATCTAGAGTTGACTTCACAAATACTTCCCTGATCGTGCGCCGGCGGCAAACGGTTGCCAGATATCAATGAGAGAAAACAGCCAAACATCGTCGAAATAAAAGCCAAGCGTAGGTCAAACGCCGATCTAAAACCAAGATGAGCCATGCGCTACCCATGTCCGCTATTTTTCTGCTTCTTCTTCTTATTCTTCTTTTTCTTCTTCTTCCTCTTCTCTTTTTATTGGTATTCTTTGTTTGTTGCTAAAGAATCGTATCTTGTTCCCCTCATAAACCTGGTGATTCTCACTGGCGATCCTTCTCTCATGCAGTATAGGCCTATTTCACAATTTGATTGCTGAGGACCATGTAGTAACTTTGCTCCTCTCATGTAGCCGGCAGACCTGTAAAACATTTTTCAGCGTGTGTTTGTTCTCCCCACAGGGGCAGCTGTCCTGTTCAAACTCTGAGCAAGGAGTGACGATGATGATGCTATAATCCCTTTAGCTGTGAGCTGGCAGCTCTTGACAGCTCGATGCCTCCCCTTTAGTTGGCAGCCTTTGACAACCCAATGCCTCCCCTTTAGTTGGCAGCCCTTGACAACCCAATGCCTCCCCTTTAGCCGTGAGCTGGCAGCTCTTGACAACCCAATACCTCCCCTTTAGCTATGAGTTGGCAGCTCTTGACAGCCCGATGCCTCCCAAACAAAAGCACACGTCCTTCTCAACTGGTGTAGTGATGTGTTGAGTATGGTGGGTGTGGTGGTAACAGCAGGTTCCGCAGATCAGTCAGCTTTGGGCACAAAGTCAGGACTAACTCCTCGTGGTCATGGCAGAATCTGCAGTTTGGTTCACGTGGTGGGTCCAATCTATTCAGATGTTTGTTAAGAGGGGCATGGCCTGTTTTCAGCTTGAAGATCAAACTCTGGTCTCTTCGTTTCAGTTTCTTGGCTGGGTCCTGGGGGTCTGGTTTTGCTTGGTTTTTTAAAATATACTAGACCTGTCTACGATGTGGCCCACTGAGCTAGCCACTCCTGTCTATAGTTATGTTTCAGGATTTGCTTGCAGGTTTGTAGTGTGATACTAGGTAGTGGCTGTGGTAGCATTGCCCCGCTCTGGCCAGCTCATCAGCCTTCTCATTTCCTGGGACTCCGACATGGCCAGGTATCTATTGGAGCACCACTTCCGCTCCATGAAAGTGGGCAATTGATCAATTAATTTGTAGATGTTATTAACATCTGGAGACATTCTGTTTACCAAGGCTTGGAGCTCAGACTTTGAGTCTGAGAAAACTACGATCTCCTCAGGCTGTATAGTGCCATGAGTAAACAGCGACCTCCTCAGGCTGTATATTGCCGCTTTCAAAATCTGAGATTATTCTGCACAACGCTTTTTCTATTGCTATTATTTCTGCTTCGTAATTGAAACAGGTCTTTCCAAAAGGGCCAAAGATGGAACAAATCTCTCCTCAAGGGCCAAAGATGGAACAGGTCTCTCCTCAAGGGCCAAAGATGAAACAGGTCTCTCCACGAGGGCCATAGATGGAACAGGTTTCTCCACAAGGGCCAAAGATGGAACAGGTCTCTCCACAAGGGCCAAAGATGGAACAGGTCTCTCCTCAAGGGCCAACGATGGAACAGGTTTCTCCACAAGGGCCAAAGATGGAACAGGTTTCTCCACAAGGGCAAAAGATGGAACAGGTCTCTCCACAAGGGCCAAAGATGGAACAGGTCTCTCCACAAGGGCCAAAGATGGAACAGGTCTCTCCACAAGGGCCAAAGATGGAACAGGTTTCTCCACAAGGGCCAAAGATGGAACAGGTCTCTCCACAAGGGCCAAAGATGGAACAGGTTTCTCCACAAGGGCCAAAGATGGAACAGGTCTCTCCACAAGGGCCAAAGATGGAACAGATCTCTCCACAAGGGCCAAAGATGAAGGGGTGGTCTTCTTAGTGAAGGTTATAGGATTTAATTATAGCGCCATATCCAGCGTTGGTGGTAGTCCCGGGGGCAGATCCATCTGTATATACTTGGATGTTTTGTGGATATGAGTCTATAGTTTCCAAAGCGATAGTTTTCAGCAAAGATGGTAGGGTGTTCCTGTCGGCAGAGGAGTGAGTACAGTTCTTACTGTGGGGGTAGTCGCCTGCCTCCACAAGCCTTCTACCCTCAGGCAGGTGGTGTTTATCGATATTGTCTTGCGCCTTTTTTGTAGAAAATATATTTTTTTTAAATTCTCTGCTTTTGGTGCCAATGTTCCACCATTTTCCTATTCTCCTCCGTAGTGTCCATTCTGAAGTATCTTTCACCCATTTCCACGACAGAGCGTTCTCGTCTTAGGTTTAGAGATTCGATGTTTGAGCTCATTTCACATGCATCTGTCGGCGTTGTTTTCATGGCACCACTTATAAACAGCAGTGCATGATTTTGTTCTCTGTTCAGCTTGTGTAAGAGGCTTTTACTTGCGATGGCTTGGAGGGGGAGTGAATAGTCAATAACTGAACGGACATATCAAATTATAACTGGTGTAGTGAATCTTGATCTCCCCCCCCCCCCCCCCTTCTACAAGTAGAGAGGTGCTTGATGAGTCTCCATACAGTCAATTTCACAATTTGATTGCTGAGGAAGATGTAGTAACTCTGCTCCTCTTATGGAGCCGGCAGACCTGTAAAACATTTGTCAGCGTGTTTGTTCTCCCAACATGGCCAGCTGACCTGTTCGCAGTCTGAGCAAATAGTGGTTCCATCATCATCATATAGCCTGCCCTTTGCAGAATGTCGCTCTCATGACAGCTGATGTCTAAGAAACCCGACCCCTGGCCAGTTCTCTAGCCTCTGTCACTATCAACCCAGATCATATGTTCTGTCCATCTTCTCCTGGGCTGCCTCTGCCTTTTTTGTCAAGCACCATACACTCTAGTATCGTTGTTTCTAGGTGATGACGTTTGACGTGGACGACGTATTGCCTAGACGTTATTAACTAGCCACTTTGTTCTATATCGAGCTCCCGTAGGGTGTCTGCCCTGTTTCACTATCCATGTTATTTTGAGCATCTTCCTGTAGTATTTGAACCCATATGATTCAATAATCTTCCATAGGCTCTGCGCGGTTGACCAAGTCTGGCGCTGCCAGTCGCAAAGGTGAGTGCGTTCCGCCTTCCCTAACTGAACTTCATTATACTGGTTTAGAAGGCTCTTCAGAATCTGTATCAGTTCAGTTTAGTTCATCCCGTAACCCATCAGGCCGTTAGGGCACACTCTAAGACACTCCCACAACCCCACGCCATCTCTCTCTCTCTCTCTCTCTCTCTCTCTCTCTCTCTCTGTCCGCTACCGCCAGTCGTGCCTCATCGAGACGAAGATTTGACCACTCAGTGATGTTGTCTACCCATCCTTTCCATGGACGTCCTCGCCCTCTCTTTCCCAGTACGGAACCATCAAGTATAGAAATTGTAATTCCGCTAGACCTCGTGATGTGCCCATGCAAAGCCATCTTTCGCCTTTTGATAGCTGTGAACAGATCACCAAAAGGCCCAATTGTGTTTTCCAGTCTCCGTCGTATTTCTACGTTCGTGACACGATCCTTATTTGTAACATTTAAGAGCCTTATAAAGCACCTCATTTCCATTGCATGTATTCTGAACTGGATATCCGCAGTAATGGTCCAAGTCTCACAGGCATACACAAATATTGAGATCACCAATGGTCCAAGTCTCACAGACAAACACAAATATTGAGAGCCCCCATTGGTCCAAGTCTCACAGAGAGCCCCAATGGTCCAAGTCCCACAGAGAGCACCAATGGCCCAAGTCTCACAGACATACACAAATACTGAGAGCACCAATGATCCACGTCTCACAGACAAACACAAATATTGAGAGCCCCCATTGGTCCAAGTCTCACAGAGAGCCCCAATGGTCCAAGTCTCACAGAGAGCACCAATGGCCCAAGTCTCACAGAGAGCACCAATGGCCCAAGTCTCACAGAGAGCCCCAATGGTCCAAGTCTCACAGAGAGCACAATGATCCAAGTCTCACAGAGAGCACCAATGGCCCAAGTCTCACAGACATACACAAATACCGAGAACACCAATGACCGCATTAGTCTAACTGTTATGCTGAGGGCGAGCCACTTATCCTGCCCTATCGGTTTCAAACTCGTAATCGCCGCTGATGTCTGTGCTATTCTCCCCCTTATCTCAGGCTGCGAGCCCTCGTCACAGATCAGTGATCCCAGATACCGGTCTACAACTTCGAGTTCCTGACCATTTGCTTTTATCACAGATGTAAACCCTTCCGTGTTATTAGTCATCAGCTTCGTTTTCTCTGCATTCATCTCCATGCCATAGCACTGCGCCGCTCTGTCCAATCTACTAATCAGCTCCTGGAGTTCCGTTTCCGTACCTGCCAGACCATCTATATCATCTGAAAATCTTAAGTTTGTAATCGTCTTGTCACCTATTCTGACGGTACCAACATGTCCCTCCAGGGCCGCCTCAATTACTCTTTCCAAGAATACATGGATGTGTGTTGGAGAGAGTATACAACCCTACCTCACCCCAACTTACATTGAAGAGTGTTGGAGCGAGTATATAACACTACCTCACCCCAACAGACGTACGGAACCATCATCTAGTATTCCGTCTACAGAAACTGCACTTGACACCTTCTCATAAAGGTTCTCAATTACCTTCACAATATTACTATTAATTTATTGTTGTCCATAGCGCCGCGAGCCATACATTGTCGAACGCCTTTTTCAAATAGATGAAGACACGATATATGTGTTGTTGATACTCTAAGTATTTCTCATTCAATATCCGCAGATTAAATATCTGTTCAGTGGTACTTCTTCCCGATCGGAACCCTGCTTGCTCTTTGGCAATGATATTCTCTGCCTGTGGTTTGAATCTGTTGAGGATTATTCTTAAGAGTACTTTGCTAGGATGACTAATGAGGCTAATTGTTCTATAGTTCTGACACATCTTTAGGTTCCCTGATTTAGGCAGCGGTAAAACCACTGATCTCGTCCAGAGGGTTGGTCACTCTCCTGTCAGCCAAATTATGTTACAGATGTATGTCAGAGCCTCAATTATTACTTCACCTCCCACTTTTAAGATCTGCTGGGATATTATCCACACCCACAGCTTTTCCCTTTTTTAGCATCTTCCCCTCTTGTTATCGGTTGATTCTCCTTTAACATATTCATTTCGGGGGCGATGGCATTTCCTGGATCACCTCGATTCTCATGCTTATATAATTCTGAGCTGTACTCTGTCAAACGAGCCCAAATGTTTTGTGCTTCTGTGCTTCCCTCCCTTATCCTGAATCGTTGTATTGCGACCTTGTATAGGCCTTACTGGGTCCTTGACTATTTTATATGCCCCCTTGGCATTGTTTCTGCCCAGATTTTGTTCGATATCTGAGCACTGAGCAGTTATCCATTCTGCCTTGACCTTTTTCATCTTGGCCTTTATGTTTCCATTTATCTTGGCCTTTATGTTTCCATTTATCTTGGCCTTTATGTTTCCATTTATCTTGGCCTTTATGTTTCCATTTATCTTGGCCTTTATGTTTCCATTTATCTTGTCCTTTATGTTTCCATTTATCTTGGCCTTTATGTTTCCATTTATCTTGGCCTTTATGTTTCCATTTATCTTGGCCTTTATGTTTCCATTTATCTTGTCCTTTATGTTTCCATTTATCTTGGCCTTTATGTTTCCATTTATCTTGTCCTTTATGTTTCCATTTATCTTGGCCTTTATGTTTCCATTTATCTTGGCCTTTATGTTTCCATTTATCTCTCTGTATATCGTAATCCCATCCAGGGTATTCTTCGACCTCTTCAGTAATCTTCTCTTGTCATATAACTCTTGTCAGTCACATAACTCTTGTCACATAACTCTTGCCAGATAACTCTTGTCACATAACTCTTGTATTTCTGTTATAATCCATGCCTTCTTCTTTACTCTTCGCTCCTCTAAGACCTCAGTAGCCGTGTCTACCAATGCCGAATTCAGGGTCTCATTTACCGCCTCAATATATGTCTCTTCGTTAAGAACTGATAGGGGTGCGAACCTTCCTCCTATCATCGCTCCAAAAGCATACACTATCTCTATGTGCTTCAGCTTCCCAAGGTCAAATCTTAGCATAGTTACCTCCCTGTTCACAACTTTGTTAAGTCGGAGACGCATGGTCATAATCACAAAGTCCTGGTCACTCCTTAAATCGGCCTCTAGGAGACTCCTGGTCCGTGCGCTATTGATGCTGGATCTGACCGGCTTCTGGACCAGAATGTAGTCTATCTGACTATGCAGTGCATTATTTGGGATGTGCCATGTCCACCGTCTCGACATTTTGTTTGGCCCTAACGTATTCGCCACCAGTAACTTGTTGTAATGATCAAATTCCAGGAGTCTAAATCCTCTATCGTTTGTCTTCTCATTACTGTATGGTCCCTCCCCATGTGACTTTCCAATCTCGCACCACGTCTTCATCAGTTTTGGCATTCCAATGCCCCTGTACCACCAGTATATCCTTCTTTGGTATCTCGTTCACAATTGCCGTAATTCCTCGTAGAAACTCTCTACTTCGCTTTCCTCGTAATCTCAGGCAGATGCATAGCATTGTATCACCGTGATATTGAAGAGCGTGACTTTCAGTCGTACGCTGAGTAATCGACTTGGTGCTGGTCGACATCCCAATACACAACTTGTTGTGTCTTTATGCACCAACATTCCGACTCCATGTAGGTGTTTGCCAGTTCTCCTATATAATAAAACTTGTGACCCCCTTCAGTGGTATGTTCTCCGACATTCTTCCAGCGGGCCTCACATATGCCAAGCACATCCCATCGATATCTATCTCATGGGTCAGTCCATCTCATGGGTCAGTCCATCTCATGGGTCAGTCCATCTCATGGGTCAGTCCATCTCATTGGTCAGTCCATCTCATGGGTCAGTCCATCTCATGGGTCAGTCCATCTCATGGGTCAGTCCATCTCATTGGTCAGTCCATCTCATGGGTTAGTCCATCTCATGCGTCAGTCCATCTCATGGGTCAGTCCATCTCATTGGTCAGTCCATCTCATGGGTCAGTCCATCTCATTGGTCAGTCCATCTCATTGGTCAGTCCATCTCATGGGTCAGTCCATCTCATGGGTCAGTCCATCTCATTGGTCAGTCCATCTCATGGGTTAGTCCATCTCAGGGGTCAGTCCATCACATGGATCAGTCCATCTCATTGGTCAGTCCATTCCATGGGTCAGTCCATCTCATCCGTTAGTTTTTTAAAGTTTCTACATGCACTCAATGTTCTAACATTCCAAGTACCCCGAGTGAAGTCATCTCTTCTGAAACTGATAGTATCACCAGTTGCACACGTAACATTTCCGCTCTGGTGTGGGACGACAGGCGTGGTCATTGTTAACTCAGGCTGCAACCGAGCCGGTATTGTCGATTTTAATTGTAGAGTATGTATACAATCAGTTTATTCCACATACCTTTTTAATTTTAGCTAAGCTCTGTAGCGCTATGTCCACACATCCGCGTATTTCTTTTTTGTGATCTCCGTTAGAGCTTAAAGTTGAGCCGAGATATACCACTCGCGACGTACTTGGATAACTTTAAGTAAGGCTCTCGCCTTGTCAGTGCTCGTGGTCTTAGTCTTGTGAATATATGTTGTTGCTCGCTGTCGTCTCATCTACATTTCCTAGCCCTGCCGTATCATCTACATGTCCTAGCCCTGCCGTATCATCTACATGTCCTAGCCCTGTCGTATCATCTACATGTCCTAGCCCTGCCGTATCATCTACATGTCCTAGCCCTGCCGTATCATCTACATTTCCTAGCCCTGTCGTATCATCTGCATGTCCTAGTTCTGGTATATCATTTCCAGTGACTGTAATATGTTTTGTTTTTTTGCGTAGATGTTGAACATTGAGTAATGATGTGGCCACCATCGACACGTCAGTCCAGTGGTGTCGAAGTTCGCTAGCTCCACTTCGGATGGGTGAAATTATTAGCCTGCTGATAAAGTGGGCATACAAGTCAACCTCACCTTCATAGGGTGCAAACAGGGCAACTGATGTAACAAACCCCACTGTTTTCCCTGGCCGTTATTCTAACTTAGACCATTCTCACACTCATCCACATCATCATGACCACACACTTCAAATAATATAGCACACATCAGATGGCATATTTATTACATAATATTCATATCATAAAAATGAGTAGTGAAATTACAAACACAATACAATACATATCATCTTAACTGATTATTCCTATGTAATATATAAGTTAATATAACTATTAAATAAAGCGGACATTTTAAGCATAAGCTATTGATGGAATTCCCAACTGTCTAAACCCAGTTATATTGCCTTGCAATTACATTACACACACCTCGCCTTAACTGCGTCCTCAACACACCTTATCAAATACTCTTCCTCACTCAAATCTCCTCAGGTTGACGATCTGGACATACCTCGTTCACATTGTGTCCTGCTTACAACACAACGTTCAGATTATAACTTAATACAAAACTCACACACCTACTTGAGCGATCCTGTTCTATCACTAACATTCGTGCAACAGTCTATCAATCGCTCCTCTATCTAAGTCGGTGAGTTAAACATACTATCTAAATTCAGTCTCTCTCTCTCTCTCTCTCTCTCTCTCTCTCTCGCTCTCATCTCTCTATCCGTCCTCTTCATCAAGCCTCCTGAGCTAAACTTTGTCTCGGGATCAATACAACGCCACCGTCAGATGGTTATATATAAATATATATATATATATATATATATATATATATATATATATATATATATATATATATATATATATATATATATATATATATATATATATATATATCATCATCATAATCATCAGACCGGTAACCTAGAAGATTGTATACCGTTATTGCAGTTTGTCGAACCCGCCATACGTCTCGATTTTTCGCCAGGGTTTTAGTTTCAGCTTTTGATCTTTTCGTCCACTCTTTTTTTTTGTCTCCATCTAAACGCTTCACAGGCACAGTGCCTTGCAGGATGGTTTTAGTCAGCCCTACCGATCGTGACATGTGTCCATACTATGTCAATTTTCGTGTTTTTAACTATAGTCAAATGGTTTTTAAATTGACCGGTTTCCCAACATTTTCAAGAACACTCTCGTTTGTAACGCGATCCAAATATGAAATGCCAAGAATTCTTCGCAAGCATCTCATTTAAATTGCGCACATGTTACGTTTTAGGTCAGCCGTCAGAGTGCAAGCCTCACGCTCGAAGAGGTATACCGAGATGACTATTGTATACATTAAAGAGAGCTTTGGTTTAAGGCTAATCTTCTTGTCTTTCAAGATTATTCGCAGTCTTGTCAGGGCGACCATGCCCATCGCTGTTCTTGACCGAATGTCCGCTCTAGACCCTTCTGCATTCATATCTGTTCCAAGATATTTGAACCGCGCAACACTTTCCAGAGTCGCACCTTTGACCATAGTCGGGTTTTAAATACCCTCTTGGTCGTTGACGGTGATCTTTATCTTTTTTTTTATATACTCTCCAAGTCTTTTCAATATATTCCTGGAGGGAATTATTCGTGAGGCACTTGCCAACATTAATGACCAACAACGCCGAGGGCTTCAACAGCAGGATAAAAGCTAATGGTCAGGAACTCGATGTGGTTGACCGTTTTAAATATCTAGGGTCGATTGTCAGTGATGAAGGATCAAAATGTGAGGTGTTGGTCAGAATAGCACAGACAATAGCGGCGCTTGCACGGCTTAACAAAATCTGGCAAGATAAACGGTTAGCACTATGAACGAAAATCAGATTAATGCGTACACTGGTCATGTCAATATTCCTCTATGCTTGTGAGACATGGACAGTTACAGCTGACCTTCAGCGAAGGATACAGGCCTTGGAGAAAGTTATTCTTTGTTGTTGTGGACCATGCTGCTATCCCGTATTCTAGCACTGGTCTCACATAACCTGTGTACAGTTTCTTTAGTGTGCACGTGTCAGCTCCCCATGTTACGCCTGATATCTTCCTCATTATCTCCTTTTTTTTGGTCTTAGCTTTGTTAGTGGCTTTTTTAAATCTGGTTTTTCCATGTCAACCTTGGGTCTATTGTTATTCCCAGATAAGTTGGACTTATGTCAAGGGGGAGAGTCTGACCATTTACTTTCAGGATCACTTCTTGGGGCTTGGCAGATAGAGAGAAGATTGTGTACGTGGTTTTGGATTCGTTATAGCGATTTGCCATGTTTTTATTCCGTCTCTATTGTATATAGGACCTCCTGCATTTGGTTTCTAGCTACAGGTGTAGACTCTTCGGATGTCCATAGTGCCAGGTCATCTGTACATAGTGCACTGTGTACTCTTTTAGGGATTTCTGTGATTATATCATTGAGGAACAGCATGGGTGAGAGTATTCCACCTTGCGGAACTCCTTGTTCCATTTTAATCTTTTTGCTGAGGTGTCCTTGGAGTTGTACTCTTGCTGTCCTGTTATCTAGGTAATCCACTTGTACATGTTGTTGGTTACACCCATTTTGCAGTAGTTTGAGTTTTAAACCGCTCTTCCATATTTTATCAAAGGCTTTTTCTAGGTCTATCCAGACTGCCAGTGTTTTCTTTTTTTCTTCAAATGCATCTTCTATCTCTTGCGAGATATATGTCACCTGATCTTCGGTCGATCTGCTTCTACGAAAACCTGCTTGCTGGGGGATAAGTAAATTCTTTGATTCCATTTGCCAGGTTGTTCTAGTGTTAACTATTCGTTCCATTTGTTTCCCCACACAGCTGAGTAGACTAACAGGTCTGTAACTGCCTGGCTTCATGTTGTCCTTCCCGTGTTTAAGGATGGGGATAGTGCTTGCCTCCTTCCACACTGTGGGGACGGTTCCTTGTTTCCCGCTTGTGTTAAAGATGTTTAGCAGTTTGTTCTTTGCTACTTCTCCCATGTTTAAGGATGGGGATAGTCCTTGCCTCCTTCCCCACTGTGGGGACGGTTCCTTGTTTCCAGCTTGTGTTAAAGATGTGTAGCAGTTTGTTCTTTGCTACTGCTCCCATGTTAGAGAGCAATTCATTAGTGATGCCATCCTTTCCTGGTGCTTTTCTCTTCTTGAGTTTACTAATGACTGACTCCAGTTCTGTCTTGGTGATATTTACTATCCGATGTTCCTCGGGTACTCGCATGGAGTGCTCAGTGTGGTTTATTTCTTTCTTAATATACCTTTTCATGTCTGTTGGGATTTTGTTTCTACTTGATTTTGCATAATTTATGATTAGAACATCCACTGCTTTTTTCTCAGTTAGTACTTTTTCTTCATTTTCAATCGCAATTGCTGACTTGTAGCTGTTTTCGTCACTCAAGGCCTTTGCTAGCTTCCAGAGTTTCTTGCTCTCTGTATCAAAGTTGAGGGTTTCTGTATGCTCTTGCCAGCTTTTCCTGCATGCTTGGTTAACTGTTTTCCTATATCTTGCAGCAGCTGCCTTGAGTGCGATGTTGCTTTCTTGATTTTGGCCAGTTTCCGCTTTTTCTCTTGCCTCTTTTAGTTGAAGTTATTGGTCAGGTGACCAATACGGTTTGTAATTTCTTCTGGCGCCTCTTGGGATGTTCTCCATTGCTGCCTTTAGAAGACACTGGTTGAATGTTTCCACTACCAGGAAAATGACCGCTGAACATCTGCTGCAAAATTGCCTGACATACGAGGACCAGAGAAAGCACATGTGGCCATCACCAGTGGCAACACTAGACAAGCTCTATGGCAGTGTCGACAGCCTCAGGATGAAGGCTGCTTTCTTCGAACAAATTTAAGTTGACATCTGACAGCGTACGAAGAGGAAGAAAAAGAAGAAGAAGAAGAAGAAGAAGAAGAATGTTTCCACCGTCTTGCCTACTTTCTTGTGGTGAGTGTTGATGGACTGGTGCATACTTCCATCTGGGCAATGGTTTGTGGTCTTATGGAATGTTTCCCAGTTTTGTGGTCTGATGGAATGTTTCCCAGGTTTATTGTAAGTTTGATTGGTCTGTGGTCTGATGGAATGTTTCCCAGGTTTATTGTAAGTTTGATGGGTCTGTGGTCTGATGGAGTGTTTCCCAGGGTAAGTTTGATGGGTCTGTGGTCTGATGGAGTATTTCCCAGGGTAAGTTTGATGGGTCTGTGGTCTGATGGAATGTTTCCAGAGGATTTTTGTAAGTTTGATGGCTTGTGGTCTGATGGAATGTTTCCCAGGGTAAGTTTGATGGGTCTGTGGTCTGATGGAATGTTTCCAAGGTTTTTTGTAAGTTTGATGGCTTGTGGTCTGATGGAATGTTTCCCAGGGTAAGTTTGATGGGTCTGTGGTCTGATGGAGTTTTTCCCAGGGTAAGTTTGATGGGTCTGTGGTCTGATTGAGTGTTTCCCAGGGTAAGTTTGATGGGTCTGTGGTCTGATGGAGTGTTTCCCAGGGTAAGTTTGATGGCTTGTGGTCTGATGGAATGTTTCCCAGGTTTATTGCCAGGGTTGCTGATGAGGCTTATTGTTCTGTAATTTTGGCACAGCTTTAGGTTTCCAGACTTATGTAACGGTATAACCATTGATTTTGTCAATAGTACGGCCAGTTTCCTGTCGCCCAAATTTTGTTGCAGATGTGTGTCAGGACATCCACCACTACCTCACCACCTGCAAGAGCTCTGATGGTATATTCTCCATGCCGGCAGTCTTTCCTCTTCTCAATGTCTTTACCGCTGTAGCTACCTCTTCCTTCGTTATCAGTTGGTTACCCTCTATATTTGTTGATGTTGGAGGGATTGTTTTCTCAGGTTCGTTCCGTCCCTCATAGTTATAAAACTCGGAACAGTACTATGTCCATCGCGCCAGTACTCCATTGTCCTCAATCAGGCACATATAATCAGATCATGTATAATCAGGCGATCTGTGCATTCCCACATTATATGATCATGTATAATCAGGCGATCTGTGCATTCACATATAATCAGATCACTTCACATACTCATGCGTATATGTATCACACAATCAGAACATATATCGTTCACAAGGTGTCCTGCACAGGCAACACACATTCAGAAGGTATCCCGCATAAGCACCTCTTACGCACGACTAATCCAGTCCGAGGTGTATGACGGGACGACTGGTCCAGCTAGAGGTGTATGACGGGACAACCCCACCATAAAACATCTACCTCAGCCGCCTCATTAACATCTATCTCAGCCGCCTCCTCAACATCTAACTCGGCCACCACCTCAACATCTATCTCGGTCACCTCAACATCTACCTCGGCCATCCACCTCCTCAACATCTACCTCTGCCACCTCTTCAACATCTACCTCGGCCACAACCTCAACATCTACCTCAGCCACCCACCTCCTCAACATCTACCTCAACCACCTCAACATCTACCTCAGCCACCGCCTAAACATCTACCTCCGCCGACTCCTCAACATCTACCTCGGCCACCTCCTCAACATCTACCTCGTCGACCACCTCAATAACTACATCGGCAATCTCCTCAACATCTACCTCAGGGACCACCTCAACATGTACCTTAGCCACCTCCTCAACATCTACCTCAGCCACCTCCTCAACATCTACCTCGGCCACCACCTCATCATCTACCTTGGCCACCCACCTCATCAACATCTACGTCGGACACCCACCTCCTTAACATCTACCTCAGCCACCTCCTCAACATTTACCTCAGCCAAAACCTCAACATCTACCTCAGCCACCCACCTCCTCAACATCTACTTCGGCCACCTCCTCAACATCTACCTTGGTCAGCCACCTCAACATCTACCTCGGCCACCTCCTCAAAATCTACCTCGGTCACCTCCTCAAGATCTACTTCGGTTACCTCCTCAACATCTACCTCAGCCACCTCCTCAACATCTACCTCGGCCACGCACCTCTTCAATATCTACCTTGGCCACCTACCTCCTCAACATCTACCTCAGCCAACTCCTCAACATCTACCTCGGCCACCAACCTCCTCAACATCTACCTCAGCCACCTCTTCAACATCTACCTCGGCCACCACCTCAACATCTACCTCAGCCACCCACCTCCTCAACATCTACCTCGGCCACCACCTCAACGTCTACCTCGGCCACCGCTAAAATATCTACCTCCGCCGACTCCTCAACATCTACCTCGGCCACCTCCTCAACATCTACCTCGTCGACAACCTCAATAACTACATCGGCAACTTCCTCAACATCTACCTCAGGGACCACCTCAACATGTACCTTAGCCACCTCCTCAACATCTACCTCAGCCACCTCCTCAACATCTACCTCAGCCACCTCCTCAACATCTACCTCGGCCACGCACCTCTTCAATATCTACCTTGGCCACCTACCTCCTCAACATCTACCTCAGCCAACTCCTCAACATCTACCTCGGCCACCAACCTCCTCAACATCTACCTCAGCCACCTCTTCAACATCTACCTCGGCCACCACCTCAACATCTACCTCAGCCACCCACCTCCTCAACATCTACCTCGGCCACCACCTCAACGTCTACCTCGGCCACCGCTAAAATATCTACCTCCGCCGACTCCTCAACATCTACCTCGGCCACCTCCTCAACATCTACCTCGTCGACAACCTCAATAACTACATCGGCAACTTCCTCAACATCTACCTCAGGGACCACCTCAACATGTACCTTAGCCACCTCCTCAACATCTACCTCAGCCACCTCCTCAACATCTACCTCGGCCGCCTGCTCAACATCTACCTAGGTCACCTCCTCAACATCTACCTCAGCCACCCACCTCCTCAACATCTACCTCGGCCAACCACCCCCTCAACATCTACCTCGGCCACCCACCTCCTCAACATCTACCTCAGCCACCTCCTCAACATCTACCTCTGCCACCACCTCAACATCTACCTCAGCCACCCACCTTCTCAACATCTACCTCAAACACCTGCACATCTACCTCAGCCACCGCCTAAACATCTACCTCCGCCGACTCCTCAACATCTACCTCGGCAACCTCCTCAACATCTACCTCGTCGACCACCTCAATAACTACATCGGCAACCTCCTCAACATCTACCTCGGGGACCACCTCAACATGTACCTTAGCCACCTCCTCAACATCTACCTCAGCCACCTCCTCAACATTTACCTCGGCCACCACCTCATCATCTACCTTGGCCACCCACCTTATCATCTACCTTGGCCACCCACCTCATCAACATCTACGTCGGCCACCCACCTCCTCAACATCTACCTCAGCCACCTCCTCAACATTTACCTCAGCCAAAACCTCAAATTCTACCTCAGCCACCCACCTCCTCAACATCTAATTTGGCCAACCACCTCCTCAACATCTACCTTGGTCAGCCACCTCAACATCTACCTCGGCCACCTCCTTAAAATCTACCTCGGTCACCTCCTCAAGATCTACTTCGGTTACCTCCTCAACATCTACCTCAGCCACCTCCTCAACATCTACCTCGGCCACGCACCTCTTCAATATCTACTTTGGCCACCTACCTCCTCAACATCTACCTCAGCCACCTCTTCAACATCTACCTCGGCCACCACCTCAACATCTACTTCAGCCACCCACCTCCTCAACATCTACCTCGGCCCCCACCTCAACATCTACCTCGGCCACCGCCTAAACATCTACCTCCGCCGACTCCTCAACATCTACATCGGCCACCTCCTCAACATCTACCTCGTCGACAACCTCAATAACTACATCGGAAACCTCCTCAACATCTACCTCAGGGACCACCTCAACATGTACCTTAGCCACCTCCTCAACATCTACCTACGCCACCTCCTCAACATCTACCTCGGCCGCCTCCTTAACATCTACCTCGGTCACCTCCTCAACATCTAACTCAGCCACCCACCTCCTCAACATCTACCTCGGCAAACCACCTCCTTAATATCTACCTCGGCCACCCACCTCCTCAACATCTACCTCAGCCACCTCCTTAACATCTACCTCTGCCACCACCTCAACATCTACCTCGGCCAGCCACCTCCTCAAGATCTACATCGGCCACCCACCTCCTTAATATCTACATCGGCCACCACCTCAACATCTAGCTCGACCACCTCATCATCTACCTTGGCCACCAGACTCATCAATATCTACGTCGGCCACCAACCTCCTCAACATCTACCTCAGCCACCTCCTCAACATTTACCTCAGCCATAACCTCAACATCTACCTCGGCCACCCACCTCCTCAACATCTAATTTGGCCGACCACCTCCTCAACATCTACCTCGGTCACCCACCTCCTCAACATCTACCTCGGGCACCCACCTCCTCAACATCTAATTTGGCCAACCACCTCCTCAACATCTACCTCGGTCACCCACCTCCTCAACATCTACCTCGGTCACCCACCTCCTCAACATCTACCTCAGCCACCTCCTCAATATTTACCCCAGCCACCTCCTCAACATCTACCTCCGACAAATCCTCAAAATCTACCTCAGCCACCTCAACATCTACCTCGGACACCTCCCCAACATCTACCTCGGCTACCTCCTCAACATCTACCTCAGCCACCCACCTCCTAAACATCTACCTCGGCCACCTAAACATCTACCTCGGCCTGCTCCTCAACATCTACCACGGTCACCCACCTCCTCAACATCTACCTCGGCCACCCACCTCCTGAACATCTACCTCGGCTACCAACCTCCTCAAAATCTACCTCAGCCACCTCCTCAACATGTACCGCGGCCACCTCAACATCTCCCTCGGCCACACACCTCCTCAATGGCTACCTCGGCCACCCACATCCTCAACATCTACCTCAGCCACCGACCTCCTCAACATCTACCTCTGCCACTCACCACCTAAACATCTACCTCGATCACCCACCTCCTCAACATCTGCCTAAGCCGCCCACCTCCTCAACATCTACCTCGGCCACCCACCTCCAAACATCTACCTCGACCACCTCCTCAATATCTACCTCGGCCACCTCCTCAACATCTACCTCGGCCACCGCCTCAACATCTCCCTCGGCAACCTCCTCAACATCTACCTCGGCCACCTCCTCAACATCTACATCGGCCAACTACTCAATATCTACCTCGGCCACGTCCTCAACATCTACCTTGGCCACCACCTCAACATCTACCTCGTCCACCTCTTCAACATCTACCTCGACCACCTCCTCAACGTCTACCTCGGCCACCTCCTCAACATTTACCTAGGCCACCCAGCTCCTTAACATCAACCTCAACCACCTCCTCAACATCTACCTCATCCACCTCAACATCTACCTCGACCACTTGAACATCTACCTCTGCAACCTCCTCAACATCTACCTCGGCCACCTCAACATCTACCTCGGCCAAACACCTCCTCAATATCTATATCGGCCACCCACCTCATCAACATCTACCTCTGCCACCCACCTCTTCAACATCTACCTAAGCCACCTCCTCAACATCTACCTAGCCATCTCCTCAACATCTACCTCGACGACCTCCTCAATATCTACCTCAACCACCTCCTCAACATCTATCTCGGCCACCACCTCAAAATCTACCTCAGCAACCCACCTACTCAACATCTACCTCGGCCACCCACCTCTTCAACATCTACCTCAGCCACCTCCTCAATATCTACCTCGGCCACCACCTCAACACCTACCTCGGCCACCCACCTCCTCAACATCTATCTCGGCCACCACCTCAACATCTATGTCTGCAACGTCAACATCTACCTCGGCCACCCACCTCCCCAACATCTACCTCAGCCACCTCTTCAACATCTACCTCAGCCACAACCTAAACATCTACCTCAGCAACCCACCTCCTAAACATCTACCTCGGCCACCTCCTCAACATCTACTTCGACCAGCTCCTAAACATTTACCTCGGCCACCTCAACATCTACCTCGGCCACCTAATCAACATCTACCTCGTCGACCACCTCAATAACTACATCAGCAACCTCCTCAACATCTACCTCAGCCACCTCCTGAACATATACCTCGGCCATCTCCTCAACATCTACCTCGGTCACCTCCTCAACATCTACCTCAGCCACCCACCTCCTCAATATCTACCTCGGCGAACCACCTCCTCAACATCTACCTTGGTCACCCACCACCTCAACATCTACCTCGGCCACCCACCTCCTCAACATCTACATCGGCCACCCACCTCCTCAATATCTACATCTGCCACCACCTCAACATCTAGCTTGACCACCTCATCATCTACCTTGGCCACCCACCTCATCATAATCTACGTCGGCCACCCACCTCCTCAACATCTACATCGGTCACCTCCTCAACATCTACCTCAGCAACCCACCTCCTCAACATCTACCTTGGCCAACCACCTCCTGAACATCTACCTTGGTCACCAACGACCTCAACATCTACCTCGGCCACCCACCTCGTCAACATCTACATCGGCCACCCACCTCCTCAATATCTACATCGGCCACCACCTAGACATCTAGCTTGACCACCTCATCATCTACCTTGGCAACCCACCTCATCAACATCTACCTCGGCAACCCACCTCCTCAACATCTACCTCGGCCACCCACCTCCTCAAAATCTACCTCAACCACCTCCTCAATATTTACCTCGGCCACCTCCTCAACATCTACCTCAGACACATCCTCAACATCTACCTCGGCCACCTCAACATCTACCTCGGCCACCTCCTCAACATCTACATCGGCAACCTAAACATCTACCTCGGCTACCTCCTCAACATCTACCTCGGCCACCCACCTCCTAAACATCTACCTCAGCCACCTAAACATCTACCTCGGCCTGCTCCTCAACATCTACATCGGCTACCTCTTCAACATCTATTGCGGCCACCCACCTCCTTAACTTTTATCTCGGCTATCTCAACATCTACTTCGGCCGGCTCCTCAACATCTACCTCGGCCACCCACCTCAACATCTACCTCGGCCACCCACCTCCTCAATATCTACCTCGGCTACTAACCTGCTCAACCTCTACCTCGGCCACCTCAACATCTCCCTCGGCAGCACACCTCCTCAACGGCTACCTAGGCCACCCACCTCCTCAACATCTACCTCAGCCCCCGACCTCCTCCTGATCTACCTCGGCACCCACCACCTAAACTTCTACCTCGGTTACCCACCTCCTCAACATCTGGCTCAGCCGCCCACCTCTTCAACATCTACCTCGGCCACCTCCTCAATATTTACCTCAGCCACCTCCTCAACATTTGCCTCGGCTACCACCTAAACATCTACCTTGGTCACCCACCACCTCAAAATCTTCCTCGGCCACCCACCTCCTAAACATCTACATCGGCCACCCACCTCCTCAATATCTACATCGACCACCACCTCAACATCTAGCTTGACCACCTCATCATCTACCTTGGCCACCCACCTCATCAACATCTACGTCATCCACCCACCTCCTCAACATTTACCTCGGTCACCTCCTCAACATCTACCTCAGCAACCCACCTCCTCAACATCTACCTCGGCCACCCACCTCCTCAAAATCTTCCTCAACCACCTCCTAAATATTTACCTCGGCCACCTCCTCAATATCTACCTCAGACACATCCTGAACATCTACCTCGGCCACCTCAACATCTACCTCGGCCACCTCCTCAACATCTACCTCGGCCACCTAAACATCTACCTCGGCTACCTCCTCAACATCTACCTCGGCCACTCACCTCATAAACATCTACCTCAGCCACCTAAACATCTACTTCGGCCTGCTCCTCAACATCTACATTGGCTACCTCTTCAACATCTATTTCGGACACCCACCTCCTCAACTTTTACCTCGGCCATCTCAACATCTACCTCGGCCGGCTTCTCAACATCTACCTCGGCCACCCACCTCCTCAACATCTACCTCGGCTACCAACCTCCTCAACATCTACCTCGGCCACCTCAACATCTCCCTCGGCCACCCACCTCCTCAACATCTACCTCAGCCACCGACCTCCTCAACATTTACCTCGGCTACCACCTAAACATCTACCTCGGTCACCCACCTCCTCAACATCTGCCTCAGCCGCCCACCTCCTAAACATCTACCTCGGCCACCTCCTCAATATTTACCTCAGCCACCTCCTCAACATTTGCCTCGGCTACCACCTAAACATCTACCTCGGTCAACAACCTTCTCAACATCTACCTTGGCCACCACCTCAACATCTATGTCGGCCACCTCAACATCTGCCTCGGTCGCCCACCTCCTCAACATCATCCTCAGCCACCTCTTCAACATCTACCTCAGCCACCACCTCAACATCTACTTCAACAACCCACCTCCTCAACATCTACCTCAGCCACCTCCTCAACATCTACCTCGACCACCTCCTCAACATTTACCTCGGCGACCACCTCAATAACTACATCGGCAACCTCCTCAACATCTACCTCAGGTACCACCTCAACATGTTCCTTAGCCACCTCCTCAACATCTACCTCAGCCAGCTCCTTAACATTTACCTCAGCCGCCTCCTCAACATCTACCTCGGTCACCTCCTCAATATCTACCTCAGCCACCCACCTCCTCAACATCTACCTCGGCCAACCACCTCCTCAACATCTACCTCGGCCACCCAGCACATCAACATCTACCTCGGCCACCCACCTCCTCAACATCTACCTCGGCCAACCACCTCCTCAACATCTACCTCGGCCACCCAGCACATCAACATCTACCTCGGCCACCCACCTCCTCAATATCTACATCGGCCACCACCTCAAAATCTAGCTTGACCACCTCATCATCTACCTTGGCCACCCATCTCATCAACATCTACGTCGACCACCCACCTCCTCAACATTTACCTCAGCCACCTCCTCAACATTTACCTAAGCCATAACCTCAACATCTACCTCGGCCACCTCCTCAACATCTACCTCGGCTACCTCCTCAACATCTACCTCGGCCACCCACCTCCTAAACATCTATCTCGGCCACCTAAAAATCTACCTCAGCCTGCTCCTCAATATCTACATCGGCTACCTCCTCAACATCTACCTCGGCCACCCACCTCCTCAACTTTTACCTCGGCCATCTCAACATCTACCTCGGCCGGCTCCTCAACATCTACATCGGCCACCCACCTCCTCAACATCTACCTCGGCCACCCACCTCCTCAACATCTACCTCGGCTACCAACCTCCTCAAAATCTACCTCGGCCACCTCCTAAACATCTACCTCAGCCACCTCAACATCTCTCTCGGCCACACACCTACTCAACGGCTACCTAGCCCACCCACCTCCTCAACATCTACCTCAGCCACCTCCTCAACATTTACCTAAGCCATAACCGTAACATCTACCTCGGCCTGCTCCTCAACATCTACATCGGCTACCTCCTCAACATCTACCTCGGCCACCTACCTCCTCAACTTTTACCTCAGCCATATCAACATCTACCTCGGCCGGCTCCTCAACATTTACCTCGGCCACCCACCTCCTCAACATCTACCTCGGCCACCCACCTCCTCAACATCTACCTCGGCTACCAACCTCCTCAAAATCTACCTCGGCCACCTCCTAAACATCTACCTCGGCAACCTCAACATCTCTCTCGGCCACACACCTACTCAACGGCCACCTAGCCCACCCACCTCCTCAACATCTACATCGGCTACCTCCTCAACATCTACCTCGGCCACCTACCTCCTCAACTTTTACCTCAGCCATATCAACATCTACCTCGGCCGGCTCCTCAACATTTACCTCGGCCACCCACCTCCTCAACATCTACCTCGGCCACCCACCTCCTCAACATCTACCTCGGCCACCCACCTCCTAAACATCTACCTCGGCCACCTAAAAATCTACCTCAGCCTGCTCCTCAATATCTACATCGGCTACCTCCTCAACATCTACCTCGGCCACCCACCTCCTCAACTTTTACCTCGGCCATCTCAACATCTACCTCGGCCGGCTCCTCAACATCTACATCGGCCACCCACCTCCTCAACATCTACCTCGGCCACCCACCTCCTCAACATCTACCTCGGCTACCAACCTCCTCAAAATCTACCTCGGCCACCTCCTAAACATCTACCTCAGCCACCTCAACATCTCTCTCGGCCACACACCTACTCAACGGCTACCTAGCCCACCCACCTCCTCAACATCTACCTCAGCCACCTCCTCAACATTTACCTAAGCCATAACCGTAACATCTACCTCGGCCTGCTCCTCAACATCTACATCGGCTACCTCCTCAACATCTACCTCGGCCACCTACCTCCTCAACTTTTACCTCAGCCATATCAACATCTACCTCGGCCGGCTCCTCAACATTTACCTCGGCCACCCACCTCCTCAACATCTACCTCGGCCACCCACCTCCTCAACATCTACCTCGGCTACCAACCTCCTCAAAATCTACCTCGGCCACCTCCTAAACATCTACCTCGGCAACCTCAACATCTCTCTCGGCCACACACCTACTCAACGGCCACCTAGCCCACCCACCTCCTCAACATCTACATCGGCTACCTCCTCAACATCTACCTCGGCCACCTACCTCCTCAACTTTTACCTCAGCCATATCAACATCTACCTCGGCCGGCTCCTCAACATTTACCTCGGCCACCCACCTCCTCAACATCTACCTCGGCCACCCACCTCCTCAACATCTACCTCGGCTACCAACCTCCTCAAAATCTTCCTCGGCCACCTCCTAAACATCTACCTCGGCCACCTTAACATCTCCCTCGGCCACACACCTCCTCAACGGCTACCTCGGCCTCCCACCTCCTCAACATCTACCTCAGCCACCGACCTCCTCAACATCTACCTCGGCACCCACCATCTAAACCTCTACCTCGGTCACCCACCTCCTCAACATCTGCCTCAGCCGCGCACCTCCTCAACATCTACCTCGGCTACCAACCTCCTAACATCTACCTCGGCCACCTCCTCAACATCTATCTCGGTCACCTCCTCAACATCTACTTCGATCACCTCCTCAACATCTACCTTTGCCA
This sequence comes from Ariolimax columbianus, assembly GCA_036924085.1. Lineage (NCBI taxonomy): Eukaryota > Metazoa > Mollusca > Gastropoda > Stylommatophora > Arionidae > Ariolimax > Ariolimax columbianus. Next base: position 92,650,892 of record JAVGWX010000011.1, on the reverse strand, counting down.
CCCACCTCCTCAAAATCTATCTCGGCCAGCTCATTAACATCTACCTCTGCCACCTATACATCTACATCGGCCACCTAAAAATCTACCTCGGCCACCTCCTCAACAACTATTTCGGCCACCAACCTCCTTAACGTCTACCTCGGCCACCCACCTCCTCAACATCTACCTTGGCGACCCACCTCCTCAACATCTACCTCGGCCACCCACCACCTCAACATCTACCTCAGCCACCCACCTCCTCAACATCTACCTTGGCGACCCACCTCCTCAACATCTACCTCGGCCACCCACCACCTTAATATCTACCTCGGCACCCAACTCCTCAACATCTACCTCGGCCACCTCCTCAATATCTACCTCAGCCACCTCCTCAATATCTACCTCGGCCACCACCTCAACATCTATCTCGGCCACCTCCTCAATATCTACCTAGGCTACAACCTAAACATCTACCTCGGCCACCCACCTCCTCAACATCTAAATCGGCCACCGCCTAACATCTACCTCAGTCGGATCCTCAACATCTACTCGGCCCCCTCCTCAAAATCTACCTCGGGCACCTTCTCAACATCTACCTCGGGCACCTCCTCAACATATACCTCGGCGACCTCCACAACATTTACTTCGGCTACCTCCTCAACATCTACCTCAGCCACCCACCTCCTCAACATCTACCTAAGCCACCTCAACTTCTACCTTGACCTACTTCTCAACATCTACCTGAGCTACCTCCTCAACATCTACTTCGGCCACCCACCTCCTCAACATCTACCTCGGCCACCTCAACATCTACATCGGCCACCCACCTTCTCAACATCTACCTCGGCCACCCACCTACTCAACATCTACCTCAGCCACCCACCACCTCAACATCTACCTCAGCCACCTCAACATCTACCTCGGTAACCGACCTCCTCAACTTTTACCTCAGCCATATCAACATCTACCTCGGCCGGCTCCTCAACATTTACCTCGGCCACCCACCTCCTCAACATCTACCTCGGCCACCCACCTCCTCAACATCTACCTCGGCTACCAACCTCCTCAAAATCTTCCTCGGCCACCTCCTAAACATCTACCTCGGCCACCTTAACTTCTCCCTCGGCCACACACCTCCTCAACGGCTACCTCGGCCTCCCACCTCCTCAACATCTACCTCAGCCACCGACCTCCTCAACATCTATCTCGGCACCCACCATCTAAACCTCTACCTCGGTCACCCACCTCCTCAACATCTGCCTAAGCCGCCCACCTCCTCAACATCTACCTCGGCTACCAACCTCCTAACATCTACCTCGACCACCTCCTCAATATCTACCTCGCCCACCTCCTCAACATCTATCTCGGTCACCTCCTCAACATCTACTTCGATCACCTCCTCAACATCTAACTTTGCCACCCACCTCCTCAAAATCTATCTCGGCCAGCTCATTAACATCTACCTCAGCCACCTCAACATCTACCTCGGCCACCTAAAAATCTACCTCGGCCACCTCCTCAACAACTATTTCGGCCACCCACCTCCTTAACGTCTACCTCGGCCACCCACCTCCTCAACATCTACCTTGGCGACCCACCTCCTCAACATCTACCTCGGCCACCCACCACCTCAACATCTACCTCAGCCACCCACCTCCTCAACATCTACCTTGGCGACCCACCTCCTCAACATCTACCTCGGCCACACACCACCTTAATATCTACCTCGGCACCCAACTCCTCAACATCTACCTCGGCCACCCACCTCCTTAACATCTATATCGGCCACCCACCTCCCAACATCTACCTCGACCACCTCCTCAATATCTACCTCAGCCACCTCCTCAATATCTACCTCAGCCACCACCTCAACATCTATCTCGGCCACCTCCTCAATATCTACCTAGGCTACAACCTAAACATCTACCTCGGCCACCCACCTCCTCAACATCTAACTCGGCCACCGCCTAACATCTACCTCAGTCGGATCCTCAACATCTACTCGGCCCCCTCCTCAACATCTACCTCGGGCACCTCCTCAACATATACCTCGGCAACCTCCACAACATTTACTTCGGCTACCTCCTCAACATCTACCTCAGCCACCCACCTCCTCAACATCTACCTAAGCCACCTCAACTTCTACCTTGACCTGCTTCTCAACATCTACCTGAGCTACCTCCTCAACATCTACTTCGGCCACCCACCTCCTCAACATCTACCTCGGCAACCTCAACATCTACATCGGCCACCCACCTTCTCAACATATACCTCGGCCACCCACCTACTCAACATCTACCTCAGCCACCCACCACCTCAACATCTACCTCAGCCACCTCAACATCTACCTCGGTAACCGACCTCCTCAACATCTACCTCGGCGGCCCACCTCCTCAACATCTACCTCGGCCCCCCACCTCCAAACATCTACCTCGAACACCTCCTCAATATCTACCTTGGCCACCTCCTCAACATATATCTCAGCAACCTCAACATCTACCTCGGCCACCTCCTGAACATCTACCTCAGTCCCCTCCAAAACATCTACCTGGGCCACCTCCTCAACATCTGCCTCAGCTACCTCCTGAACATCTACCTCGGTCACCACCTCAACATCCTCATCGGCCGCCTCCTCAACATCTACTTCGGTCAGCTCCTCAACATCTACCTCGGCCACCCACCTCCTCAACATCTATCTCGGCCAGCTCCTCAACATCTACCTCGGCCACCTCAACATCTACCTCGGCCACCTCAAAATCTACCTCGGCCACCTCCTCAACATCTTTTTCGGCCACCCACCTCCTTAACGTCTACCTTGGCCACCCACCTCCTCAACATCTACCTTGGCCACCCACCTCCTTAACATCTACCTCGGCCACCCACCTCCTCAACATCTACCTTGGCCCCCCACCTCCTCAACATCTACCTCGACCGCCCGTTCAATATCTTCTCAACCACCTCAACATCTACCTCGGCCACCGCGTCAACATCTACTTCGTCCAGCTCCTCAACATCTACTTCGGCCACCTCCGCAACATCTACCTCCGCCACCTCCTCAACATCTACCTCGGCCACCTCCTCAACATCTACTTCAGCCACCTCCTCAACATCTACCTCGGCCACCCACCTCCTAAACATCTACCTCGACCACCTCCTTAATATCTACCTTGGCCTCCCGCCTCCTCAACATCTACCTCGGCCGCCACCTCAACATCTACCTCGGCCACCTCCTCAACATCTACCTCGGCCGCCTCCTCAACATCTACCTCGGCCATCTCCTCAACATCTATCTCGGCCACCTCAACATCTACCTCTGCCACCTCAACATCTACCTCGACCACCTCCTCAACATCTACCTCCGCCACCTCAACATCTACCTCGGCCACCGACCTCCTTAACGTCTACCTCAGCCACCCACCACTTCAACATCTACCTCGGCTACCCACCTCCTCAACATCTACCTTGGCCACCTACCACCTCAACATCTACCTTAGCCACCTCAAAATCTACCTCGGCACCCACCTCCTCAACATGTACCTCGGCCACCCACTTCCTTCACATCTATATCGGCTACCCACCTCCCAACATCTACCTCCACCACCTCCTCAACATCTTCCTCGGCCACTCACCTCCTCAACATCTACCTCAGCCACCTCCTCAACATCTACCTCGGCCACCCACCTCCTAAACATCTACCTCGACCACCTCCTTAATATCTACCTTGGCCTCCCGCCTCCTAAACATCTACCTCGGCCAACTCCTCAACATCTACCTCGGCCGCCACCTCAACATCTACCTCGGCCACCTCCTCAACATCTGCCTCGGCCGCCTCCTCAACATCTACCTCGGCCATCTCCTCAACATCTATCTCGGCCACCTCAACATCTACCTCGGCCACCTCAACATCTACCTCGGCCACCTCCTCAACATCTACCTCAGCCACCTCAACATCTACCTCGGCCACCGACCTCCTTAACGTCTACCTCAGCCACCCACCACTTCAACATCTACCTCGGCCACCCACCTCCTCAACATCTACCTTGGCCACCTACCACCTCAACATCTACCTCAGCCACCTCAAAATCTACCTCGGCACCCACCTCCTCAACATGTACCTCGGCCACCCACTTCCTCCACATCCATATCGGCTACCCACCTCCCAACATCTACCTCCACCACCTCCTCAACATCTTCCTCGGCCACTCACCTGCTCAACATCTACCTCAGCCACCTCCTCAACATCTACCTCGGCCACCCACCTCCTAAACATATACCTCGACCACCTCCTTAATATCTACCTTGGCCTCCCGCCTCCTCAACATCTATCTCGGCCAACTCCTCAACATCTACCTCGGCCAACCACCTCCTAAACATCTACCTCGGCCACCTCCTCAATATCTACCTCGGCCATCCACCTGCTCAACATCTACCTCGGCCACCTCTGCAACATCTACCTCCCCCACCTTTTCAATATCCACATCGGCCACCTCCTCAACATCTACATCGGCCACCTCTTCAATATCCACATCAGCCACCTCCTCAACATCTACCTCTGCCGCCCCCTCAATATCCACATCGGCCACATCCTCAACATCTATCTCGGCCACCCATCTCCTTGACATCTACCTCGGCCATCCACCTCCTCAACATCTACCTCGGCCACCTTCTCAACATCTACCTCTGCCAGCAACCTCCTCAACATCTACCTCGACCACCTCCTCAAAATCTACCTCGGCCACCTCATCGACATCTACGTCGGCCACCTTATCAACATCTACCTCGGCCACCCACCTCCTCAACATCTACCTCGACCGCCTCCTCAACATCTACTTCGTCCACCTCCTCAACATCTGCCTCGGCCACCTCTTCAACATCTACCTCAGCCACCTCCTCAACATCTACCTCGGCCACCTCCTCAACATCTACCTCGTTCACCTCCTTAAAATCTACCTCGGCCACCTCCTCAACATCTACCTTGGCCACCTTCTCAACATCTACCTCGGCCACCCACCTTCTGAAAATCTACCTCGACCGCCTCCTCAACATCTACCTCGGCCACCCACCTCCTCAACATCTACCTCGTTCACCTTCTCAACATCTACCTCGGCCACTTCCTCAACATCTACCTCCTCAACTTCTACCTCGGCCACCTTCTCAACATGTACCTTGGCCATCTCAACATCTACCTTGGCCACCCACTTCCTCAACATCTACCTCGGGCGCCCACCTCCTCAACATCTACCTCGGCCACCCACCTCCCAACATCTACCTCGACCACCTCCTCAACATCTACCTCGGCCACCCACCTCCCAACATCTACTTCGACCACCTCCTCAATATCTACCTCGACCACCTCCTCAACATATATCTCGGCCACCTCAACATCTACCTTGGCCACCGCCTCAACATCTACGTCTTCCGTCTCCTCAACATCTACCTCGGCCACCTTCTAAACATCTACTTCGGCAACCCACCTCCTCAACATCTACCTCGGTCACCTCCTCAACATCTACCTCGGCCACCTCCTCAACATCTACCTCGGTCACCTCCTCAACATCTACCTCGGCCACCTCCTCAACATCTACCTCGGCCACCTCCTCAACATCTACCTCAGCCACCTCCTCAACATCTACCTCTGCGACCTCCTAAACATCTGCTTCGACCACCTCCTCAACATCTACCTCGGCCACCTCCTCAACATCTACCTCGGTCACCTCCTCAACATCTACCTCGGCCACCTCCTCAACATCTACCTCGGCCACCTCCTCAACATCTACCTCGGCCACCTCCTCAACATCTACCTCGGCCACCTCAACATCTACCTCGGCCACCTCCTCAACATCTACCTCTGCCACCTCCTCAACATCTACCTCGGCGACCGCCTCAACATATACCTCGGCCACCTCCTCAACATCTACCTCGGCCACCCACCTCCTCAACATCTAACTCGGCTGTCTCCTCAACATCTAACTCGGCCACCTCCTCAACCTATAGCTCGGCCACCACCTCAACATCTACTTCGGCCACCTCCTCAACATCTACCTCGGCCACCTCCTCAACATCTACCTCGGCCACCTCCTCAACATCTACTTCGGCCCCCTCCTCAACATCTACCTCAGCCACCTCCTCAACATCTACCTCTGCCACCTCCTCAACATCTACCTCGTCCACCTCCTCAACATCTACCTCGGCCACCTCCTCAACATCTACATCGGCCATCTCCTCAACATCTACCTCGGCCACCTCAACATCTACCTTTGCCAACTCCTCAACATCTGCTTCGACCGCCTCCTCAACATCTACCTCGGCCACCCACCTCCTCAACATCTACCTCGTCCACCTCCTCAACATGTACCTCGGCCACCTCCTCAACATCTACCTCGGCCACCTTCTCAATATCTACCTCGGCCACCCACCTCCTCAACATCTACCTCGGCCACCTCCTCAACATCTACCTCGGCCACCCACCTCCTCAACATCTACCTAGGCCACCCACCTCTTCAACATCTACGTCGGCCACCTCCTCAACATCTACCTCGGCCACCTCCTCAACATCTACCTCGACCACCTCCTCAACATCTACCTCGATCACCCACCTCCTAAAAATCTAACTCGGCCGTCTCCTCAACATCTACCTCGGCCACTCACCTCCCAACATCTACCTCGAGCACCTCCTCAACATCTACCTCGGCCACCCACCTCCCAACATCTACCTCGACCACCTCCTCAATATCTACCTCGAACACCTCCTCAACATCTATCTCCGCCACCTCAACATCTACCTTTGCCACCTCCTCAACATCTACCTCGGCCACCCACCTCCTCAACATCTACCTCGGCCACCTCCTCAACATCTACCTCTGCCACCTCCTCAACATCTACCTCGGCGACCGCCTCAACATATACCTCGGCCACCTCCTCAACATCTACCTCGGCCACCCACCTCCTCAACATCTAACTCGGCTGTCTCCTCAACATCTAACTCGGCCACCTCCTCAACCTATAGCTCGGCCACCACCTCAACATCTACTTCGGCCACCTCCTCAACATCTACCTCGGCCACCTCCTCAACATCTACCTCGGCCACCTCCTCAACATCTACTTCGGCCCCCTCCTCAACATCTACCTCAGCCACCTCCTCAACATCTACCTCTGCCACCTCCTCAACATCTACCTCGTCCACCTCCTCAACATCTACCTCGGCCACCTCCTCAACATCTACATCGGCCATCTCCTCAACATCTACCTCGGCCACCTCAACATCTACCTTTGCCAACTCCTCAACATCTGCTTCGACCAACTCCTCAACATCTACCTCGGCCACCCACCTCCTCAACATCTACCTCGTCCACCTCCTCAACATGTACCTCGGCCACCTCCTCAACATCTACCTCGGCCACCTTCTCAATATCTACCTCGGCCACCCACCTCCTCAACATCTACCTCGGCCACCTCCTCAACATCTACCTCGGCCACCCACCTCCTCAACATCTACCTAGGCCACCCACCTCTTCAACATCTACGTCGGCCACCTCCTCAACATCTACCTCGGCCACCTCCTCAACATCTACCTCGACCACCTCCTCAACATCTACCTCGATCACCCACCTCCTAAACATCTAACTCGGCCGTCTCCTCAACATCTACCTCGGCCACCCACCTCCCAACATCTACCTCGAGCACCTCCTCAACATCTACCTCGGCCACCCACCTCCCAACATCTACCTCGACCACCTCCTCAATATCTACCTCGACCACCTCCTCAACATCTATCTCCGCCACCTCAACATCTACCTTTGCCACCTCCTCAACATCTACCTCGGCCACCCACCTCCTCAACATCTACCTCGGCCACCTCCTCAACATCTACCTCTGCCACCTCCTCAACATCTACCTCGGCGACCGCCTCAACATATACCTCGGCCACCTCCTCAACATCTACCTCGGCCACCCACCTCCTCAACATCTAACTCGGCTGTCTCCTCAACATCTAACTCGGCCACCTCCTCAACCTATAGCTCGGCCACCACCTCAACATCTACTTCGGCCACCTCCTCAACATCTACCTCGGCCACCTCCTCAACATCTACTTCGGCCCCCTCCTCAACATCTACCTCAGCCACCTCCTCAACATCTACCTCTGCCACCTCCTCAACATCTACCTCGTCCACCTCCTCAACATCTACCTCGGCCACCTCCTCAACATCTACATCGGCCATCTCCTCAACATCTACCTCGGCCACCTCAACATCTACCTTTGCCAACTCCTCAACATCTGCTTCGACCAACTCCTCAACATCTACGTCGGCCACCTCCTCAACATCTACTTCGGCCACCTCCTCAACATCTACCTCGGCCACCTCCTCAACATCTACCTCGGCCACCTCCTCAACATCTACTTCGGCCCCCTCCTCAACATCTACCTCAGCCACCTCCTCAACATCTACCTCTGCCACCTCCTCAACATCTACCTCGTCCACCTCCTCAACATCTACCTCGGCCACCTCCTCAACATCTACATCGGCCATCTCCTCAACATCTACCTCGGCCACCTCAACATCTACCTTTGCCAACTCCTCAACATCTGCTTCGACCGCCTCCTCAACATCTACCTCGGCCACCCACCTCTTCAACATCTACCTCGTCCACCTCCTCAACATGTACCTCGGCCACCTCCTCAACATCTACCTCGGCCACCTTCTCAATATCTACCTCGGCCACCCACCTCCTCAACATCTACCTCGGCCACCTCCTCAACATCTACCTCGGCCACCCACCTCCTCAACATCTACCTAGGCCACCCACCTCTTCAACATCTACGTCGGCCACCTCCTCAACATCTACCTCGGCCACCTCCTCAACATCTACCTCGACCACCTCCTCAACATCTACCTCGGCCACCCACCTCCCAACATCTACCTCGAGCACCTCCTCAACATCTACCTCGGCCACCCACCTCCCAACATCTACCTCGACCACCTCCTCAATATCTACCTCGAACACCTCCTCAACATCTATCTCCGCCACCTCAACATCTACCTTTGCCACCTCCTCAACATCTACCTCGGCCACCCACCTCCTCAACATCTACCTCGGCCACCTCCTCAACATCTACCTCTGCCACCTCCTCAACATCTACCTCGGCGACCGCCTCAACATATACCTCGGCCACCTCCTCAACATCTACCTCGGCCACCCACCTCCTCAACATCTAACTCGGCTGTCTCCTCAACATCTAACTCGGCCACCTCCTCAACCTATAGCTCGGCCACCACCTCAACATCTACTTCGGCCACCTCCTCAACATCTACCTCGGCCACCTCCTCAACATCTACCTCGGCCACCTCCTCAACATCTACTTCGGCCCCCTCCTCAACATCTACCTCAGCCACCTCCTCAACATCTACCTCTGCCACCTCCTCAACATCTACCTCGTCCACCTCCTCAACATCTACCTCGGCCACCTCCTCAACATCTACATCGGCCATCTCCTCAACATCTACCTCGGCCACCTCAACATCTACCTTTGCCAACTCCTCAACATCTGCTTCGACCAACTCCTCAACATCTACCTCGGCCACCCACCTCCTCAACATCTACCTCGTCCACCTCCTCAACATGTACCTCGGCCACCTCCTCAACATCTACCTCGGCCACCTTCTCAATATCTACCTCGGCCACCCACCTCCTCAACATCTACCTCGGCCACCTCCTCAACATCTACCTCGGCCACCCACCTCCTCAACATCTACCTAGGCCACCCACCTCTTCAACATCTACGTCGGCCACCTCCTCAACATCTACCTCGGCTACCTCCTCAACATCTACCTCGACCACCTCCTCAACATCTACCTCGATCACCCACCTCCTAAACATCTAACTCGGCCGTCTCCTCAACATCTACCTCGGCCACCCACCTCCCAACATCTACCTCGAGCACCTCCTCAACATCTACCTCGGCCACCCACCTCCCAACATCTACCTCGACCACCTCCTCAATATCTACCTCGACCACCTCCTCAACATCTATCTCCGCCACCTCAACATCTACCTTTGCCACCTCCTCAACATCTACCTCGGCCACCCACCTCCTCAACATCTACCTCGGCCACCTCCTCAACATCTACCTCTGCCACCTCCTCAACATCTACCTCGGCTACCGCCTCAACATATACCTCGGCCACCTCCTCAACATCTACCTCGGCCACCCACCTCCTCAACATCTAACTCGGCTGTCTCCTCAACATCTAACTCGGCCACCTCCTCAACCTATAGCTCGGCCACCACCTCAACATCTACTTCGGCCACCTCCTCAACATCTACCTCGGCCACCTCCTCAACATCTACCTCGGCCACCTCCTCAACATCTACTTCGGCCCCCTCCTCAACATCTACCTCAGCCACCTCCTCAACATCTACCTCTGCCACCTCCTCAACATCTACCTCGTCCACCTCCTCAACATCTACCTCGGCCACCTCCTCAACATCTACATCGGCCATCTCCTCAACATCTACCTCGGCCACCTCAACATCTACCTTTGCCAACTCCTCAACATCTGCTTCGACCAACTCCTCAACATCTACCTCGGCCACCTCCTCAACATCTACCTCGGTCACCTCATCAACATCTACCTCGGCCACCTCCTCAACATCTACCTCGGCCACCTCCTCAACATCTACCTCAGCCACCTCCTCAACATCTACCTCTGCGACCTCCTCAACATCTGCTTCGACCACCTCCTCAACATCTACCTCGGCCACCTCCTCAACATCTACCTCGGTCACCTCCTCAACATCTACCTCGGCCACCTCCTCAACATCTACCTCGGCCACCTCCTCAACATCTACCTCGGCCACCTCAACATCTACCTCGGCCACCTCCTCAACATGAAAAATAACTTGAAGCCCAAGATTGCCAGGCGCCGCCGAACAGACTTGGCCGCCTTCAGCTCGATAAAGGCGGCAAAAGACGCCACAAGAGACACCAGACTTTGAGCTGACATATTTTGACTCAGTGGTCCTTGCAGCGCTATGCCATGGAAGTGAAACCTGGTCTCTGACAAAAGCCACGGAGAACCAGCTAAGACAATACATGCCTCGCTTGAGTGCCGTGTCTTGGACCTATCACTTAGGCAACGTCGTCAGATAAGCTTACACAACAGTGACATCCGGGCATTGGCACACGTCAAGGATGTCATCCACCATGCCAACAACTCCAAGCACCGCTGGGCTGGCCATGTAGTCAGAAGGAAAGACAAACGCTGGAGCACTGCGACCACCCTCTGTTACCCTCGTGGCAAAAAGAAGGCTACCTGGCAAAACCGCCTACCGCCCCCACCCCCCCCCCACCCCCACCAGATGGCAAGATTGGCTCAAGCAGCACAACTCTCGCGATCCTGAAACAATCACGTTAGCCATCCACTGGACAACCCATGTTAGCCAACCACTGGACAACCCATGTTAGCCATCTACTGGACATCCCTTGTTAGCCATCCACTGGACAACTCTTGTTAGCCATCCACTGGACAACCCATGTTAGCCACCCACTGGACAACTCTTGTTAGCCATCCACTGGACAACCCATGTTAGCCATCCACTGGACAACCCATGTTAGCTATCCACTGGACAACCCACGTTAGCCATCCACTGGACAACCCACGTTAGCCATCCACTGGAAAACCCATGTTAGCCATCCACTGGACAACCCTTGTTAGCCATCCACTGGACAACCCATGTTAGCCATCCACTGGACAATCCTTGTTAGCCATCCACTGGACAACCCACGTTAGCCATCCACTGGACAACCCATGTTAGCTATCCACTGGACAACCCATGTTAGCCATCCACTGGACAACCCATGTTAGTTATCCACTGGACAACCCATGTTAGCCATCCACAGGACAACCCACGTTAGCCATCCACTGGACAACCCATGTTAGCCATCCACTGGACAACCCTTGTTAGCCATCCACTGGACAACCTATGTTAGACATCCACTGGACAACCCTTGTTAGCCATCCACTGGACAACCCATGTTAGCCATCCACTGGACAGCCCATGTTAACCATCCACTGGACAACCCACGTTAGCCATCCACTGGACAACCCATGTTAGCCACCCACTGGACAATCCATGTTAGCCATCCACTGGAGAGAAATGTACCCGGCTACTACCAACTCGCACACTAGTTAGGACCTGTACAGGGCTAACGCTCTTATAGATGCACAGGTCAACTAAGACACGTGGATTCTAAAAGTCCAAAATTATTGCTTGATTAGATTGGCATTGGATGGGAGAGGAAGTGGAGTTCTGCCTCAGAATATTCAGTGACATTAGTCAGTACTCTGATTTCTGACATTATTCGAAGTCGTTATTAGTTCTGTCAACAAATTTGTTCATAATTTGCAGTCAGTAGGTTGTAACTGCTGGCGACATTTTGTTTGTGCAGTTAGCAAGATCAGTTATCAAGAACTGAGTTATCTGGAGTTGTACTTGAGATATCTCAGGGATGGCAGCTGGCCAAATACTGCACGCGCACCAGTTCTCAATTTCGGTGAAGACAGGACGAGTCGACTTTGATATAGGTAGGCTTGCTGACAGTTTGAGGGTGATGCGTCTCATTTAGCTCTCACGTTAGTCCAAAATGAATGCATACACATCACAAAATGTGGCACATATCAAATCGTTACTGCTGAAAGTACACCACACAACTACAAACAAGCAAGTGTTGCAGCTGTTAACCGACAGCACACTCGCATGTAATCAAAGACTCTTCCTAGCCTCGTTCTGCGCCCACTTTATGAAGGCAACCATTCCTCCTCCACCACTCGTTATCGCCTAGCAAGGTCAAGGTCGCCTGTCGCCCGACACATTACTTGATTACGTCTGTCGGAAGTCTTACGTCTGTCGGAGTCGGAAGTCTTACGTCTGTCAGTCGAGCTAACCACAGGTTAGTACAATAACAATATGTCTTATTTACATTTCTAGCAATGGATTCTTGTGTTTGGGGGTGCTTGCACGTTGAAGGGCACACTCGATTTCTAGTCTCAATATATGACCAAAGTCTCCTTCATCGTCACAATGGGCGATGGTTTCATCGCCTGTGTCGTCACAGAGACAACCTCAGTTTTGGTTGAACATTGTCCTCAGTTTTGGTTGAACATTGTCCTCAGTTTTGTTTGAACATTGTCCTCAGTTTATCGCGCCCATGCATCATCTGCCCGTCGGCCAACACTTGGCCAGGCAGTAGATGATTATGTGGCTGTTGCGTTGAAGCCTTCAATGAAGGTCGGTAATGATTGTGTGACCAGAGAGCTTAGACAACCCATCTCTATCGCCGTGTTTGTTTCGCTGTGGTAGGTGACTGTGACTCTCATTTTTAGTCAAGTGTTCTCTGTGTCGGTCACCTCCAGGTTAGCGACAAGCCAATGTGTCAAAAGGTCGTGCCATTATTCTCTTTCCTTTCAAAGCTTGGCCTTTTTCAACGGCAGTCATTTACAATGGTCTATAACTGTTTGTATGATGTGCTAGCCTGGAACTGTTACGTGTTACTGTTTGTATGATGTGCTAGTCTGGAACTGTTACTGTTTGTATGATGTGCTAGCCTGGCACTATTACTGTTTGTATGATATGCTAACCTGGAACTGTTTCTGTTTGTATGATGTGCTAGCCAGGAACTATTACTGTTTGTATGACGTGCTAGTCAGGAACTGTTACTGTTTGTATGATGTGCTCTTTTGCAATTTAAGGGAGAGGTGGGTGTGGCAGGAGAGAAGGGAGGTTATTTTAAGGCATCAATAACAGATCAACATAAACTATGTGTGACTGACTGAATGGCTGGCTGACTGACTAGCTGGCTGGCTGACTGACGGGCTGACTGACATACTTCACAGATACAGACCACATAGTGTGTGAACATAACATACTTCACAGTAACATACTATGTAATCTATATGTGGGTATCGCATGCTTCACAGTAACATATATATTTTACTGGCTGTGTTACCTGGTTTTGCCATGATTGTTTCATAATCATCACCATTGTTTAAAAAAACTCTCAATCCATCCATGTCTTCCCCACTCAATCCATCCATGTCTTCCCCACTCAATCCATCCATGTCTTCCCCACTCAATCCATCCATGTCTTCCCCCCTCAATTTATCCATATCTCCCCCCTCAATCCATTAATTCCCCCACCCCCTCAATCCATCCATGTCTTCCCCCCTCAATCCATGTCTTACCCCCCTCAGTCCATCCATGTCTTTCCCCTAAATCCACCCATGTCTTCCCCCCTCAAATTATCCATATCTTCCCCCCTCAATTCATCCATTTCTCCCCCCTCAATCCATTCATTTCTCCCCCCCCCCTCAATCCATCCATGTCTTCCCCCCTCAATCCATCCATGTCTTCCTCCCTCAATCCATCCATGTCTTCCCCCCTCAATCCATCCATATCTTCCCCCATCAATCAAGCAACGCATTTCTTCCGCTATCAATCCACCCATTTCTTCTCCCATCCATTTCTCCACATTTCTTCCACACCCTAACCATCCATTCCTCCACATCTCTTCTACACCCTATCCATTCCTCCACATCTCTTCCACACCCTAACTATCCATTCCTCCACATCTCTTCCACACCCTATCCATCCATTCTTCTACACCTAACTTGCACTAATATATCTTCAATACTTTAATAAATTACAATTGTGACTCAATGAAACAATAAAAAAAACTTACATATGAAGGTTGAATAATTATTCATTTACTAATTCAGAATTGGCTCTCAAAGCATCTGAGTACATATCTACGCATGCACCATATTGGTGTGATGTAGACAAATCCAAAGGTCACATGTTATCAGGCATGGGCATTTAACCAAGCAAAGTGAGTTATGTTCATTGTGTCAGTATTTCCCGGTAAACAATATTCTTTGTGCAACCATATAATTATATGCCCTTAACTCATGAAGGGAATGACATAGTGACTTAAAATAGTTGCGTTGATATATAAATCGACCATAGAATGTTCAGTGAAAATTTCAGCTCGATATGTCATTCCGTTAATGAGTTGTGAAATCAATGATAGAATCTTTGAGAAATATAGTTTACCAAATATATTGCTCTTGTGGTGTATATGTTTGTGACCACTCTGATTCTGGACTTCATGGCTTTCTCTTACCTTTCAAAATTAAATGTCAACTGCAATCATTCAGTATTCCGACTTTAACTATAATGGATAACAATTTTTTTTTAAATGTGTTGCTAACATTTATTTCAATAAAATATGATACCTATGATAAAGTGCATATTTAATTTTGAGCTGAATGCCATTGCGGACATTCTAGTCATGTTCGTTGTACTTTGTGGTTTTTATGTAACTGTTCGAAAGATTAAATCAACTGAGGTCGCAAAGAAAATGAGCAAGACCAACATAGAGAAGAAGAAATCTGGCCATGAATTCTGTTTTGTTTCATGTCACACCAAGTAGATTTTTAAGAACTAATAATATATATGCTAAATAAGATGAGATTTCCCCTCACATTTTATTGATGAGATCCATGGGCTACAGTCTCCTCACTGCTTTGATAGCATGATACCACTGGAGCACATATGAATTTCACTGATCACTTCTATCTTATGATGAAGGTCTGACCTACTGAATTTCACTGATCACTTCTATCTTATGATGAAGGTCTGACCTGCTGAATTTCACTGATCACTTCTATCTTATGATGAAGGTCTGACCTGCTGAATTTCACTGATCACTTCTATCTTATGTGGTATTGACCTGTCTCACTTTGACCGGTGTGGAGTTCTGTTTCAATGTCTGGAAGCGGGCCGTCAAGCGTCTTGTTGAGGCAGTCTGCGTCTCGAACCTCGACTTCTCGCTCTGATCATTACCTGCCCTGGGAAAATCGCGTGGGTAGAGGGACGCTTCTTGGCATTATTGTTCCTTTGTGAAGAGCCTGTGCATCTCATTCGTCAGAATTTCGTGCGAGTCCAGATCGCAATTATCTCTTAGTCCGGAAATATTTAGTTGGAATTGGATTAAACTGCTACCACTCGCGCTTGCGTCGGCCAAATTAATTACTTGTCAAAGTCTGTTCATCTGGACAGACGGTTCTAGCACTATTTGAAAATGAATACATGTTACAGCCCTCTATTAGATTGCATGTTTCTCACCCTGTGGTAGAGACGCTCTGTTACACCGGAGATCATATACAGATTAAGAGGAGTTATATTTGAATGTTCCCACGACTGTTTCAAGCAGGATAGGCATTGGGCTCAAATCAGAGATGATTTCCGTAGCACACTTTCCCAAAATATTCAGCACAGATATCAAGTCTTTACTAAAAAAAAGATTTTGTGACGCTGATCTGTTTCTTGGAGGTGATAATGATTTCAGTTCAGATATCAGTTGTTGTTCAGTTCAGATATCAGTTGTTGTTCAGTTCAGATATCAGTTGTTGTTCAGTTCAGATATCAGTTGTTGTTCAGTTCATATATCAGTTGTTGTTTCTGTTGACTGATAAGCCACTTCTGTCATTCATTTGATCGGTTGTTCTACAGAGTAAAAGACAACTCTTATGTCAGTTGCTGGGCTGTTCTCCTTGTCTATAATTTGCTGGGCTGTTCTCTTTGTCTATAATTTGCTGGGCTGTTCTCTTTGTCTATAATTTCTTGGGCTGTTCTCTTTGTCTATAATTTCTTGGGCTGTTCTTTGCTCATAGCTAATAATCCCTGTTTAAGTTTATGTTGTCTTAATCACCAGACCAAGTGAACCAGCTGATTGAGAAATCAAAAATATCCAGGAACTGTCAGAGTTCCAGGCCTGTGTTTTGTGTGACTTTTCCATTGTTGAGAGGCCTGTGTTTTGTGTGACTTGTCCATTGTTCAGAGGCCTGTGTTTTGTGTGACTTGTCCATTGTTGAGAGGCCTGTGTTTTGTGTGACTTGTCCATTGTTACAAGAATGACATTTTCTGGTTGCTACTTTAGATGAATCATGTGTTTGAATATCTGCTGCTGTAACTAAGCCTCTAAAACAGCCCACGTTTTTTTTATATTGAGTCAAACATGATTTGTCAACTCATGATGAATCTTAGTTGGCCAATCAGGCCACACAAGCCCTATACTGTCTACATGATTTCCTTGTTAGTATTTGTGTTAGTCAGAGAACTGTTAAGTCTCACGTCGTATGTATGACACCATTATCTGCCTCTGTATTTATTATATATTGAATATATGTTCGATGCCAACTGGGGAAGAAAGCAATTTCAGAGTCGGTACTAGTAATAGAGGAGCGTGTCGACAAGGATGGCAGCGGCTCAAATCCCTGGTATGCCATATGTTGGGGGTGAAATAAACAAACATAGCCAGCACAAGACGTGGCGACAGCAGTGCCGAAGTGGCCTGCAGTCCTCAGCCTTAAAACCCCTCGACTACCCCTGCACACCACATGGCGACAGCAGCCTGCAGTCCTTAGCCTGAAAACCCCTTGACTACCCAAGCACACCACGTGGCAACAGCAGCCTACAGTCCTTAGCATGAAAACCCCTTGACTACCCAAGCACACCACGTGGCGACAGCAGCCTACAGTACTTAGCCTGAAAACCCCTCGACTACCCCAGCAATGGGAAAAAGCAGTAGGATAGATTGTTATTTTACAAGTAATTGAGATGATGACCTAAAGCCCAACTGCATTGCAGAACATCAGGAGTCCATACCAGGGCAAGTTGTTCTTGATTGCAAAAGAAATGGAGAGAACCAAAATAGAGATTGTTGGAGTATCTGAACACAGATGGGCCGGTCAAAGGCTCGGTATCAGCACATCAGGAGAAACATTCATATACTCTGGGATGGACAAGTGTGGAAAAAGGGGGGTTCAGGGTCATCCTGTCATAGAAGACGGCACCTTCACTACTCGGTTACAATCCAGTTACCAGCTGAATAATTGTAATCAGACTAAAGAGGAAGAGAAGAAATTCAACAATAATTCAAGTTTATACACCATCAGCAGCAGCTGATACTTGTGAAATGGAAGATTTCTGACACCTTACAAGAAATAATGTAAAAAGTAGAAATAAGAGACATTTAGATCATCACTGGCAATTTTAATGTGAAAGTTGGAGAGGTAAGAGCCGAAGAAGACAGAAGAGTATGAGGACCGTTTGGTTCGGGACACAGAAATGAGCGAGGAGAAAACTGGTTGAATTCTGCCTGGAAAATCTCTCCATTGCCAACACCTTATTTAAACAACATCTGCGAAGACTATACACGTGGACCTTTCCTGATGGTAACAGCAGAAATCAGATAGATTACATCCTGGTACAACAAAGATGGAGGTCAAATGTGCTGGTAACAAAAACTTTGCCAGGAGCGGACTGCGACACAGACCACGAAATACTGTTTGCAGTTGTCAAGACAAGACTTCGTTGAATTAACAAAGGATACGCTGTATTCTATAACCATATCTATATAACATCTATTTGGAATGTATAATTAGAAATGTTAGAGAAGACGAGCATATTGAAAGTTTTGATACCTTTAGGATTGGTGGGTACGAGATTCCAGAGTTACGATACGAAGCAGATGATAGAGGGATACTATCAAGAAGTGTAGAAGGGCTAGAGCAGTTACTTTCAACAGTAAAGATCAAAACCTGTATGTAAACATAAATAAAACAAAGATAAGGACCACAGACAAAACACAATGTCAGCATAAATTTACAGTGGGTGGTGCGGAAATAGATCAGGTCACATATTATATCTGTGCTCCAGAATTGACAAAAATGGGGACTGCTCGAAAGAAATCAGAAGAAGACTAGCTATGGCAATGCAGAGACTGAACAGCCTGAAAAAATTATGGCAGGGCACCAACAAAATGATAAAAGTAAAAGTCTTGAGAGCCTGTGTTTTTCCTGTGGCAGCTTATGGCTGTGAATCATGGACGATTACCAAAACTTCTAGACAAAGAATCGAATCCTTCGAGTCAAAATGTTACAGAAAGATCCTCAGAATACCCTGGACAGAGAAAAAAACAAATGTAGACATTCGGCAAGAGTTGAGCATAGAGGTTTATCAATTTCATTTTGGCCAGAAAATGAAAATACTTTGGTCACATCAAGAGACACAACGGTCTTGAGAGAACAGTGATGGAAGGTATGGTGCCAGGCAAAAGAGGCAGGGGTAGACCAAGAAGACGATCTCACCAAGATATCCAGGAATGCCTGGGTATAACTCTGGGGGAGGCTGGAGTTTTGGCAAAGGAAAGAGTTTCTTTCAGACTGTGATGGGAGCTACGTTCAATAAAAGACATGCTACTTGACGATGATGATATGTGCATTATAAAGTGCATGGAAGAGTTCGTGCAATAGAAAATCTTATTTTATGGCTTAGCAATACTCCATGTAGGGATTATAGCGATCGAGCAGTATGCGCAATATATCTGTAGCAGCTCTAGCTGGCTGACCTACAGTAGCAGCTCTAGCTGGCTGACCTACTGTAGCAGCTCTAGCTGGCTGACCTACTGAAGCAGCTCTAGCTGGCTGACCTACTGAAGCAGCTCTAGCTGGCTGACCTACCGTAGCAGCTCTAGCTGGCTGACCTACCGTAGCAGCTTAGCTGGCTGACCTACCGTAGCAGATGGTTCAAGGGGTCTGCACTAACTATATTCTCACTTCAAACAAATTAACGACACTAATTAAAAATAAAACACAACAATGAAACTTTATTTCTACACGTTCACAACTGACTCTCCAATCTTCACTCAAAACAAAACATGTCTGGCTGTAAGAAATTATAAACTAAACTAAAAGAAACTAACTTGATTACGAACTACAACTTGATAGACGAACTGTAACTTGATAGACAAACCGTAACTTGATAGAAGAACTGTTATGTGGATGGCCACAGAATGGAAGATTTGTGATTGTTCTACAACCCAGATGATTCGTCCATGGTTGTTGAAGAGCTGGATCGCTGTGCTAGTCATCTCTGTAGTTAGACGCTGGATCGCTGTGCTAGTCATCTCTCTAGTTAGACGCTGGATCGCTGTGCTAGTCATCTCTCTAGTTAGACGCTGGATCGCTGTGCTAGTCATCTCTCTAGTTAGACGCTGGATCGCTGTGCTAGTCATCTCTCTATTTAGACGCTGGATCGCTGTGCTAGTCATCTCTCTAGTTAGACGCTGGATTTTTTAGATAATTCTGCTAAGACGCTTGTGCACATTTCAGGTATCTCGTCAAACACAAGGTGTTCCTTATTTTTATCAACGACCTCATGTGGGATTTCCAAATATAAGTTTCGCTAGTGGACGTACTTCAACACTTTAGGATCTGTCTAACTTTCAGACGAGATACCCGACGCTTGGTAAATTGGTTAATGACTAGTCACTAAATGCATCTGTGTAGTTACAGCTTGAAGAAGCTGCCATGAGATCTGTCTATGTCGAGAGAAAGTTGCTGGAGTTCGTGAATAATATAATAAAAAATGTCTGCCTTGTGGCACACTACTATGTCTGTTTCTAACACTTGCTATGCGAAACATCAATTTCATGACTATTGACCTCTCCCTGATATGCTGCTGAACATCTGGACTCTCGTTGTGAAAGATTGTCTGTCAAAACCTCCTCTCTCTCTCTCTCTCTCTCTGGACTCTCATGGTGAAAGATTGTCTGTCAAAACCTCTCTCTCTCTGGACTCTCGTGGTGAAAGATTGTCTGTCAAAACCTCTCTCTCTCTCTGGACTCTCGTGGTGAAAGATTGTCTGTCAAAACCTCTCTCTCTCTCTGGACTCTCGTGGTGAAAGAATGTCTGTCAAAACCTCTCTCTCTCTCTGGGCTCCAACAATCTGCTTTCTTACGACTCGTCTATAGACTCTAATATGTGTGTTTCGTGATCTCCTTTCCTCTCCTCCTGGTATCAACAGACGGTCCTGTTCTCTCCGCTGCTCGCTCCGGAATGATGTCAACTTGTCTCTAGACTCTTTGTGTTGGGATTGCCTTTCCTCTTCACCGTTATCAAGACGGTCCTGTTCTCTCCGCTGCTCGCTCCGGAATGATGTCAACTTGTCTCTAGACTCTTTGTGTTGGGATTGCCTTTCCTCTTCACCCTTATCAAGACGTTCCTGTTCTCTCCGCTGCTCGCTCCGGAATGATGTCAACTTGTCTCTAGACTCTGTGTGTTGGGATTGCCTTTCCTCTTCACCGTTATCAAGACGGACCTGTTCTCCTCGTTGCTCGCTGCCGACTGATCTCAACTTGGGCTCTCCTAGCTATTTATATCCGCTGCTTTTTCCAGACTATGTGGTGCACTAACGACACAGGTTTTCTGATCTTGCACCTAGGTTTTTTTCCCCTGAGTTTTCAGAAAAACCAGTTAATAGCATGTCTGGTTTCAATTGTCACTACTGATCACGCTGTAGCAGGTGTCTAGGCGTTGCGCAAGGTTACGTAGTTTAACATCTGTGTGGCTTGAAAACCAACACTATGCATTCCAAACATTATGTCCGAATTTGAGTACATCTGTACTGGCTAACTTTTTTAGTTTAATTCTATAAGAAACACAAAAATGGCTACTGACTATCAATACTCCCACCCTTTCTAACTTTAATAAAACATGTCTAAAATTATATCCCTAATAAATCTACACAGCTAAAATCTGTTACATAGTATACAACATGTTTGCCCAACTGTCAATTTACATTGTGAAAGAACAATGAGGCGTTATTCGGTTTTTTATGGTCAGAGGGTGTTAAGTCGATGAATGAAGGTTCAGTATGGAGACAGTTGTTTGATTCAGAGGAGAATGGGTAGACATGTTTTTTAAAACACATTTGATGAACCGCGGTGTGGGAGATCAGCAAACATGGCAACTGTCACTGTGAAACAGCAGATTGACCAGCTAGTCCGTGGCAAGAGGGGAGTCACTATTAATGAAATAGCTGTAGATTTCAACTTAACTTAACGTTTTTATACTGGTTTAGAAGACTCTGCAGTCTGTAAACAACCAGTTTCATTTAAATTTCCTTGCTCTAAAAGCTATGTGCATCCAATTTACTCTTAAATGCATCCGTTGCCCCTGCCTCCACTAGTTCAAGTGGCAATGCATTTCAAGCATTCACCACTCTCTGACTAAAATAAATATTTTCTAATATCTTATTGGGACCTTTCTTTAGTTAATTTGTAACTATGCCCTCTTGTTCTTGTAGGTGGTTGTATTTTGAAGAAAAAAATTTGTTATAGTCTAATTTATCCGTTCCTCTGATTATCTTATAAACCTGTATTAAATCACCTCGAATTCTTGTTTTCCAGACACTGTATGTTTTTCTTTCCTCATAACTGTAATTCTGGAATCCCACTATCATCTTTGTCGCTCTGCTTTGTATCCTTTCCAGCATGTTTATATCTCCTCTACGATAAGGACTCCACGCCTGTACACAGTACTCCAATCTAGGTCTAACTAATGCTTTATACAGTTTGACTATATCTTGCTTGCTCCTATGATTAAACATTTTTTAAAAATTAGACCTAACATTGCATTTGCCTTTTTCACTGCCACCTGGACTTGCTACCTTACCTGTATGATATATTATAACCCCTAGGTCCCTGTCCTTATCTATCTTTTTAATATTGTTCTCTACCATTCTGTAATTATGTTTCATATTTGATGTACCCATGTGGATGACTGTACATATATCTACATTATACTCCATTTACCAGCTCGCAGACCATTCTCGAATTTTATCTAAATCCGACCTCAATATATCCACTTTTGCTTTAGATGAGACACTACTGCATAGTTTTGTGTCATCAGCAAATTTTGTTTGCAATCATGGATCCCATATCAATGCCCAAATCGTATATATATATATATATATATCAAGAACAAAATTGGTCCCAAAATCGAGCCCTATGGCACTCCACTTTTTACTTCACACGACTCAGGGTACTCCTTATTTATGCCCACTCTCTGCCTTTTTCCCCACTTCACTCCACTCAGAGTACTCGTTTATACCAACTCTGCCTTCTTTCGGTTAACCAATTTTCAATCCATTTGGCAATATGAGTCACAGCGCTGCACACAAAAATGTCCCTGATGACTTCGGTTATGGGAAAGTGTGCAGCTGACAACAAGGTGGTGCAAAATGGGTTTAAAGGTTGCACCAAAAGACTTTTTTCTAAATGATATCGATAAAATTACTGTTACTTAATGGCTGTCCCCCGCAGTTCATCTCAACCAGATGTGTTTGTTAGGACTATGTTGTGACATCTACTTTAATTTTTTTATTGTAGGATGTCTCTGCAACATTGACCTTCAAGCTCAGGCCGGTTCCTTCTATTGAGGCCTAAGAAAGCAATCAGACGTCGGCCAATAACAGCGGATCCCAGGTGTAACATAGGACGTCATCAACTGTTCAAGTCTTAAACTCATCTGCTGGTTGAGCTGTTTGTGTGTGCAGACAAGTTTGCTGTTGCCATTTATTTTCTGTTTGCTTAAGCAACACTCTGATGTGTCTGTTTACATTAGAACATTAGGGTCAAACCATGTCGCAACAGGACAGAGGCAGAGGAAGGAATATGGGAGGCTTTGAGCAGAGGAGAGGTAGAGGAGGCTTTCATTCACACTCCCCTCATGCTCCCCAGCCTCACTCTTCCTATCCTCCCCAGACACACTCCCCTCATGCTCCCCAGCCTCACTCTTCCTATCCTCCCCAGACACACTCCCCCTATCCTCCTCAGCAACACTTCACAAACTTTGATGTTCCTCCTGGAAGCAGCTACCCTTCTTCCAGTATTCATCCAGCTCATCCATATCCAGGCTATTCTGTCAGCCAACTCCCACAACAGTTACCTGCGCAATCTATTATATCTCTGGCTGTTATCCAGTCAGCACCACAATCTACACCCCAACCAGTCCAGATCTACAGCGACAGACAACCCCCACAATCTTCTGCCTCATATTTCCAGCCCAACCCTGGCAGCCACGTTCCTCCAAAACATGGCGACTATGCAGGTCAGACCATCAGATCCGAACCTTATCCCTATGATGACAGATACATGCCTAACCATCCACATCAACAACAGTACCATCCCAGAGAACACTATCATGAGACACGTAGCACTCACTATTTTCCAC
Organism: Ariolimax columbianus; assembly: GCA_036924085.1. Classification (NCBI taxonomy): domain Eukaryota; kingdom Metazoa; phylum Mollusca; class Gastropoda; order Stylommatophora; family Arionidae; genus Ariolimax; species Ariolimax columbianus. The sequence continues at coordinate 92,626,779 of JAVGWX010000011.1, read as the reverse complement.
CTGAGCAATCTTCTACAGACTTTGGTGAGTACTCCAGCTCCAGACAAGAACATGACATTCGTACTGGACAACAAAAGTACAAAGGCCCACGGCAAGAACAGCACAACCGTACTGGACAACGAAAGTACAGTGGCCCACTGCAAGAACATGACATTCGCACTGGACAACGAAAGTACAGTGGCCCACGGCAAGAACAGAGCACCCTTTCCAACCAAGAGAAAATAAACTCTCGACAAAAACAGGCTCACTATTCAGGTAAAAAACATGGTGGTTCCCAACAGAAACCCGATCTCAACACAGGCCAAAGGTCTGTCGCCAGGGATCCACCACGAGACGAGCCTCCTCCTGCATATGAATCACTTAATTTCAAACCTACAGACGAACACTCTGAGAAAATGCAGAAGACAGGAAAGAAGTTTAGAGAAATGAATCCACAAAATAAGATGAAAGATAAATCTAAAACTCTGCAGGAAGGACTTGTATCAGATGACGGTGGTTCCAGTATTGTAAGGGGCAACTCCAAAAGTGGTAAACGAAGACAACATTTGCACCAAGTTGGAAAAGATGTTCCAGGATTAGATAACAACGCCGCTTCTAGTAAGCAGAATCCAAATGCGCAGGCCCCAAGGGGTTTGTCTGAAAGTTTTTCCAGAGATATAAAAGAGAATCATTTATCCCAGGCAGACAAACCTAAGACTGGTGAGCCTGTTAACAGAGACATCCAAGTCAAAGAAGGGCTCAAGACTGCACAGAGTTTCAAACAAAAGTCCTCTCACCTTAGCAGAGAATTATCTGATTTATCTGTTGAGGAGAGAGAGATTCCACCAAGCAATAGAGGTCGTGGAAGGATGAAAGGCAGAGGAAATTTTCAGGGGAAAAGTCAACCAAAAGGCAGAAAAAAGGTCAGAATGTCAGATCTAGAAAATAGAGATAACTTTGATCCGAGCTCTTCGTATGAAAGAACTGGAAGTGACACTAGTAACAGCTTGCTTACTGGGGACATTCAGATGGAAAGTCAGGGCAGTACACAAGACAGAATGCCAGAAAAAGAGTTTGCTCAGAATAAGAAGTCTAAAAAGTCAAAAAAGAAAAAGACAAAAGGAAATGCTAATCATTCAAACTATGAGCAACAATCAGAAGAGCCATCAAAAGTATCTTCAGGTCATTTGACAAAAGCTAGCTTACAGATATTAACACATTTCAAAGATGTTGCCAGTTTCAAAGAAACTCTGGAACGAAATATGGATAAAACACAAAACTTAGAGTTTGTTGATGACTCCATCATTTGCAGTGAGAAACGAGGTGTAGGCACAGTGACCATCAAGGCAGTCAGCAGTCATGCTGGTGCAAACATTGTCAAAGATCTGTGTGAGCGACTGAGAAGAAGTTTAAATACAAAAGTTACGTATGATATTTCTGGCAGTGGGCAAGAAAACTCACAACATTCTGAGGGTGATGTTTCTGACACAAGGAGCAGCCAGGAATTAGCAGACCACTCACTTGACATCCCAGCAACAGTCAAATCTTCTGAATCTGAACACAGAAACATGGACAAATACGGAGAGGCAGAATTTGTGGAAATGGCTGAAGACAAGAGTCCAGGTCTAAATGAAGGAAACTTGGAACTTTCAGATAAAGAAGGCAGCGATGATGAAGAAGTAGATAGCAGTGAAGATGAAGGAGAAGATAACAGTGAAGATTTAGGAGAAGATAACAGTGAAGATGAACAGGTAGAAAATGATGTAGTAGCGGACAAAGAAAACAGTGGAGATGAACAAAATAGTAGTGAAGTAGATAATAGTGAAGATGAAGAGGAGGAAAACAGCGAAAGTGCAGAAGAAGAAAACAGTGAATACACAGATGAAGATACAGAAGAAGATAATGGTGATGGTCTAGGTGAGGAGAATAACGATGATCTAGGTCAAGAAAAGAAGGCTGGTCTAGATGAAAGCAGCGAAAGTCTCAATAAACAGTGGACATCTACTCCAACCAAACTGTCCTTTGTTGTTGACAGGGTCTTCCCTGTACACAATGATTTTCTGGAACTCCTTTTCTGCATTTTTGGCAACAAAATTTCACTGTTTGAACTATTACCTGATTCTGTTGTTATGGCAACTTCGACAACATTATGTGAGTTGATGGCACCTAGTAAAAAAGCTGCAAGAGAGATAGTTAAAATAGTCAACATCTGTAGGCTTGAAGGTATGCAAGTGCGCTGTTTTATTGTCAATGATGGATCAGATAGCACAGAGACTCTCTAAGACAAACCAATGACGACCTGAAGAAACCCATCAAACCAATGACGACCTGAAGAAACCCATCAAACCAATGACGACCTGAAGAAACCCATCAAACCAATGACGACCTGAAGAAACCCATCAAACCAATGACGGCATGAAGAAACCCATCAAACCAATGACGACCTGAAGAAACCCATCAAACCAATGACGACCTAAAGAAACCCATCAAACCAATGACGACCTGAAGAAACCCATCAAACCAATGACGACCTGAAGAAACCCATCAAACCAATGATGACCTGAAGAAACCCATCTAACCAATGACGACCTGAAGAAACCCATCAAACCAAATATAGAATAAATGTCTCGTCAGCTGGTAAATAGAAGTTGTGATAACGAAGAGACAGTCTTCTTGTTAACATTTGTGTGTGGTCGAGGAGAGAGGTGTGGTCGAGGAGAGAGGTGTGGTCGAGGAGAGAGGTGTGGTTGAGGAGAGAGGTGTGGTCGAGGAGAGATGTGTGGTCGAGGAGAGATGTGTGGTCGAGGAGAGGGGTGTGGTCGAGGAGACAAAAGACATTTGCTTTTGACTTCAGGAGCTGGATACCTCAGTGAATGTATTGTTGGATACCTCAGTGAATGTATTGTTGGATACCTCAGTGAATGTATTGTTGGATACCTCAGTGAATGTATTGTTGGATACCTCAGTGAATGTATTGTTGGATACCTCAGTGAATGTGTAGAGTTGACTTGAAGGATCTAGAAGTAATACAGAACAAATCGTCAGTTGCTCTCCACCAAAATATCTTCTGTACGTTTGTCAAATTCACAAGATCATGGTGAATGTTTAGTTTGATGCTCTCTGATACAAAATGAGAGACCAACTTGTACAGACCATTCAGAGTTTCTCTTCACATACCACAAATAGCAGGATAGGCCTATCACCATGGTTGTAGTCAAGACAGGCATGCTTGCTCAAAACTGTTTCTGGTTATCAACTAGACAGACAAGCTTGAGATGACTTCCATATTGAATAATGATAGAATTCATCATGACAATTTGTTTACCTCCGTATGACATAGATGTACTTGATGAAAGCAAACGCTCACTGACTGACTTGTTCATTCACTTGTGCTATTGAGCGATTTAAAATGCTTCTGTTGTGCCATGTGTTGTGTTGGTTAAGCCTGTGTTGTTCAAGGATTTCTCTGATATCATCTATCTATGGGTTTTTCTGTGTTATTCATGCAATGCAGCCAGATCTTCTTGTGTTGTAAGCATGTGATGGAAGCTGATCAGTGACATGAGATAACTGAAACATGATATTTTCTGTCTTCATGTCTATTCAGGACCAGCGCTGGTTCTCGCCATCTTTCTAATATCATTTCTCACTTTCTCTCAATTGGTCAGCAATCTTTCTTAGACATCTCATTTCACTTGTTGTAATTTTCCTTGGTTTTAAATTGTTGTTTTGTCTGCCAAGCTGATGTTTGGGTATTAAGATTACCTAACAGCAGGTTATACCAAATGTTTTACCCATTCTTCTCTATCTGGACTGACAGATAAATAAGATGGCAGTTAAGTCACAACAAAGTCGTTCCTGACATCCACTTGTTTGATCATGTTCTGTAGAAACACTTGCCAGGTTGGGCATGCATCATTTTTATATTGCTGGCATACATGATAAATGGACATGATCTACTAACCTTCACAGTTTCTGTCCATGATCTACTAACCTTCATAGTTTCTATCCATGATATACTAACCTTCATAGTTTCTGTCCATGATCTACTAACCTTCATAGTTTCTATCCATGATCTACTAACCTTCATAGTTTCTATCCATGATATACTAACCTTCATAGTTTCTGTCCATGATCTACTAACCTTCATAGTTTCTGTTCATGATCTACTAACCTTCATAGTTTCTGTTCATGATCTACTAACCTTCATAGTTTCTGTCCAAAATCTATTAACCTTCATATTATATCTATCACAGACTGCGAAATGCATTTGAATGATTTTGCATTCTATCTTGGCCCTTGTGTGGTCACCTACAAAGAGTAGTTTATGTGATGGGTTCTGATGGTGAATCCAACTTGGGGGGGGGGGGGGGGGGGGGGGGTTGCAATATGTTTGTCGGCTTCTGTTGTTATTTTGTCCATGTAAATATTGAACAGTACGCATCCTGTCGTACTTCTGTAGTTCCCTTAAAAAAAATGCCCAACTCCAACTGTTCCTCTTACTACATCTGGTACAACCAACTGTTCTTCTTACTACATCTGGTACAACCAACTGTTCCTCTTACTACATCTGGTACAACCAACTGTTCCTCTTACTACATCTGGTACAACCAACTGTTCTTCTTACTACATCTGGTACAACCAACTGTTCCTCTTACTACATCTGGTACAACCAACTGTTCTTCTTACTACATCTGGTACAACCAACTGTTCCTCTTACTACATCTGGTACAACCAACTGTTCTTCTTACTACATCTGGTACAACCAACTGTTCTTCTTACTACATCTGGTACAACCAACTGTTCCTCTTACTACATCTGGTACAACCAACTGTTCCTCTTACTACATCTGGTACAACCAACTGTTCCTCTTACTACATCTGGTACAACCAACTGTTCCTCTTACTACATCTGGTACAACCAACTGTTCCTCTTACTACATCTGGTACAACCAACTGTTCTTCTTACTACATCTGGTACAACCAACTGTTCCTCTTACTACATCTGGTACAACCAACTGTTCCTCTTACTACATCTGGTACAACCAACTGTTCTTCTTACTACATCTGGTACAACCAGCTGTTCCTCTTACTACATCTGGTACAACCAACTGTTCTTCTTACTACATATGGTACAACCAACTGTTCCTCTTACTACATCTGGTACAACCAACTGTTCCTCTTACTACATCTGGTACAACCAACTGTCCTTCTTACTACATCTGGTACAACCAACTGTTCCTCTTACTACATCTGGTACAACCAACTGTTCCTCTTACTACATCTGGTACAACCAACTGTTCCTCTTACTACATCTGGTACAACCAACTGTTTCTCTTACTACATCTGGTACAACCAACTGTTCTTCTTACTACATCTGGTACAACCAACTGTTCCTCTTACTACATCTGGTACAACCAACTGTTCTTCTTACTACATCTGGTACAACCAACTGTTCCTCTTACTACATCTGGTACAACCAACTGTTCCTCTTACTACATCTGGTACAACCAACTGTTCCTCTTACTACATCTGGTACAACCAACTGTTCTTCTTACTACATCTGGTACAACCAACTGTTCCTCTTACTACATCTGGTACAACCAACTGTTCCTCTTACTACATCTGGTACAACCAACTGTTCCTCTTACTACATCTGGTACAACCAACTGTTCCTCTTACTACATCTGGTACAACCAACTGTTCCTCTTACTACATCTGGTACAACCAACTGTTCCTCTTACTACATCTGGTACAACCAACTGTTCCTCTTACTACATCTGGTACAACCAACTGTTCTTCTTACTACATCTGGTACAACCAACTGTTCCTCTTACTACATCTGGTACAACCAACTGTTCCTCTTACTACATCTGGTACAACCAACTGTTCTTCTTACTACATCTGGTACAACCAACTGTTCCTCTTACTACATCTGGTACAACCAACTGTTCCTCTTACTACATCTGGTACAACCAACTGTTCTTCTTACTACATCTGGTACAACCAACTGTTCCTCTTACTACATCTGGTACAACCAACTGTTCCTCTTACTACATCTGGTACAACCAACTGTTCCTCTTACTACATCTGGTACAACCAACTGTTCCTCTTACTACATCTGGTACAACCAACTGTTCTTCTTACTACATCTGGTACAACCAACTGTTCCTCTTACTACATCTGGTACAACCAACTGTTCTTCTTACTACATCTGGTACAACTAACTGTTCCTCTTACTACATCTGGTACAACCAACTATTCCTCTTACTACATCTGGTACAACCAACTGTTCCTCTTACTACATCTGGTACAACCAACTGTTCCTCTTACTACATCTGGTACAATGCTCTGGCATTATCTAATAGTTGTTGTTGTCTTCCATAGTCTTCTCATATTGTCCGGAGCTTATTCCTATTGATGACATAGTGCCAACTCTATCTGGGGCTAAATCCCAACTCTATCTGGGGCTAACAACCAAGCTAAGTCCCAACTCTATCTGGGGCTAAGTCCCAACTCTATCTGGGGCTAAGTACCAACTCTATCTGGGGCTAAGTACCAACTCTATCAAGTGCTGAGTCCCAACTCTATCTAGGGCTAACAACCAAGATAAGTCCCAACTCTATCTAGGGCTAACAACAAAGCTGTCCCAACTCTATCTAGGACTACATCCCAACTCTATCTAGGGCTAACAACCAAGCTAAGTCCCAACTCTATCTAGGGCTAACAACAAAGCTGTCCCAACTCTATTTAGGACTAAGTCCCAACTCTATCTAGGGCTAAGTACCAAGTCTATCAAGAGATAAGCCTCAACTCTATCTAGGATTAAGTCCGAACTCTATCTAGGGATAAGTACAAACTCTATCTAGGACTGTCCAAATCTATCTAGGGCTAAGTACTAACTCTATCTAGGACTGTCCCAACTCTATCTAGGGCTAACAACCAAGCTGTCCCAACTCTATCTAGGACTAAGTACCAACTCTATCTAGGACTATGTACCAACTCTATCTAGGGCTAACAACCAAGCTAAGTACCAACTCTATCTAGGACTAACAACCAAGTTAAGTACCAACTCTATCTAGGACTAAGTACCAACTCTATCTGGAGTAACAACCAAGCTAAGTACCAACTCTATCTGGAGTAACAACCAAGCTATGTACCAACTCTATCTGGAGTAACAACCAAGCTAAGTACCAACTCTATCTGGAGTAACAACCAAGCTATGTACCAACTCTATCTGGAGTAACAACCAAGCTATGTACCAACTCTATCTGGAGTTCAACCAAGCTATGTACCAACTCTATCTAGGACTAAGTACCAACTCTATCTGGAGTAACAACCAAGCTATGTACCAACTCTATCTGGAGTAACAACCAAGCTATGTACCAACTCTATCTGGAGTAACAACCAAACTAAGTACCAACTCTATCTGGAGTAACAACCAAGCTATGTACCAACTCTATCTGGAGTAACAACCAAGCTATGTACCAACTCTATCTAGGACTAAGTACCAACTCTATCTGGAGTAACAACCAAGCTAAGTACCAACTCTATCTGGAGTAACAACCAAGCTATGTACCAACTCTATCTAGGACTAAGTACCAACTCTATCTGGAGTAACAACCAAGCTATGTACCAACTCTATCTGGAGTAACAACCAAGCTATGTACCAACTCTATCTGGAGTAACAACCAAACTAAGTACCAACTCTATCTGGAGTAACAACCAAACTAAGTACCAACTCTATCTGGAGTAACAACCAAGCTATGTACCAACTCTATCTGGAGTAACAACCAAACTAAGTACCAACTCTATCTGGAGTAACAACCAAGCTATGTACCAACTCTATCTGGAGTAACAACCAAGCTATGTACCAACTCTATCTGGAGTAACAACCAAGCTATGTACCAACTCTATCTGGAGTAACAACCAAGCTATGTACCAACTCTATCTGGAGTAACAACCAAGCTATGTACCAACTCTATCTGGAGTAACATAAATGAAGGACATGCTGGAGGTCCTCATGCGGATCATATTTCACAAGTTGCAATCTATCAGATCATAAAATGCTGTTGGAAAAACAAGCAAATACCAATGGTAAGGTCATTAGTAGAGTCATGTCATGAGGTCAATGGTAAGGTCATGCATCATCGGGGTCAATTGTAAAGTCATGTGTCATGAGGTCGATGGTAAGGTCATCTTTCATAAGGTCAATGGTAGAGTCATGTGTCAAGATAACAGAAGGATCACCAAACAGGAACAAGTGGACAGTCTAATAAATAAGAACAAGAAGAGGACAGAAGATGGGTTTAAAAAAAAAGTGATGGAACAAACTATGAGAGAAACAAAACACTGGTGGTGAACAGATGAAGGTGGAAATAAAGGGGGTGAACAGACATTTCCTATTACTGGTACTGTGAAATGCCATTTTCCAGCGACCTCCCTAGGTTAAAGGAAACCAGAGGAAGAAAGTTTTTATGGGTCAAGCAAACACATTTTCATCTCAATGTTGACAAGTAAAGATGTCTGACATTTGTGTTCCATGAGGCTTGTGAGAAAGCTGTACCACTCGTCAGTGTGTAGCTCAGACACTCTAAATAAATGTTTGTGTTTATTTGGGATAAGATTGAATCTTGTTTGTGTTATCTAGAGAAAGGTTGCACATTAGAAGATTGAATCTTTGTATTATCTAGAGAAAGGCTGCACATTAGAAGATTGAATCTTTGTATTATCTAGAGAAAGGCTGCACATTAGAAGATTGAATCTTTGTATTATCTAGAGAAAGGTTGCACATTAGAAGATTGAATCTTGTTTGTGTCATCTAGAGAAAGGTTGCACATTAGAAGATTGAATCTTGTCATAACTGACAATTTTTAAATTCAACCTGTAGAAGCAGCTACCAGAGACAAAAACACACTTGACCTAGTTTTTACTACAGAAGAAAAAATATATGAAAACATTACCATTGGGAAACTGTTTGGCTCAAGTGACCATCAGATCATCCTTTGGGATCTTATAGCAGGGAAAGAAGTAAACATAAACATGCGAACATACGACTACTCCATGGCTGAAATGTATTCTTGTCTTGCTCTTTACTTTTTGTCCTCTATTATTTATCCCCCATGGATGACGAAGAGATGCGGACATTGCACCTCTTCCCATTTGTGATGATCTTTCAGGTGGCGGGGAATGTCCCACATACCATCCCTACAGATGGGCTGGAAAAACTGACAGAAGAATGCTGAGATAGCCACCCAGATTAATATGATGTCCCCGGCAGGACGTGACGGTCCTGGGACACCGACACAAAAAATGCGTCGATAACCCCCTATGAAATCATGTTGCCTCTAAGAGAACAGACTTTATACGAGATCGGTCGTCGCCTCGGTTACCAAGGCCCGCGCTGCACTTCCACACCTGGGGAGAGCAGTGACACGTGCGCTACCAGGAGCCCAAGTAATATACACTCCCTACCATCCTCCAACTCAACATACCAGGAATTAGAAATAAAAAGCTAGAACTGACGAAGCGTCTGATGGATCTTGAAATCCACGTACCACTTGTCCAGGAAACAATGCTGGCAAAGGTCATCCCCGCCCACATCACAGACTTCACAGTGTACCAATGCAAGTGCATAAAATGTCAGGGATTAGGGACACTTATCTGGAATGACATCCAGGCAGAGGTTTCCGCTCTAGAAATCAATGACGAAACTGACCTACAGGAAGTGATAGTCTGGATAGGAGGAAAAATACTTAACATATAAAACCCACCAAGAGCACACCTTAACATATACAACCTACCAAGAGCACTCCTTAACATATACAACCCACCAAGAGCACACCTTAACATATACAACCCACCAAGAGCACACGTCAACACATACAACCCACCAAGAGCACACCTTAACATATACAACCCACTAAGAGCACACCTCAACACATACAACCCACCAAGAGCACACCTCAACACATACAATCCACCAGAGCACACCTCAACACATACAACCCACCAAGAGCACACCTTAACATATAAACAACCCACCAAGAGCACACCTCAACATATATAACCAACCAAAAGCACACCTCAACATATACAACCCACCAAGAGCACACCTCAACATACACAACCCACCAAGAGCACACCTCAACATATACAACCCACCAAGAGCACAACTTAACATATGCAACCCACCAAGAGCACACCTTAACATTTACTACCCACCAAGAGCACACCTTAACATATACAACCCACTAAGTGCACACCTCAACACATACAACCCACCAAGAGCAGACCTCAATATATACAACCCACCAAGAGCACACCTCAACATATACAACCCACCAAGAGCACACCTCAATACACATACAACCAACCAAGAGCACACCTTAACACATACAACCCACCAAGAGTACACCTTAACATATAAACAACCCACCAAGAGCACACCTTTACATATACAACCCACCAAGAGCACACCTCAACATATACAACCCACCAAGAGCACACCTCAACATATACAACCCACCAACAGCACACCTTAACATATTCAACCCACCAAGAGCACACCTCAGCACATACAACCCACAGAGAGCACACCTCAGCACATACAACCCACCAAGAGCACACCTTAACATATACAACCCATCAAGAGCACACCTCAACACATACAACCCACCAAGAGCACACCTTAACATATACAACCAACCAAGAGCACATGTCAACATTTACAATTCTCCAAGAGCACATCTCAACACATACAATCCACCAAGAGCACATATCAACACATACAACCCACCAAGAGCACACCTCAACACATACAACCCACCAAGAGCACATCTAACATATAAACAATCCACCAAGAACACACCTTAACATATAAACAACCCACTAAGATCACACCTCAACATATACAACCCGCCAAGAGCACACCTTAATATATACAACCCAACAAAAGCAAACCTCAACATATACAACCCACCAAAAGCACACCTTAACATATACAACCCACCAAGAGCACACATTAACATATACAACCCACCAAGAGCACATATTCAACACTTTAAGAGCACACCTCAACATATACAACCCACCAAGAGCACAACTTAACATATGCAATCCACCAAGAGCACACCTTAACATTTACTACCCACCAAGAGCACACCTTAACATATAAACAATTAAACCAAGAGCACACCTTAACATATAAACAACTAAACCAAGAGCACACTTTAACATTTACTTCCCACCAAGAGCACACCTCAACATATACAACCCACAGAGAGCACACCTTAACATATACAACCCACCAAGAGCACACCTTTACATATACAACCCACCAAGAGCACACCTCAACATATACAACCCACCAAGAGCACACCTCAACACATACAACCCACCAACAGCACACCTTAACATATTCAACCCACCAAGAGCACACCTCAACATATACAACCCACAGAGAGCACACCTCAGCACATACAACCCACCAAGAGCACACCTTAACATATACGACCCACCAAGAGCACATCTCAACATATACAATCCTCCAAGAGCACACCTCAACACATACAATCCACCAAGAGCACATATCAACACATACAACCCACCAAGAGCACACCTCAACACATACAACCCACCAAGAGCACATCTAACATATAAACAATCCACCAAGAGCACACCTTAACATATAAACAACCCACCAAGAGCACACCTCAACATATACAACCCACCAAGAGTACACCTTAACATATACAACCCACCAAGAGCACACCTCAACACATACAACCCACCAAGAGCACACTGCAACACATACAACCCACAAAGAGCACAACTTAACATATGCAACCCACCAGAAGCACACCTTAACATTTACTACCCACCAAGTGCACACCTCAGCACATACAACCCACCAAGAACACACCTTAACATATAAACAACCCACCAAGATCACACCTCAACATATACAACCCGCCAAGAGCACACCTTAATATATACAACCCAACAAAATCACACCTTAACATATACAACCCACCAAGAGCACACCTTAACATATACAACCCACCAAGAGCACACATTAACATATACAACCCACCAAGAGCACACCTTAACATATTCAACCCTTTAAGAGCACACCTCAACATATACAACCCACCAAGAGCACACCTTAACATATTCAACCCTTTAAGAGCACACCTCAACATATACAACCCACCAAGAGCACAACTTAACATATGCAATCCACCAAGAGCACACCTTAACAAGTTTTTTAAAGTACAAACACCAACAAGGACAAGAGGGCACAGCTACAAGTTGACTAAGGAGAGGTCCAGATTAGATATTAGGAAGTATTTCTTTAGCCAGAGAGTAGTGAATGCTTGGAATGCATTGCCAAGTGAGGTGGTGGAGGCTGGGACGGTCAATGCATTTAAGAACAGATTGGATGCGTACAGCTTCTAGAGGAAGGTGTTGTAAATGGAACTGGTTGTATACAGACTCTGCAGAGTCTTCTAAACCAGTATAAAGACTTTAAGTTAAGTTTTAAGCACACCTTAACATATACAACCCACCAAGAGCACACCTTAACATATAAACAACTAAACCAAGAGCACACCTCAACATATACAACCCAACAAGAGCATATCTTAACATATACAACCCACCAAGAGCACACATTAACATATAAACAACCCACCAAGAGCACACCTTAACATATACAACCCACCAAGAGCACACCTTAACATATACAACCCAACAAGAGCACACCTCAAAATATACAACCCACCAAGAGCACATCTCAACATATACAACCCACCAAGAGCACACCTCAACACATACAACCCACCAAGAGCACACCTCAATATATACAACCCATAAAGAGCACACATTAGCACATACAACCCACCAAGAGCACACCTCAACATATACATGGCGACATGAATGGTCACTTCCCCCTATGGGGCTTTACAGATAGGAATGCACTAACACTACCACACTCATCATGTTGCAGAATGCCAATACCCCACCAACACTGCTCCACTGAGCCAGTGGAACCAAAAGCATGCACCCGCATTGCTCAATCAGAGTCCTCGATGACATCGGGAGTGACCACATCCCAAGACCAGAGAGTGACCACATCCCAACACCAGAGAGTGACCACAGACCAATACTCTGTGAGATCACAAACATCAGAGAGTGACCACAGAGCAATACTCTGTGAGAAAACCAACACCAGAGATTGACCACAGACCAACATCAGAGAGAGACCATAGACCAATACTCTGTGAGATCACCACCAGAGAGTGATCACAGACCAACATCAGAGAGTGACCACAGACCAATACCAGAGAGTGACCATAGACCAATACTCTGTGAGATCACCACCAGAGAGTGATCACAGACCAACACCAGAGAGTGACCATAGACCAACATCAGAGAGAGACCATAGACCAATACTCTGTGAGATCACCACCAGAGAGTGATCACAGACCAACATCAGAGAGTGACCACAGACCAATACCAGAGAGTGACCATAGACCAATACTCCGTGAGATCACCAACACCAGAGAGTGATCACAGACCAACACCAGAGAGTGACCACAGACCGATACTGCTTGAGATCTCCAACGCCAGAGAGTGATCACAGACCAACACCAGAGAGTGACCACAGACCAACACCAGAGAGTGACCACAGACCAACATCAGAGAGTGACCACAGACCAATACTCTGTGAGATCACCACCAGAGAGTGATCACAGACCGACACCAGAGAGTGACCACAGACCAACACCAGAGAATGACCACAGACCGATACTGCTTGAGATCACCAACACCAGAGAGAAAGTAAAAAACCAAATAACATCCATGGAATTACAAAAAGGCAGACTGGCAGTTTTTAGGAGACAAGTTCGCCAACGTTTCGTGGACATCGACATGACGCAGGATATAGACGACGTCTATAGTAAAACCACTATTGCATTGGCCCAGTCTGCAAAAGAAGCCATCCCACTAGGACACAGGACAAAGTGTAAACCATACTGGAGCACAGAATTAGAGGCCACTGTCGATGAGAAAAAGAAAGCAAGAAGGCAAGTCGAGAAACAGCCTATCCCAGCAAACAATACCAGTTAAACAGACTCACTGCTAAAGTCACATTGCTGAGCAGACAAGCAACAAGAGATGCATAGGCTAAGAAATGTGGAGAGTTTGACTTGCGGAAAGATGGACAGAAAGCATGGTGCCTCATATCCAACCTTTCAGGAGTTCAAAGGGAAAAAAAATCCCAAACCCATTAGAACAGATACAAAATTAATAACAGGGGATTCTCAGAAGTACTTAATTGGTACTTTGCTAATGTCAACAAAAAGAAAAAAACCAAAGAACCTGGACAAGGCTATCAAAACACACACCAAAATGGTAAAAAAAAACCTACAGCTACCAACAGCTTGGAGAGACGGCAAGCTACCAACAGCTTGGAGAGAATGAAAGCTACCAACAGACTGGCGAATAAGGCAAGCTAGCAACAGACTGGAGAGACGGCAAGCAACCAACAGACTGGAGAGAAGGCAAGCTACCAACAGACTGGGGAAGAAGGCAAGCTAGCAACAGATTAGAGAGAAGGCAAGCTACCAACAGCTTGGAGAGAATGCAAGCAACCAACAGACTGGGGAAGAAGGCAAGCTAGCAACAGATTAGAGAGAAGGCAAGGTACCAACAGACTGGAGAGACGGCAAGCAACCAACAGACTGGAGAGAAGGCAAGCTACCAACAGACTGGAGAGAAGGCAAGCAACCAACAGACTGGGGAAGAAGGCAAGCTAGCAACAGATTAGAGAGAAGGCAAGCTACCAACAGACTGGAGAGACGGCAAGCAACCAACAGACTGGAGAGAAGGCAAGCAACCAACAGACTGGGGAAGAAGGCAAGCTAGCAACAGATTAGAGAGAAGGCAAGCTACCAACAGACTGGAGAGACGGCAAGCAACCAACAGACTGGAGAGAAGGCAAGCAACCAACAGACTGGGGAAGAAGGCAAGCTAGCAACAGATTAGAGAGAAGGCAAGCTACCAACAGAGAGAAGGCAAGCTACCAACAGACTGGAGAGAAGGAAAGCTACCAACAGACTGGAGAGAAAGCAAGCTAGCAACAGACTGGAAAGAAGGCAAGCTAGCAACAGACTGGAGAGAAGGCAAGCTACCAACAGACTGGATAGAAGGCAAGCTACCAACAGACTAGAGAGAAGGAAAGCTACCAACAGACTGTGGAGAAGGCAAGCTACCAACAGACTGGAGAGAAGGAAAGCTACCAACAGACTGGAGAGAAGGCAATCTACCAACAGACTGGAGAGAAGTCAAGCTACCAACAGACTGGAGAGAAGGCAAGCTACCAACAGACTGGAGAGAAGGCAAGGTACCAACAGACTGGAGAGAAGGCAAGCTACCAACAGACTGGGGAAGAAGGCAAGCTACCAACAGACTGGAGAGAAGTCAAGCTACCAACAGACTGGAGAGAAGGCAAGCTACCAACAGACTGGAAAGAAGGCAAGCTACCAACAGACTGGGGAAGAAGGCAAGCTACCAACAGACTGGGTAAGAAGGCAAGCTACCAGCAGACTGGAGAGAAGGAAAGCTACCAACAGACTGGGGAGAAGGCAAGCTAGCAACAGACTGGGGAAGAAGGCAAGCTACCAACAGACTGGAGAGAAGGAAAGCTACCAACAGACTGGGGAGAAGGCAAGCTAGCAACAGACTGGGGAAGAAGGCAAGCTACCAACAGACTGGAGAGAAGGCAAGCTACCAACAGACTGGAGAGAAGGCAAGCTACCAACAGACTGGGGAGAAGGAAAGCTACCAACAGACTGGAGAGAAGGCAAGCTACCAACAGACTGGGGAGAAGGAAAGCTACCAACAGACTAGAGAGAAGGCAGGCTACCAACAGACTAGAGAGAAGGCAAGCTACCAACATACTGGGGAGAAGGCAAGCTACCAACAGATTAGAGAGAAGGCAAGCTACCAGCAGACTGGAGAGAAGGCAAGCTACCAACAGACTGGGGAGAAGGCAAGCTACCAACAGACTGGAGAAAAGGCAAGCTACCAACAGACTGGGGAGAAGGCAAGCTACCAACAGACTGGAGAGAAGGAAAGCTACCAACAGACTGGGGAGAAGGAAAGCTACCAACAGACTGGGGAGAAGGCAAGCTAGCAACAGACTGAAGAGAAAGCAAGCTAGCAACCGACTGGAGAGAAGGCAAGCTACCAACAGACTGAAGAGAAAGCAAGCTAGCAACAGACTGGAGAGAAGGCAAGCTACCAACAGACTGGACAGAAGGCAAGCTACCAACAGACTGGGGAGAAGGCAAGCTACCAACAGACTGGAGAGAAGGCAAGCTACCAACAGACTGGGGAGAAGGAAAGCTACCAACAGACTGGGGAGAAGGCAAGCTAGCAACAGACTGGGGAAGAAGGCAAGCTACCAACAGACTGGAGAGAAGGCAAGCTACCAACAGACTGGAGAAAAGGCAAGCTACCAACAGACTGGAGAGAAGGCAAGCTACCAACAGACTGGAGAGAAGGAAAGCTACCAACAGACTGGAGAGAAGGCAAGCTACCAACAGACTGGAGAAAAGGTAAGCTACCAACAGACTGGAGAGAAGGCAAGCTACCAACAGACTGGAGAAAAGGTAAGCTACCAACAGACTGGAGAGAAGGCAAGCTACCAACAGACTGGAGAGAAGGCAAGATACCAACAGACTGGGGAAGAAGGTAAGCTACCAACAGACTGGAGAGAAAGCAAGCTAGCAACAGACTGGAGAGAAGGCAAGCTACCAACAGACTGGAGAGAATTCAAGCTACCAACAGACAGACTGAAGAGAAGGCAAGCTAGCAACAGACTGGAGAGAAGGCAAGCTACCAACAGACTGGAGAGAAGGCTAGCTACCAACAGACTGGAGAGAAGGCAAGCTAGCAACAGACTTGGGAAAAAGGCAAGCTACCAACAGACTGGAGATAAGGCAAGCTACCAACAGACTGAAGGATAAAGCAAGCTACCAACAGACTGGAGAGAAGGCAAGCTAGCAACAGACTGTAGAGAAGGCAAGATACCAACAGACTGGAGAGAAGGCAAGCTATCAACAGACTGGACAGAAGGAAAGCTTCCAACAGACTGGGAAGAAGGCAAGCTAGCAACAGACTGTAGAGAATTCAAGCTACCAACAGACAGACTGAAGAGAAAGCAAGCTAGCAACAGACTGGAGAGAAGGTAAGCTACCAACAGACTGAAGAGAAAGCAAGCTACCAACAGACTGGAGAGAAGGCTAGCTAGCAACAGACTGGATAGAAGGCAAGCTACCAACAGACTTGGGAAGAAGGCAAGTCTCCAACAGATTGGAGAGAAGGCAAGCTATCAACAGACTGGAGAGAAGGCAAGCTACCAACAGACTGGGGAAGAAGGCAAGCTACAAACAGATTTGAGAGAAGGCAAGCTAGCAATAGATTGGAGAGAAGGCAAACTACCAACAGACTGGACAGAAGGCAAGCTACCAATAGACTGGGGAAGAAGGCAAGCTATCAACAGACTAGAGAGAAGGCAAGCTATCAACAGACTGGGGAAGAAGGGAAGCTACCAACAGACTTGGGAAGAAGGCAAGTCTCCAACAGATTGGAGAGAAAACAAACTACCAACAGACTGGACAGAAGGCAAGCTACCAATAGACTGGGGAAGAAGGCAAGCTATCAACAGACTAGAGAGAAGGCAAGCTATCAACAGACTGGGGAAGAAGGGAAGCTACCAACAGACTTGGGAAGAAGGCAAGTCTCCAACAGATTGGAGAGAAGGCAAGCTATCAACAGACTGGAGAGAAGGCAAGCTACCAACAGACTGGGGAAGAAGGCAAGCTACAAACAGATTTGAGAGAAGGCAAGCTAGCAACATACTGGAGAGAAGGCAAGCTATCAACAGACTAGAGAGAAGGCAAGCTATCAACAGACTAGAGAGAAGGCAAGCTATCAACAGACTGGGGAAGAAGGGAAGCTACCAACAGACTGGAGAGAAGGCTAGCTACCAACAGACTGGAGAGAAGGTAAGCTAGCAACAGACTGGAGAGAAGGCAAGCTACCAACAGACTGGAGAGAAGGCAAGCTAGCAACAGACTGGAGAGAAGGCAAGCTAGCAACAGACTGGGGAAAAAGGCGAGCTACCAACAGACTGGAGATAAGGCAAGCTACCAACAGACTGAAGGAGAAAGCAAGCTACCAACAGACTGGAGAGAAGCAAGCTAGCAACAGACTGGAGAGAAGGCAAGCTACCAACAGACTGGAGAGAAGGCAAGCTACCAACAGACTGAAGAGAAAGCAAGCTAGCAACAGACTGTAGAGAAGGCAAGATACCAACAGACTGGAGAGAAGGCAAGCTACCAACAGACTGAAGAGAAAGCAAGCTAGCAACAGACTGTAGAGAAGGCAAGATACCAACAGACTGGAGAGAAGGCAAGCTATCAACAGACTGGACAGAAGGAAAGCTTCCAACAGACTGGGGAGAAGGCAAGCTAGCAACAGACTGTAGAGAATTCAAGCTACCAACTGACAGACTGAAGAGAAAGCAAGCTAGCAACAGACTGGAGAGAAGGCAAGCTACCAACAGACTGAAGAGAAAGCAAACTACCAACAGACTGGAGAGAAAGCAAGCTAGCAACAGACTGGATAGAAGGCAAGCTACCAACAGACTGAAGAGAAAGCAAGCTACCAACAGACTGGAGAGAAGGCAAGCTAGCAACAGACTGAATAGAAGGCAAGCTAGCAACAGACTGGGGGAAAAGGCAAGCTACCAACAGACTGGGGAAGAAGGCAAGCTACCAACAGATTGGAGAGAAGGCAAATTACCAACAGACTGGACAGAAGGCAAGCTACCAATAGACTGGGGAAGAAGGCAAGCTACAAACAGATTAGAGAGAAGGCAAGCTAGCAACATACTGGAGAGAAGGCAAGCTATCAACAGACTAGAGAGAAGGCAAGCTATCAACAGACTAGAGAGAAGGCAAGCTATCAACAGACTGGGGAAGAAGGGAAGCTACCAACAGACTTGGGAAGAAGGCAAGTCTCCAACAGATTGGAGAGAAGGCAAGCTATCAACAGACTGGGGAAGAAGGGAAGCTACCAACAGACTTGGGAAGAAGGCAAGTCTCCAACAGATTGGAGAGAAGGCAAGCTATCAACAGACTGGAGAGAAGGCAAGCTACCAACAGACTGGGGAAGAAGGCAAGCTACCAACAGACTGAAGAGAAGGCAAGCTATCAACAGACTAGAGAGAAGGCAAGCTATCCACAGACTGGGGAAGAAGGGAAGCTACCAACAGACTGGAGAGAAGGCAAGCTATCAACAGACTAGAGAGAAGGCAAGCTATCAACAGACTGGGGAAGAAGGGAAGCTACCAACAGACTTGGGAAGAAGGCAAGTCTCCAACAGATTGGAGAGAAGCCAAGCTAGCAACAGACTGGATAGAAGGCAAGCTACCAACAGACTAGAGAGAAGGCAAGCTAGCAACAGACTGGGAAAAAGGCAAGTTACCAACAGATTGGAGAGAAGGCAAGCTACCAACAGACTGGAGAGAAAGCAAGCTAGCACCGTACTGGAAAAAAGGCAAGCTACCAACAGACTGGAGGAGAAGGCAAGCTACCAACAGACTGGAGAGAAGGCAAGCTAGCAACAGATTAGAGAGAAGGCAAGCTACCAACAGACTGTAGAGAATTCAAGCTACCAACAGACAGACTGAAGAGAAAGCAAGCTAGCAACAGACCTGAGAGAAGGCAAGCTACCAACAGACTGGAGAGAAGGCAAGCTAGCAACATACTGGAGAAAAGGCAAGCTACCAACAGACTGGAGATAAGGCAAGCTACCAACAGACTTGAGAAAAGGCAAGCTACCAACAGACTGGAGAGAAAGCAAGCTAGCAACAGGCTGGAGAGAAGGCAAGCTACCAACAGACTGGAGAGAAGGGAAGCTAGCAACAGACTGGAGAGAAGGCAAGCTACCAACAGACTGGAGAGAAGGGAATCTACCAACAGACTAGAGAGAAGGCAAGCTACCAAAAGACTAGAGAGAAGGCAAGCTACCAACAGACTAGAGAGAAGGCAAGCTACCAACAGACTGGAGAGAAGGCAAGCTACCAACAGACTGGAGAGAAAGCAAGCTACCAACAGACTAGAGAGAAGGCAAGCTACCAACAGACTAGAGAGAAGGCAAGCTACCAACAGACTGAAGAGTAGGCAAGCTAGCAACAGACTGGAAAGAAGGCAAGCTACCAACAGACTGAAGAGAAGGCAAGCTAGCAACAGACTGGAAAGAAGGCAAGCTACTAACAGACTGGGGAAAAAGGCAAGCTACCAACAGACTGGGGAAAAAGGCAAGCTACCAACAGACTGGGGAAGAAGGCAAGCTACCAACAGATTAGAGAGAAGGCAAGCTAGCAACAGACTGGAGAAAAGCCCAAATCACCCCAGTCGTAAAGAACGACAAACCATCAAACCTAGTAACAAGCTAGCTGTCGTCCAATGTCCCTTACTTCAAACCTCTGAAGATCTCTGAAAGGATGATAAACGAACGGTTATATTGGTGGCTATAATGCTAGAAGATTCTTAGTACAAACCAATCAGGCTTCAGAAGAAAGAAACAGACAATGGACCAGCTGATAAGATTCACCCAAGGTGAATGCTTTTCAGGAGAAACACAATTTGCTGGCAACATTCATTTACCTCAGACAAGCTTACGATCGAGTCTGGAGGACTGGTCTCCTCTTCAAGATGAAAAACATGGGAATATCAGGGCGAATGTACAGCTGGCTTAAAGGTTTCTTCCATAACAGAAAAATCCGAACAACTTTCAGCGGATCAACATCCAAACAATGGACTCTGAAAGAAGGACTGTACCAGGGATCTGCGCTAAGATGTACATTATTCCTTGTGTACATAAATGACCTACCAGATATCATAACCTGCCAAAAGGCACTCTTTGCTAATGACCTGGTCATTTTGTCAAAAGGAAAACATCTGGAAAAATGTTAATGAAAACGCAATAGAATGCATTATTTATTTCAACTAACCATAGATGTGTTACAAATCAAATTCTATCACATCATCATGTAGCATGTCTTTTGTAGAACGTCGCTCCCATCACAGTCTGTCTGAAAGTGGCTTCCGCCACTGTCATACTCAGGGATTCATGGATATCTTGGTGCCACCGTCTTCTTGGTCTACCCCTTCCTCTTTTGCCTGGCACCATACCTTCCATCACCGTTCTCTCAAGACTGGTGTATCTCTTGATGTGACCAAAGCATTTGCATTTTCTAGCAAAAATGGAATTGATAAACCAGTTCTCTTCTATGCTCAACTCTTGCCGAATGTCCACATTTGTTCTTTTCTCTGTCCAGGGTATTCTGAGGATCTTTCTGTAACATTTTGACTCGAAGGATTCGATTCTTTGTCTATAAGTTTTGGTAATCGTCCATGCTTCACAGCCATAAGCTGCGACAGGAAAAACACAGGCTCTCAAGACTTTTACTTTTATCGTTTTGTTGGTGCCCTGCCATAATTTCTTCAGGCTGTTCAGTCTCTGCATTGCCATAGCTAGTCTTCTTCTGATTTCTTTCAAGCAGTCCCCATTTTTGTCAATTCTGGAGCCCAGATATTCAAAATGTGTGACCTGATCTATTTCCTCACCACCTACTGTAAATTTATGCTGACATTGTGTTTTGTCGGTGGTCATTATCTTTGTTTTGTTTATGTTTATGAACAGATTTTGATCTTTACTATGTCCATTAACGGCTGAAAGTAGCTGCTCTAGCCCTTCTGCACTTCTGATAGTATCACTGTGTCATCTGCATATCGTAACTCTGGAATCTCGTACCCCCCAATCGTAAATGGGTCGAAACTTTCAATGTTCTCATCTTCTCGAACATTTCTCATTATACATTCCGCATATATGTTGTACAGATAAGGTGAGAGGATACATCCCTGTCGGACTCCTTTTTGTACTTCAAACCAATCTGATGTTAGGCCAGATACTCGGACAGCGGCTTGTTGATCTTGGTATAATGTTTCAATGAAATGGACTATATGCAAAGGAAACCCCATTTCTTTCATGATTCTCCACAGATTTTTATGTTTTACCGTATCGAAGGCTTTAGTGTAAATGAGACATGTGTACAGGTCTACATTAAACTCTACATTTTTCATAGATATTCCTTAAATTGAATATGTGGTCCTGGGTCCCTCTGTCTTTCCTAAAACCTGCCTGGACTTCGTGAATTTCAGATTCAAACTTTTTTTCTATCCTTCTTAATAGGATTCGCAAGAATATCTTGATAGCGTGGCTGATCAGTGCGATAGTTCGGTAGTTCGTGCACAGCTTCAGGTTGCCTTTCTGGGGAGGAGAATATAAATTGATTTATTCCATGCTTCTGGCCACTATGCGCTGTGCCATATCTGTTTACACAGCTTGTGGTAGACTCGAGCACATGCCTCCCCTCTTGCCTGTATTAGCTCTGCTGGGATATCATCGCATCCTGGGGACTTTCCCTTTTTCAGGCTTTTAATTGCAAAGCATACTTCTTCCAATGTTGGTTCAGGTTCTTTCTCATCCTTTGGTAGGATTGTAACTGAGCGCTTTGTGCTGTCTCCATACATGGTTCTGCAGTACTCTCTCCATCTATTCAGTATGTCTTTGGTTTCTGTTAGTGTGTTATCCTCTTTGTCCTTTATGACATGTGGAACCGGACGGAACTCCCTTGTCAGTGCTCTTATTGCTGTGAATGCATCTCTTTCTCTGCCTTGTTGTTGTAGGTTTTCTATATCCTTACATGTTTCTACTATGTATCTTCTTTTATCTTTTCTGATTTCTCTTCTAACTTTTCTTGCGCAGTTTTTATATGCTGTGTTGGTCCCCTTACTTCCCATTTGTTTTAATTGTTGCCTTTCTGCAATGAGTTTCTGTGTTTCGTCTGTTATATAGCTCTGTGTCTTGTGCAATATCTTTGGAATCATTTCTTTTGCTGTCGAGATCAAAATGTTCCTTGCGTACGATGTCAACTGCTCAGATGTCATCTCTTCCTGTACAGCAAGTAAAGCCTCAAATTTGTTTCTCTCACACGCTTACTAAAATACTATTACAACTTGATTGACAACCTAAAATTTGATTGACACACTAAAACTTGATTGACAAACTACAACTTCATTGATACACTAAATCTTGATTGACTATAAAACTTGATAGACAAACCGTAATGTGGATTGCAATAGAATGGAGGATGAAAGAGGCAGCAAACCACATAATCTGGAAAGATATATCGTAGGAACAGATGTTGAACAAGAGTTTTCAAACAGTTCTAGAAACGCTGAAAGAGGAATGTGTTTCATGTAGGGAGGTAAATCCCAAATGTAAAAAGTGGATAACTAGATTTGTAGTTAAATGTAGAAGAGCTAAAAATAAAGCATGGAAAAAATATAGAGACAAGTAAATCAAAAGAAACATATTTAAAATATTTGGACAAGCAGAACATTTCTCAGAAAGCGAATAAAACAGCAAAAATAGACTTAAAAGAAAACTTGCTCAGAGGATCAAGACTGATAGTAAAAGCTTCTTCTCTTATGTTAGAAATAAACAAAGAACGAAAGACAAAGTAGGCCCTCTCATAGACAGTACAGGGAAAATAATAAGTGAGAATAGGGAGGCAGCTAATCTGCTCAATCAGTACTTTGGCACAGTCTACACAAAAGAGGACTGCTTCAAGATCCCAGAGCCTATAGATATTTTTCAAAGAGACATGGATATAGCGGGATTAAGATCAATCTGTTTTACGGAGGAAATGGTTAAAAAAAAAACTGGAATGGTTGAAAGTGGATAAATGTCCAGGTCAAGATGGGATTCATCCAAAATTGCTGTATGAAATTAGAGACCAACTAGCAAAACCATTGGCTATATTATGTTCTCAATCACTTGCAAAAGGGATTGTTCCACGGGATTGGAAAGATGCAGGAGTGATCCCCTTATTCAAAAAAGGCAAAAAATCAGATCCGGCAAATTATAGACCGGTGAGTTTAACGAGCATAGTCTGTAAATTGATAGAGTCAATAATCAAAGAAAACATTGTAATACATTTAGACGAGTTTAATCTAATTAGAAATAACCAGCATGGGTTTACTAGAGGGAGATCGTGCTTAACAAATCTATTGGAATTCATGGAGGAAGTTACTAAAATGAAAGATAAAGGGGAGCCAGTGGATGTTATTTATTTAGATTTTTCAAAGGCCTTTGATAGAGTACCTCATCAAAGATTATTTCAAAAGTGAAAATCACATGCAATAGGTGGGAAAGTTACCAAATGGATTGAAAATTGGTTAACTGGAAGAAGGCAGATTGGACATAAATAAGGAACTGTATGTAGAAGAAGAAAAACCAGATATAATAGGGTTAACAGAATCATGGACATATGAGGAGATTGCAGATAGTGAACTTGAAATTGAGGGATATACAATGTTAAGGAAAGATAGGATAATTGGAGACAAGACTAAGGGAGGTGGCGTTTTATTATACTGTATAAATTCTGTTAATATAACGATCAAAGATTATTTATCATGTGGTAACAAAAATGAAAGTGTATGGGGAGAAATAGAAAGTGGGGGTGAAAAAACAGTGATTGGAGTATGCTATAGATGTCCATCAAGTCAAAAAGAGGAAGATGAGGAGCTGATTAGTAGCATAGCAAAGGCAAGTAAAGGGAAATTATTATTAATGGGAGATTTCAACTATCCAGAAATAAAATGGGATATGGCAGAAGCACTTGTAGAGTCAAAACCTTTTGTTACGTGCATAACTGACAATTTTTTAATTCAACATGTAGAAGCAGCCACCAGAGGCAAAAACATACTCGACCTAGTTTTTACCACAGAGGAAAATATGATTGAAAACGTTACCGTTGGGGAACTGTTTGGCTCAAGTGACCATCAAATCATCCGTTGGGATCTTATTGCAGGGAAAGAAGTAAACATAAACACGCAAACATACGACTACTCTAAGGCAGATGTTAAGAGGATGAAAGAGGCAGCGAACCACATAATCTGGAAAGATATTATTGTAGGAACAGATGTTGAACAGGAGTGGGAAAGTTTTAAAACAGTTCTAGAAACGCTAAAAGAGGAATGTGTTCCATGTAGGGAGGTAAACTCCAAGCGTAAAAAGTGGATAACTAGATTTGTAGTGAAATGTAGAAGAGCAAAAAATAAAGCATGGCAAAAATATATAGAGGCAGGTAAATCAAAAGAAACATATGTAAAATATTTGGACAAGCAGAACATATCTCAGAAAGCGAATAAAACAGCAAAAATAGACTTTGAAAAAAAAACTTGCTCAGAGGATCAAGACTGACAGTAAAAGCTTCTTCTCTTATGTTAGGAATAAACAAAGAACGAAAGACAAAGTAGGCCCTCTCATAGACAGTACAGGGAAAATAAAAAGTGAGAATAGGGAGGCTGCTAATCTGCTCAATCAGTACTTTGGCACAGTCTTCACAAAGGAGGACTGCTCCGAGATCCCAGAGCCTATAGATATTTTTCAAAGAGACATGGATACAGCGGGATTAAGATCAATCTGTATTACAGAGGAAATGGTTTTTAAAAAATTGGAGGGGTTGAAAGTGAATAAATGTCCAGGTCAAGATGGTATTCACCCAAAATTGCTGTATGAAATTAGAAACCAACTAGCAAAACCATTGGCTATATTATGTTCTCAATCACTTACAAAAGGGATTGTTCCACGGGATTGGAAAGATGCAGGAGTGATCCCCTTATTCAAAAAAGGCAAAAAATCAGATCCGGCAAATTATAGACCGGTGAGTTTAACGAGCATAGTCTGTAAATTGTTAGAGTCAATAATCAAAGAAAACATTGTAATGCATTTAGACAAATTTAATCTAATTAGAAATAGTCAGCATGGGTTTACTAGAGGGAGATCATGCTTAACAAATCTATTAGAATTCATGGAGGAGGTTACTAAAATCATAGATAAAGGGGAGCCAGTGGATGTTATTTATCTAGACTTTGCAAAGGCCTTTGATAGAGTACCTCATCAAAGATTATTTCAAAAGTTAAAATCACATGGAATAGGTGGCGAAGTTGCCAAATGGATTGAAAATTGGTTAACGGGAAGAAGGCAGAGGGTGGGCATAAATAAGGAGTACTCTGAGTGGAGTGAAGTGAAAAGTGGTGTGCCACAGGGCTCGGTTTTGGGACCAATTTTGTTCTTGATATATATAAATGATTTGGATATTGATATGAGATCCATGATTGCAAAATTTGCTGATGACACAAAACTATGCAGTAGTGTCTCATCTAAAGCGGAAGTGGATATATTGATGTCGGATTTAGATAAAATTTGAGAATGGTCTGTAAGCTGGCAAATGGAGTTTAATGTAGATAAATGTACAGTCATCCACATGGGTAGATCCAATATGGAACATAATTACAGAATGGGAGAAAACAATATTAGAAAGATAGATAAGGAAAGGGACCTAGGGGTTATAATAGATCAAACAGGAAAGGTGAGTGAGCAAGTTAAGGTAGCAGTGAAAAAGGCAAATGCAATGTTAGGTATGATAAAAAGAAATATTAAACATAGGAGCAAGGAAGTGATCGTCAAACTGTATAAAGCTTTAGTTAGACCTAGATTGGAGTACTGTGTACAGGTGTGGAGTCCTTATCATAGAGGGGACATAAACATGCTAGAAAGAATACAAAAAAGAGCAACAAAGATGATAGTGGGATTCCAGAATTACAGTTATGAGGAACGACTCAGAAAAACCGGCCTACAGTGTCTCGAAGAGAGAAGAATTCGTGGTGACAATACAGGTTTATAAGATGATCAGAGGAATCGATAAATTAGACTATAACAAGTTTTTTAAAATACAGCCACCTACAATAACACGAGGGCATAGCTACAGGCTGATTAAAGAGAGGTCCAGGTTAGATATTAGGAAATATTTTTTTAGTCAGAGAGTGGTGTCTGCTTGAAATGCATTGCCAGGGGAGGTAGTGGAGGCAGGGTAATGCATTTAAGAATAAACTGGATGCGCATAGATTTTAGAGCAAGGTGATGTAAATGTAACTGGTTGTATACAGACTCTGCAGGGTCTTCTAAACCAGTAAAAAGACGTTAAGTTAAGAATGGAAGGTTCGTGTTTGTTCTAAAACCCAGGTAATTCGTCCGTGGTTCTGGTCTCCCCCTCGGCGGTGCCTTGCAGTGATCGCTGAAGAGCGGGGTCGCTGTGTTAGTCAAATATCTCTCTAGTTAGACGCTGATTCTTGAGATACTTCTGCTAAACGCTTGTATACAAATCAGGTATCTCGTCGAACACAAGGTGTTGCTTATTTGATCAACCAGCGCGTATTGGACTTTCAAGTGTAAGTGTCGATAGTGGACATACTTCCACACTTTAGTATCAGTCTTTCAGACGAGATCTCAGACGCTTGTTAAATTGGTTAATGTCTAGTTACTGAATGGATCTGTGTAGTTACTACTTGAGGAAGCTGCAATGAGATATGTCTATGCTGAGAGGAAGTTACAGGAACTGTACACTGGTAATTTCAGCAGCAATGTGAATAATAGTATCAAAGATGTCTTCCTCGTGCGTGTCCCTCGTGGTGCACTACTATATCTGTTTCTAACATTTGCTATGCGAAACATCAGTTTCATTACTGTTTACCTCTCCTTGATATGCTGCTGAACTTCTGGACTCTCGTGGTAAAATATTGTCTGTCAAAACCTCTCTCTCTCTCTCTCTCTCTCTCTCTCTATCTCTCTCTCTCTCTTTCTCTCTCTCTCTCTATCTCTCTCTCTCTTGGCTAAAAAAATCTATCTGCTTTCTCACAACTCGTCTCTAGACTCTGGAATGTATGTTTGGGGATCTCCTTTCCTCTCCTTCCGTTATCTCAAGCCGGTCCTGTTCTCCTCGTTGCTTGTTCGAGAATTGATCCTGATTTGGGGTTTCCTCGCTATCTATATCTGCGGTTTTTTCCCAGATCTCGTACCTAGGTTTTTCTCCCCGAGATTTCAGAAAAACCAGCTAATAGCATGTCCGGTTTCAGCTGTCAGGGCTGATCATGTTGTAACAGACATCTGGGCGTTATGCACAAACGCATCAATGTTACGTAGTTTAACATCTGCGTGGATTGAAAACCAACACTATGCATTCCAGACATTCCGATGTCCGGATTTGAGTACATCTTTACTGGCTAGCTTTGTTAGTTTAATTCTACAGGAAAAAATCAATGGCTACTATCAATGCTCTACTCCCTAACTTTCTAATTTTAATAAAGTATATCTAAAATCCCATCCCTAATAAATATACACAGATAAGATCTGTTACATCTTATCTTCACACAATAACACAACATCGATTTCTTATCTACACACGGAAACACAACATCAATTTCTTATCTTTACACAGAAACAAAACATCAGTTTCTTATCTTCACACAAAAACACAACATCAATTTCTTATCTTTACACAGAAACAAAACATCAGTTTCTTATCTTCACACAAAAACACAAAATCAGTTTCTTATCTTCACACAAAAACACAACATCAGTTGCTTATCTTCACACAAAAACACAACATCAGTTGCTTATCTTCACACAAAAACACAACATCAGTTGCTTATCTTCACACAAAAACACAACATCAGTTGCTTATCTTCACACAAAAACACAACATCAGTTGCTTATCTTCACACAAAAACACAACATCAGTTGCTTATCTTCACACAAAAAAACACAACATCAGTTTCTTATCTTCACACAGAAACACAACATCAATTTCTTATCTTCACAAAGAAACACAACATCAATTTCTTATCTTTACACAGAAACACAACATCAGTTGCTTATCTTTACACAGAAACACAACATCGATGTCCTATCTTCACACAGAAACACAACATCAATTTCTTATCTTTACACAAAAACACATCAGTTTCTTATCTTCACAAAGAAACACAACATCAATTTCTTATCTTTACACAGAAACACAACATCGATGTCCTATCTTCACAAACAAACTCTCTGATTCACATTGATTGTTTTCAGTACCTATGAAGGTTATCTTTGTCGTACACCTAATTTATTAAAATGTTGTAACCCGAGACCCCTTGGAGAATTTTCACCTATGTGTGTCTCGTCTGTATCTACTCCCAGTTACTATCTCATGACCCAAATGAGCGTTCTCTTATTTTGTTAGTTTTCTGGCTTGTTTTCTAAGGGAAAATTCTTTCTCTAGGTTGGCTATCGTTTCTTTTGATCATGAAGCTAATAGCACTGTCCCGTCTGCTTTCATCCTAAAAGCAGAATGGACGGGTTGCTCTATCCTGTCTTTCTTGACTATTTCAGAGCGACAAAGCGTAACTCTGAGAAACAATTTCTCTGCTAACTTCTGTACGAGTTCTTGTCTCTATAGGAGACTAGCCAACTAAGATGCTTTCACAAAGACTATAGAGATTTTCATTGGATGTCTCTTGACTGCTACTGGACATTTCTCTGCTGTGAGACTGAATCTTAGTTGTCTTTCTCTGTACCTGTTTCAATTCTAGCCTAGAAAACCAACTGGAATTGGCATGAGACACAGACTGTAGTTTGGCGCTGCCCTTGACGATGGACCGTGTAAGTAATTCTTGCTGACTTAAATGTCTCTGCGTTTAATTTAACTACTTGCATAATATCATTAACCGAAGATGAGCAACTGACACGTGGAAGTCTTGTCTTGTCGATCTGCTGGTCTTGTTGGTGTTCCAACTGGTGTAGTACTTGTGACCCCTCCCCCGGGTTCTAACTGGCTGAATCTCGCATCCCTGTTTAGCTGGGCGACTCCCACGCTCAATCTCTGGAGGCCCATTGGACAATCGTCAGAGAGACGCGACGATTTCTAAGGACCCGCCCATGTTTTAGCTCGGTTCGGGTTTTGTATCGCCTGCAATCCTATGTGCGCAGGTTTTGGCGGAACCGTCAAACTGCCTGGAGTACCTATGAAGTACCTAGTACGTTTAAACATTGCAATTTTATTCTGGCATTGGCCCAGCTGTCCAGACTCAGATCGCTACTTTGTTCTCGGAATGACGTCAGCGAATCAAATATTCACGACACCAGAACTCGCAATAATGCGAAAGAGAAAATAACTTTCTATTTCCTACTAATTCTTTGCACGAATGATGATTATTATCATTTCTTCTATATGTGTTTGGATCTGTTATAATAGCTGTCCATCGTTGTCGATGAGGACCGCCGACATCATCCATGTCACAGATTTCCCTGTTGGGTATGGGTGCGCATGTGGCTGAACAGGCCAATGCGAGCACGAAAACATCTGCTACATATCGGGCACACGAGGTTTGTAGAAGGGGATGGTGTTCCGGCTGCTCGGGGTTTCCTCGTCTCGCGTCTGTTCTGGGCTTTCACAACACGGTCATCTTCACCGGCAGCTACACCCGATTTGACTGCTCCAGTCAGATCTGTTTTGCGCAAGACATTCCCAGGTGTCGATGTCTATCTGGCAACTTTTTAGTGAGGCCTTCAGACCGTCTTTAAAACGTTTCTTTGGGCGCTCTCTCTCGCGCCATCCCTCTCTCAGCTCGCCGTAGAGAAGCTTCTTTGGGAGCCGCTCGTCTGACATACGGACGAGGTGTCCGGCCCATCCTAGTCGTGCTTTTTCTAGCAGTGCATGGATGCTGGGCATGTTAGCCCTCGAGAGAACCTCGATGTCAGTGACACTATCTTGCCATCGGATGTGGAATATTCGCCTCAGGCAACCTGTGTGGAAGTGGTTTAACCTCCTTGCATGTCCAGAGTATACAGTCCAGCTACGCAAGCGTATAGTAGGGTTGGAATGATGGTTGCACGGTAGACTTTGAGTTTGGTCTTGACGCTGATACCACGACGTGCCCAGACCATCGAGCGCATTCTACCAAAGGCTGTGCTGGCCTTTGCTATTCTGCTTGCCACCTCATCGTCTAGGCTGACAGATCTCGACAGCGTGCTGCCCAGATATGTGAATTTGTCTACTGCATTCAACGTCTGCCCGCTGACTGTAGTCTTTGGTTTTGTGTACGGCATGCCTGGTGCTGGTTGGTACATGACCTCTGTTTTTTTTGCATTTATGGTCAGGCCAAAATTTCCGCATGCGGCAGAGAACTGGTCCATTCCAACCTGTATGTTCAGTTCTGAGTTGCTCATTAGAGCGCAGTCGTCAGCAAATACAAGTTCCCTGATTATGTCGCCAGCCACTTTGGTTTTGGCCTTCATTCTTCTGGAGTTGAGTAATTTGCCATCTGTGCGGTACTTTATGGATATTCCAAGCTCCAATGATCTGAAGGCGTCTGTCATCGTGGCCGCGAACATCATGCTGAACAAAGTCGGGGCGAGTACACATCCTTGTTTTACTCCATTTGATACTAGAAACGTTTTAGAGATTGCACCGCTGTCCAGTTCACGAACACACATACCTTCGTGTAGCTGTTTCACCATCGTTATGAACTTGTTGGGGCAGCCAAACCTAGACATTTATCATCCACAGCCCTCCTCTGTTTACTGTATCAAATGCCTTTGTCAAATCAATAAATGTGGTGTACAAGGCCTGATTTTGTTCTCGACACTTCTCTTGTACTTGGCGAGCGGCAAAAATCATGTCCACTGTTCCTCTTCCGGCTCTGAATCCACATTGGCTTTCTGGGAGGTGGTGGCTTTGTTCAAGGTGTTTGTTGAGCCTGTTTAACAGTAAGCGCGCTAGGATCTTGCCTGCTACGGATAGTAGAGATATTCCACGATGATTGTCGCATTCCCGAAGGTTGCCTTTTCTTTTGTACAGGTGAACGATTGAGGCGTCCTTTAGCTCCTGCGGAATTTTACCTTCAGCCCACATGTGACCGAAGAGTTCAGTGATCCTTCTGGTGAGGGATGGGCCAGCTGTCTTATATACATCTGCTGGTATTGCATCAGCTCCTGGAGCTTTTCCTATATATAGTGAACTGATTGCCCTGTCGACTTCCTCCTCAGTAATGACTTCATCCAACGCCAGGTTCAGTTCCACCTGCGGCATTCGCCGGATGGCCTCTTCATTTATGGACGATGGGTGGTTTAGTATTTTGCAGAAGTGGTCTGCCCATCTGTCTAGAATCTGAACCTTATCTGTTAGCAGTACCCCATCCGCACTGCGAACTGGAGTATTACTAGAGGGCTGCGGGCCCTAGAGAGCTTTCAGTGCCTCGTAAAACCGTTTGGTGTCCTGACGCTCGGCGAACATCTCAATTTCGTCAGCTCTTTTGCTGAGCCAGGAGTCTTGCATCTCTCTAAGCCTGGTCTGGACAGCTTTGCGAGCAGTATTTAAGGCAGCTTTTGCTGCCGGAGATGGTGTGTCCCTCTGGTATTCCCTGTGCGCTTCATGTTTTGCAGCGAGAAGGCCCTGTATTTCTAGATCGTTCTCATCAAACCAGTCCTTCTGCTTGCGCGTGAGTGGGCCAATGTGTTAAACAGCTGTATCGTAGAGTGTGTTTCTCAATGATGCCCAGTTCTCTTCGATGTCGTTCTTTTCAAAGCGAAGCTCAGACAGTCTACCCTCAAGTTCTTCCTGGAAGCCTCCTCTCGTGGGTTCGTATTTCAGCTGAGAGACATTTAGCCTCCTCGGTGGTTTCTTTCCCTGGGGGCGCATTTTGGGCTGGATCTTGAAGTTTAGCTTGGCAATGACAAGTCGATGGTCGGTCCAACATTCTGCACCACACAGGCTCTTCGTTACCATAGCATCCGCTCGATCCCTACATCTGATGATAATGTAGTCAATGAGGTGCCAGTGGCGGGACCTTGGGTGCATCCATGTGGTTCTATTTCGGACAGGTAGTTACTATTGCATTTTCCGATACCATGTCTGCCAATGGCCCCCTCCCAAGCTGTATGGTCTGTGCCAACCCTAGCGTTAAAATCACCGAGGATGACCAGTTTGTCAGATTTGGGGACTGCAGCGATGAGCGCCTCAAGGTCCTCATAAAACTTATCTTTTATTTCCTGGGGTTTGGCATTGTGGGTGCGTATGCACTGATGAGTGTTGCATGGCGCCCTCCTATTAGGGGGAGACGCAGTGTAATCAGGCGGTCATTAATTCCTCTAGGCATGCTTGTGAGCTTGTCGACCATGTTGGTCTTGATGGCAAAGCCAACTCCAGCTTCACGGCGTTCTTCTTTGCTGCGGTCGCTCCAGAAGAAAGTATAACCAGCGCCTTCTTCTGTGATCTGCCCTTCCTCTGCCAGTCGTGTCTCGCTCAGGGCAGCTATGCAGATGTTATATCTAGCCAGTTCCCTGGCGAACAGTGCTGTCCGTCGTTCGGGTCTGTTTGCTTTGGTGTTGTCCAGTAGCGTGCAGACATTCCATGTGATGGGTAGTTTTCGTGATCGTTTTCTGTCTGTTCCGCTCCTTTAGATGGCTGTTGTATTGACTCCTTTAGATGTCTGTTGGATTGACTCCTTTAGATGTCTGTTGACTCCTTTAGATGTCTGTTGTATTGACTCCTTTAGATGTCTGTTGACTCCTTTAGATGTCTGTTGTATTGATTCCTTTATATCTCTGTTGTACTGATTCCTTTAGATGTCTGTTGAATTGATTCCCTTAGATGTCTGTTGTATTGATTCCTTAGATAGCTTTTGAATTGTTTCCTTTAGATGTCTGTTATATTGATTAATTTAGATGTCTGTTGTATTGATTTCTTGAGATGTATGTTGACCCCTTTAGATGTCTGTTGTATTGATTCCTTTAGATGGCTGTTGTATTGATTCATTTAGATGTCTGTTGTATTGATTCTTTTAGATGTCTGTTGACTTCTTTAGATGTCTGTTGTATTGATTCCTTTAGATGTCTGTTGGCTCCTTTAGATGTCTGTTGACACCTTTAGATGTCTGTTTACTCCTTTAGGTATCTGTTGCATTGACTACTTTAAATGTCTGTTGACACCTTTAGATGTCTGTTGACACCTTTAGATGTCTGTTGACTCCGTTAGATGTCTGTTGTATTAGCTCCTTTAGATGGCTGTTGTATTGATTCATTTAGATGTTTGTTGTATTGACCACTTTAGATGTATGTTGTATTGCCCCTTTTAAATGTTTCTTGTATTGACAACTTTAGATGTCTGTTGTATTGATTCTTTAGATGGCTTTTGTATTGATTCCCTTAGATGTCTGTTATATTGATTCATTTAGATGTCTGTTGTATTGATTTCTTTAGATGTCTGTTGACTCCTTTAGATGTCTGTTGTATTGACTTCTTTAGATGTTTGTTGTATTGATTCCTTTAAATGTATGTTGGCTACTTTAGATGTCTGTTGACTCCTTTAGATGTCTGTTGATTCCTTTAGATGTCTGTTGTATTGACTTCTTTAGATGTCTGTTGACTCCTTTATATGTCTGTTGACTCCTTTAGATGTCTGTTGACTCCTTTAGATGTCTGTTGATTCATTTAGATGTCTGTTGTATTGACTCCTTTAGATATCTGTTGACTCCTTTAGATGTCTGTTGTAATGACTTCTTTAGATGTCTGTTGACTACTTTAGATGTCTGTTGACTCCTTTAGATGTCCGTTGACTCCTTTAGATGTCTGTTGATTCCTTTAGATGTCTGTTGTATTGACTCCTTTAGATGTCTGTTGACTCCATTAGATGTCTGTTGTAATGACTTCTTTAGATATCTGAAGACTCCTTTAGATGTCTGTTGACTCATTTAGATGTCTGTTGACTCCTTTAGATGTCTGTTGACTCCTTTAAATGTCTGTTCCATTGACTCCTTTAGATGTCTGTTGGATTGACTCCGTTAGATGTCTGTTGACTCTTTTAAATGCCTGTTGACTACTTTAGATGTCCGTTGGATTGCTTCCATTAGATGTCTGTTGACTCCTTTAGATGTCTGTTGGATTGACTCTTTAGTTGTCTGTTGACTCCTTTAGATGTCTGTTGACTCATTTAGATGTCTGTTGTATTGATTCCTTTAAATGGCTGTTGACTCAATTAGATGTCTGTTGGATTGACTCCTTTAGATATCTGATGACTCCTTTAGATGTCTGTTGGCTCCTTTATATGTCTGTTGTATTGACTTCTTTAGATGACTGTTGTATTGATTCCTTTATATGTCTGTTGGCTCCTTTAGATGTCTGTTGACCCCTTTAGATGTCTGTTGACTCCTTTAGATGTCTGTTGACTCCTTTAGAGGTCTGTTGATTCCTTTAGATATCTGTTGTATTGATTCCTTTAGATGTCTGTTGACTCCTTTAGATGTCTGTTGACTCCTTTAGATGTCTGTTGATTCATTTAGATGTCTGTTGTATTGACTCCTTTAGATATCTGTTGACTCCTTTAGATGTCTGTTGACTCCTTTAGATGTATGTTGTAATGACTTCTTTAGATGTCTGTTGTATTGATTCCTTAGATGGCTTTTGTATTGATTCCTTTAGATGTCTGTTGTATTGACTTCTTTAGATGTCTGTTGACTCCTTTAGATGTCTGTTGACTCCTTTAGATGTCTGTTGACTCCTTTAGATGTCTGTTGATTCATTTAGATGTCTGTTGTATTGACTCCGTTAGATATCTGTTGACTCGTTTAGATGTCTGTTGACTCCTTTAGATGTCTGTTGTAATGACTTCTTTAGATGTCTGTTGACTACTTTAGATGTCTGTTGACTCCTTTAGATGTCTGTTGACTCCTTTAGATGTCTGTTGACTCCTTTAGATGTCTGTTGATTCCTTTAGATGTCTGTTGTATTGACTCCTTTAGATGTCTGTTGACTCCTTTAGATGTCTGTTGACTCCTTTAGATGTCTGTTGTAATGATTTTTTTAGATGTGTAGCATACCCTCTGCTTGCCCTGGCCATGATCTAACTTAGAACATTCTCACACTCATTCACATCATCATGACCATACTCAGTAAATGAGATATCACACAACAGGTGGCATATTTATTATATCATACTCATATCATACAATGAGTAGAGAAATTACAAACACAATATAATACATATCTTAACTAAACATTCTACTAAAACGGGAATTGTAAGCATTAGCTATTGATGGAATTCCCAACTATCAAAAACCCAGTTCTATTGCCTTGCAATTACATCACACACACATCGCCATAATTGCGTCTTCAACACATTTTATCAAATACTCTTCCTCACTGAAATCCCCTCAGGCGGGCGATCTCGACATAACTCGTTCACAATGTGTCCTTGCTTACAAACACACTTTCAGATTATCTATTAATGCAAAACTCACACACCTATTTGAGCGATCCTGTTCTATCACTAAACATTCGTCCAACCGTCTATCAATCGCTCCTCTATCTAAAGTCGGTGAGTTAAACATACTATCTACATTCAGTCTCTCTCTCTCTCTCACTCTCCTCCATACAGCCTCACTCTCTCCAGCCTCTCTCCAGCCTCTCGAGCTAAACTTTGTCTCGAGTTATATATCCGCAAGCAAGGCCAGAGCTTGACCAATCGATCTCAGGTGATGGTCATCTGCAATCCCAATTGGAACGAAACACTTTGCACACCTGTAACTCATTCTCTCGCAGCAAGCCCCGCTGCCAATTTCGTCTGTCAATCAATCTCCCCCTACCAAAATCGGAATGTCAGTGGTCAGTTTCTACCTGTCCACATTCCTTAACCCAACTCTGTTCTCCTTTGCTGAGACAGTGAGTGACCTTGACATGCATTCAGGTAGCTTTAAGCTTAAACATGTTTAGGCATCCTAAACTACATTGCTCCGGCGGGAACTGTTACAGATGTCTGTAGACTCCTTTAGAAGTCTGTTGACTCGTTTAGATGTCTGTTGACTCCTTTAGATGTCTGTTGACTCATTTAGATGTCTGTTGTATTGATTCCTTTAAATGGCTGTTGACTCAATTAGATGTCTGTTGGATTGACTCCTTTAGATATCTGATGACTCCTTTAGATGTCTGTTGGCTCCTTTATATGTCTGTTGACCCCTTAAGATGTCTGTTGACTCCTTTAGATGTGTGTTGACTCCTTTAAATGTCTGTTGATTCCTTTAGATGTCTGTTGTATTGACTCTTTTAGATGTCGGTTGACTCCTTTAGATGTCTGTTGACTCCTTTAGATGTCTGTTGTATTGACTCCTTTAGATATCTGATGACTCCTTTAGATGTCTGTTGGCTCCTTTATATGTCTGTTGACCCCTAAGATGTCTGTTGACTCCTTTAGATGTCTGTTCACTCCTTTAGATGTCTGTTGATTCATTTAGATGTCTGTTGTATTGACTCCTTTAGATATCTGTTGAGTCCTTTAGATCTGTGTTGACTCCTTTAGATGTCTGTTGTAATGACTTCTTTAAATGTCTGTTGACTCATTTAAATGCCTGTTGACTACTTTAGATGTCTGTTGGATTGACTCCTTTAGATGTCTTTTGACTCCTTTAGATGTCCGTTGGATTGCTTCCTTTAGATGTCTGTTGACTCCTTTAGATGTCTGTTGGATTGACTTTTTAGTTGTCTATTGACTCCTTTAGATGTCTGTTGACTCCTTTAGATGTCTGTTGGATTGACTCCTTTAGTTGTCTGTTGACTCCTTTAGATGTCTGTTGTATTGATTCCTTTAGATGGCTGTTGACTCAATTAGATGTCCGTTGTATTGATTCCTTTAGATGTCTGTTGTATTGATTCCTTTAGATGTATGTTGAATTGATTCCTTTACATGTCTGTTGTATTGATTTCTGTATATGTCTGTTGCATTGATTCATTTAGATGTCTTTTGTATTGATTCCTTTAGATGTTTGTTGACCACTTTAGATGTTAGTTGTATTGATTCCTTTAGATGGCTGTTGTATTGATTCCTTGAGATGTTTGTTGATCCCTTTAGATGTCTGTTGTATTGATTCCTTTAGATGTTTGTTGACCACTTTAGATGTTAGTTGTATTGATTCCTTTAGATGGCTGTTGTATTGATTCCTTGAGATGTTTGTTGATCCCTTTAGATGTCTGTTGTATTGATTCCTTTAGATGTTTGTTGACCCCTTTAGATGTCTGTTGTATAAATTCCTTTAGATGTCTGTTGTATTGACTCCTTCAGAAGTCTGTTGTATTGACTCCATTAGATGTCTGTTGTATTGACTCCTTTAGATGTTTGTTGACTCCCTTAGATGTTTGTTGTATTGGCTCCTTTAGATGTCTGTTGACTCCTTTAGATGTCTGTTGACTCATTTAGATGTCCGTTGACTACTTTAGATGTCCGTTGTATTCACTTCTTTAGATGTCTGTTGACTCCTTTAGATGTCTTTGACTCTTTTAGATCTGTGTTGACTCCTTTAGATCTCTGTTGTAATGACTTCTTTAGATGTCTGTTGACTCCTTTAAATGCCTGTTGACTACTTTAGATGTCTGTTGGATTGACTCCTTTAGATGTTATTTGACTCCTTTAGATGTCCGTTGGATTGACTCTTTAGTTGTCTATTGACTCCTTTAGATGTCTGTTGACTCCTTTAGATGTCTGTTGGATTGACTCTTTAGTTGTCTATTGACTCCTTTAGATGTCTGTTGACTCCTTTAGATGTCTGTTGGATTGACTCCTTTAGTTGTCTGTTGACTCCTTTAGATGTCTGTTGACTCCTTTAGATGTCTGTTGTATTGATTCCTTTAGATGGCTGTTGACTCAATTAGATGTCCGTTGTATTGATTCCTTTAGATGTCTGTTGTATTGATTCCTTTAGATGTATGTTGAATTGATTCCTTTACATGTCTGTTGTATTGATTTCTGTATATGTCAGTTGCATTGATTCATTTAGATGTCTTTTGTATGGATTCCTTTAGATGTTTGTTGACACTTTTAGATGTCAGTTGTATTGATTCCTTTAGATGTCTGTTGTATTGACTCCTTCAGAAGTCTGTTGTATTGACTCCTTTAGATGTTTGTTGTATTGGCTCCTTTAGATGTCTGTTGACTCCTTTAGATGTCTTTGACTCTTTTAGATGTCTGTGGACTACTTTAAATGTCTGTTCGATTGACTACTTTAGATGGCTGTTGGATTGATTCCATTAGATGTCTGTTGACTCCTTAAGATGTCTGATGACTCCTTTAGATGTCTGTTGGATTGAATCCTTTAGATGTCTGTTGACTCCTTTAGATGTCCGTTGGATTGCTTCCTTTAGATGTCTGTTGACTCCTTTAGATGTCTGTTGGATTGACTCTTTAGTTGTCTAATGACTCCTTTAGATGTCTGTTGACTCAGTTAGATGTCTGTTGTATTGATTCCTTTAGATGGCTGTTGACTCAATTAGATGTCTGTTGGATTGACTCCTTTAGATGTCTGTTGACTCCTTTAGATGTCTGTTGACTCCTTTAGATGTCTGTTGTATTGACTTCTTTAGATGACTGTTGTATTGATTCCTTTATATGTCTGTTGGCTCCTTTAGATGTCTGTTGACCCCTTTAGATGTCTGTTGACTCCTTTAGATGTCTGTTGACTCCTTTAGAGGTCTGTTGATTCCTTTAGATATCTGTTGTATTGATTCCTTTAGATGTCTGTTGACTCCTTTAGATGTCTGTTGACTCCTTTAGATGTATGTTGTAATGACTTCTTTAGATGTCTGTTGTATTGATTCCTTAGATGGCTTTTGTATTGATTCCTTTAGATGTCTGTTGTATTGACTTCTTTAGATGTCTGTTGACTCCTTTAGATGTCTGTTGACTCCTTTAGATGTCTGTTGACTCCTTTAGATGTCTGTTGATTCATTTAGATGTCTGTTGTATTGACTCCTTTAGATATCTGTTGACTCGTTTAGATGTCTGTTGACTCCTTTAGATGTCTGTTGTAATGACTTCTTTAGATGTCTGTTGACTACTTTAGATGTCTGTTGACTCCTTTAGATGTCTGTTGACTCCTTTAGATGTCTGTTGACTCCTTTAGATGTCTGTTGATTCCTTTAGATGTCTGTTGTATTGACTCCTTTAGATGTCTGTTGACTCCTTTAGATGTCTGTTGACTCCTTTAGATGTCTGTTGTAATGATTTTTTTAGATGTGTAGCATACCCTCTGCTTGCCCTGGCCATGATCTAACTTAGAACATTCTCACACTCATTCACATCATCATGACCATACTCAGTAAATGAGATATCACACAACAGGTGGCATATTTATTATATCATACTCATATCATACAATGAGTAGAGAAATTACAAACACAATATAATACATATCTTAACTAAACATTCTACTAAAACGGGAATTGTAAGCATTAGCTATTGATGGAATTCTCAACTATCAAAAACCCAGTTCTATTGCCTTGCAATTACATCACACACACATCGCCATAATTGCGTCTTCAACACATTTTATCAAATACTCTTCCTCACTGAAATCCCCTCAGGCGGGCGATCTCGACATAACTCGTTCACAATGTGTCCTTGCTTACAAACACACTTTCAGATTATCTATTAATGCAAAACTCACACACCTATTTGAGCGATCCTGTTCTATCACTAAACATTCGTCCAACCGTCTATCAATCGCTCCTCTATCTAAAGTCGGTGAGTTAAACATACTATCTACATTCAGTCTCTCTCTCTCTCTCACTCTCCTCCATACAGCCTCACTCTCTCCAGCCTCTCACCAGCCTCTCGAGCTAAACTTTGTCTCGAGTTATATATCCGCAAGCAAGGCCAGAGCTTGACCAATCGATCTCAGGTGATGGTCATCTGCAATCCCAATTGGAACGAAACACTTTGCACACCTGTCACTCATTCTCTCGCAGCAAGCCCCGCTGCCAATTTCGTCTGTCAATCAATCTCCCCCTACCAAAATCGGAAGGTCAGTGGTCAGTTTCTACCTGTCCACATTCCTTAACCCAACTCTGTTCTCCTTTGCTGAGACAGTGAGTGACCTTGACATGCATTCAGGTAGCTTTAAGCTTAAACATGTTTAGGCATCCTAAACTCCCCTTGCTCCGGCGGGAACTGTTACAGATGTATGTAGACTCCTTTAGAAGTCTGTTGACTCGTTTAGATGTCTGTTGACTCCTTTAAATGTCTGTTGTATTGAATCCTTTAGATGTCTGTTGACTCCTTTAGATGTCTGTTGATTCCTTTAGATATCTGTTGTATTGATTCATTGAGATGTCTGTTGACCCATTTAGATGTCTGTTGTAATGATTCCTTTAGATGTATGTTGAATTGATTCCATTACATGTCTGTTGTATTGATATCTTTATATGTCTGTTGCATTGATTAATTTAGATGTCTGTTGTATTGATTGCTTTAGATGGCTGTTGTATTGATTCCTTTAGTTGTTTGTTGACCCCTTTAGATGGCTGTTGTATTGATTCCTTTAGATGTTTGTTGACCCCTTTATATGTCTGTTGTATTAATTCCTTTAGATGGCTGTTGAATTGATTCCTTTAGATGTCTGTTGTATTGACTCCTTTAGATGTCTGCTGACTCCTTTAGATGTCTGTTGAATTGACTCCATTAGATTTCTGTTGTATTGACTCCTTTAGATGTTAGTTGACTCCCTTAGATGTTTGTTGTATTGGCTCCTTTAGATGTCTGTTGACTCCTTTAGATGTCTGTTGACTGCTTTAGATGTCTGTTGTATTGACTCCTTTAGATGTCTGTTGACTCCTTTAGATATCTGTTGACTACTTTAGATGTCTGTTGACTACTTTAAATGTCTGTTTGATTGACGCCTTTAGATGGCTGTTGGATTGATTCCTTTAGATGTATGTTGTATTGACCCTTTTAGATGTTTGTTGTATTGACCCCTTTAGCTGTTTGTTGAATTGATTCCTTTAGATGGCTGTTATATTGATTTCTTTAAATGTCTGTTGCATTGATTCATTTAGATGTCTGTTGAATTGATTCCTTTAGATGTTTGTTGACCCCTTTAGATGTCTGTTGTATTGATTCTTTTAGATGTATGTTGACCTCTTTTATATGTTTGTTGATTCTTTTAGATATCTGTTGTACTGATTCCTTTAGATGTCTGTTGACTTATTTAGATGTCCGTTGTATTGTTTCCTTTAGATGTATGTTGTATTGATTCCTTTACATGTCTGTTGTATTGATTCCTTTAAATGTCTGTTGTACTGTTTCCTTTTTATGTCCTTTGTACTGA
Source organism: Ariolimax columbianus (assembly GCA_036924085.1). Classification (NCBI taxonomy): domain Eukaryota; kingdom Metazoa; phylum Mollusca; class Gastropoda; order Stylommatophora; family Arionidae; genus Ariolimax; species Ariolimax columbianus. The sequence goes on along the minus strand of JAVGWX010000011.1, from coordinate 92,584,628 downwards.
TTCTTTTAGATGCCTGTTGTATTGATTCCATTAGATGTCTGTTGTATTGACTCCTTTATATGTCTGTTGTATTGATTCCTTGAGATGTCTTTTGTATTGATTCCTTAAGATGTCTGATGACTCCTTAAGATATCTGTTGTATTTATTCCTTTAGATGTCTGTTGACTCCTTTAGATTTCTGTTGCATTGACTCCTTTAGATGTCTATTAACACCTTTCGATGTCTGTTGACACCTTTAGATGTCTGTTGACTCCATTAGATGTCTGTTGTATTGACTCATTTAGATGTTTGTTGACTCCCTTAGATGTTTGTTGTATTGATTCCCTTAAATGTCTGTTGGCTCCTTAAGATGTCTGTTGACCTTTTTAGATGTCTATTGACTCCTTCAGATGTCTGTTGACTCCTTTAGATGTCTGTTTGATTGACACTTTTAGATGTCTGTTGGATTGACTCCTTTAGATGTCTGTTAACTTCTTTAGATGTCTGTTGACCCCTTTAGATGTCTGCTGGATTTACTCCTTTAGATGTTTGTTGACTCCTTCAGATGTTTGTTAGATTGACTCCTTTAGATGTCTGTTGACTCCTTTAGATGTCTTTTGTATTGATTCCTTTAGATGTCTGTTGACTTATTTAGATGTCCGTTGTATTGATTCCTTTACAGGTCTGTTGTATTGATTCCTTTATATGTCCGTTGTATTGATTCCTTTATATGTCTGTTGTACCGATTCTTTTAGATGTCTGTTGTACTGATTTCTTTCGATTTCTGTTGTATTGATTCTTTTAGATGGCTGTTGTATTGATTCCTTTAGATGTATGTTGTATTGATTCATTTAGATGTCTGTTGTATTGATTCCTTTAGATGTATGTTGACCCCTTTGGATCTCTGTTGTACTGATTCCTTTAGATGGCTGTAATATTTATTCCCTTAGATGTATGTTAACCCCTTTAGATGTTTGTTGTATTGACCCCTTTAGATGTCTGTTGTATTGATTCCTTTAGATGGCTGTAGTATTGATTCCTTTAGATGTTTGTAGTATTGATTCCTTTAGATGTCTGTTGACTCCTTTAGATGTCTGTTGTATTGACTCCTTTAGATAGCTGCTGTATTGATTCCTTTAGATGTCTTTTTTATTGACTCCTTTAGATGTCTGTTGTATTGATTCCTCTAGATGTCTGTAGACTACATTAGATGTCTGTTGACCCCCTTAGATGTCTGTTGACTCCTTTAGATGTCTGTTGACTTCTTTAGATTTCTGTTTACTCCTTTAGATGTCTGTTGCATTGATTCTTTTAGATTTCTCTTGACTTTTTTAGATGTCTGTTGTATTGACTTCTTTAGATGTCTGTTGTATTGATTCCTTTAGATGTCTGTTGACTCCATTAGATGTGTGTTGACTCCTTTAGATGTCTGTTGTATTGATTCCTTTAGATGTCTGTAGACTCCTTTAGATGTCTGTTGTATTGACTCCTTTAGATGTGTGTTGACTCCTTTAGATGTCTGTTGTATTGACTCCTTTAGATGTCTGTTGTCTCATTTAGATGTCTGTTGTATTGATTTCTTTAGATGTCTGTTGTATTGATTCCTTTGAGTGTCTGTTGACTCTTTTAGATGTCTGTTGACCCCCTTAGATGTCTGTTGACTCCTTTAGATGTCTGTTGTATTGACTCCTTTAGATGTCAGTTGACTCCTTTAGATGTCTGTTGTATTGACTCCTTTAGATGTCTGTTGTCTCATTTAGATGTCTGTTGTCTCATTTAGATGTCTATTGTATTGATTCCCTTAGATGTCTGTTGTATTGATTCTTTTAGATGCCTGTTGTATTGATTCCTTTAGATGTCTGTTTTATTGATTCATTTAGATGGCTGTTGTATTGATTCCTTTAGATGTCTGTTTAATTGATTCATTCAGATGGCTGTTGTATTGATTCCTTTAGATGTATGTTGACCAATTTAGATGTCTGTTGTATTGATTCCTTTAGATGGCTGTTGTATTGATTTCTTTAGATGTATGTTGACCTCTTTTATATGTTTGTTGATTCTTTTAGATATCTGTTGTATTGATTCTGTTGACTTATTTAGATGTCCGTTGTATTGTTTCCTTTAGATGTATGTTGTATTGATTCCTTTACATGTCTGCTGTATTGATTCCTTTAAATGTCTGTTGTACTGTTTCCTTTTTATGTCCTTTGTACTGATTCTTTTAGATGCCTGTTGTATTGATTCCATTAGATGTCTGTTGTATTGATTCCTTGAGATGTCTTTTGTATTGATTCCTTAAGATGTCTGATGACTCCTTAAGATATCTGTTGTATTTATTCCTTTAGATGTCTGTTGACTCCTTTAGATTTCTTTTGCATTGACTCCTTTAGATGTCTATTAACACCTTTCGATGTCTGTTGACACCTTTAGATGTCTGTTGACTCCTTTAGATGTCTGTTGACTCCTTTAAATGTCTGTTCGATTGACTCTTTTAGATGTCTGTTGGATTGACTCCTTTAGATGTCTGTTAACTTCTTTAGATGTCTGTTGACCCCTTTAGATGTCTGCTGGATTTACTCCTTTAGATATCTGTAGACTCCTTTAGATGTCTGTTGGATTGATTCCTTTAGATGTTTGTTGACTCCTTTAGATGTTTGTTGGATTGACTCCTTTAGATGTCTGTTGACTCCTTTAGATGTCTGTTATATTGATTCCTTTAGATGTCTTTTGTATTGATTCCTTCAGATGTCTGCTGAAACCTTTAGATGTCTGATTATTCCTTTAGATATCTGTAGTATTGATTTCTTTAGATGTCTGTTGACTCATTTAGATGTCCGTTGTATTGATTCCATTACAGGTCTGTTGTATTGATTACTTTATATGTCTGTTGTACTGTTTCCTTTATATGTCTGTTGTACTGATTCTTTTAGATGTCTGTTGTACTGACTTCTTTAGATTTCTGTTGGATAGATTCTTTGAGTTGGCTGTTGTATTGATTCCTTTAGATGTATGTTGGATTGATTCATTTAGATGTCTGTTGTATTGATTCCTTTAGATGTATGTTGACCCCTTTGGATCTCTGTTGTATTGATTCCTTTAGATGGCTGTAATATTTATTCCCTTAGATGTATGTTAACCCCTTTAGATGTTTGTTGTATTGACCCCCTTAGATGTCTGTTGTATTGATTCCTTTAGATGGCTTTTGTATTGATTCCTTTAGATGTTTGTTGTATTGATTCCTTTAGATGTCTGTTGACTCCTTTAGATGTCTGTTGTATTGACTCCTTTAGATAGCTGCTGTATTGATTCCTTTAAATGTCTGTTCGATTGACACTTTTAGATGTCTGTTGGATTGACTCCTTTAGATGTCTGTTAACTTCTTTAGATGTCTGTTGACCCCTTTAGATGTCTGCTGGATTTACTCCTTTAGATGTTTGTTGGATTGACTCTTTTAGATGTCTGTTGACTCTTTTAGATGTCTTTTGTATTGATTCCTTTAGATGTCTGTTGACTCATTTAGATGTCCGTTGTATTGATTCCTTTACAGGTCTGTTGTATTGATTCCTTTATATGTCTGTTGTACTGTTTCCTTTATATGTCTGTTGTACCGATTCTTTTAGATGTCTGTTGTACTGATTTCTTTAGATTTCTGTTGTATTGATTCTTTTAGATGGCTGTTGTATTGATTCCTTTAGATGTATGTTGTATTGATTCATTTAGATGTCTGTTGTATTGATTGCTTTAGATGTATGTTGACCCCTTTGGATCTCTGTTGTACTGATTCCTTTAGATGGCTGTAATATTTATTCCCTTAGATGTATGTTAACCCCTTTAGATGTTTGTTGTATTGACCCCTTTAGATGTCTGTTGTATTGATTCCTTTAGATGGCTGTAGTATTGATTCCTTTAGATGTTTGTAGTATTGATTCCTTTAGATGTCTGTTGACTCCTTTAGATGTCTGTTGTATTGACTCCTTTAGAAAGCTGCTGTATTGATTCCTTTAGATGTCTTTTTTATTGACTCCTTTAGATGTATGTTGTATTGATTCCTCTAGATGTCTGTCGACTACATTAGATGTCTGTTGACCCCCTTAGATGTCTGTTGACTCCTTTAGATGTCTGTTGACTTCTTTAGATTTCTGTTTACTCCTTTAGATGTCTGTTGCATTGATTCTTTTAGATTTCTCTTGACTTTTTTAGATGTATGTTGTATTGACTTCTTTAGATGTCTGTTGTATTGATTCCTTTAGATGTCTGTTGACTCCATTAGATGTGTGTTGACTCCTTTAGATGTCTGTTGTATTGATTCCTTTAGATGTCTGTAGACTCCTTTAGATGTCTGTTGTATTGATTCCTTTAGATGTCTGTTGACTCCTTTAGATGTCTGTTGTATTGACTCCTTTAGATGTCTGTTGTCTCATTTAGGTGTCTGTTGTATTGATTTCTTTAGATGTCTGTTGTATTGATTCCTTTGAATGTCTGTTGACTCTTTTAGATGTCTGTTGACTAATTTAGATGTCTGTTGACCCCCTTAGATGTCTGTTGACTCCTTTAGATGTCTGTTGTATTGACTCCTTTAGATGTCTGTTGACTCCTTTAGATGTCTGTTGTATTGACTCCTTTAGATGTCTGTTGTCTCATTTAGATGTCTGTTGTCTCATTTAGATGTCTATTGTATTGATTCCCTTAGATGTCTGTTGTATTGATTCTTTTAGATGCCTGTTGTATTGATTCCTTTAGATGTCTGTTTTATTGATTCATTTAGATGCCTGTTGTATGGATTCTCTTAGATGTCTGTTTAATTGATTCATTCAGATGGCTGTTATATTGATTCCTTTAGATGTATGTTGACCCCTTTAGATGTCTGTTGTATTGATTCCTTTAGATGGCTGTTGTATTGATTTCTTTAGATGTATGTTGACCTCTTTTATATGTTTGTTGATTCTTTTAGATATCTGTTGTATTGATTCTGTTGACTTTTTTAGATGTCCGTTGTATTGTTTCCTTTAGATGTATGTTGTATTGATTCCTTTACATGTCTGCTGTATTGATTCCTTTAAATGTCTGTTGTACTGTTTCCTTTTTATGTCCTTTGTACTGATTCTTTTAGATGCCTGTTGTATTGATTCCATTAGATGTCTGTTGTATTGACTCCTTTATATGTCTGTTGTATTGATTTTTTGAGATGTCTTTTGTATTGATTCCTTAAGATGTCTGATGACTCCTTAAGATATCTGTTGTATTTATTCCTTTAGATGTCTGTTGACTCCTTTAGATTTCTGTTGCATTGACTCCTTTAGATGTCTATTAACACCTTTTGATGTCTGTTGACACCTTTAGATGTCTGTTGACTCCATTAGATGTCTGTTGTATTGACTCATTTAGATGTTTGTTGACTCCCTTAGATGTTTGTTGTATTGATTCCCTAAAATGTCTGTTGGCTCCTTTAGATGTCTGTTGACCTTTTTAGATGTCTATTGACTCCTTCAGATGTCTGTTGACTCCTTTAGATGTCTGTTGACTCCTTTAAATGTCTGTTTGATTGACTCTTTTAGATGTCTGTTGGATTGACTCCTTTAGATGTCTGTTAACTTCTTTAGATGTCTGTTGACCCCTTTAGATGTCTGCTGGATTTACTCCTTTAGATGTCTGTTGACTCCTTTAGATGTCTATTGAATTGATTCCTTTAGATATTTGTTTACTCCTTTAGATGTTTGTTGGATTGACTCCTTTAGATGTCTGTTGACTCCTTTAGATGTCTGTTGTATTGATTCCTTTAGATGTCTTTTGTATTGATTCCTTTAGATGTCTTTTGTATTGATTCCTTCAGATGTCTGCTGAAACCTTTAGATGTCTGTTTATTCCTTTAGATATCTGTAGTATTGATTCCTTTAGATGTCTGTTGACTCATTTAGATGTCCGTTGTATTGATTCCTTTACAGGTCTGTTGTATTGATTACTTTATATGTCTGTTGTACTGTTTCCTTTATATGTCTGTTGTACCTAATCTTTTAGATGTCTGTTGTACTGATTTCTTTAGATTTCTGTTGTATTGATTCCTTTAGATGTATGTTGTATTGATTCATTTAGATGTCTGTTGTATTGATTCCTTTAGATGTATGTTGACCCCTTTTGATCTCTGTTGTATTGATTCCTTTAGGTGGCTGTAATATTTATTCCCTTAGATGTATGTTAACCCCTTTAGATGTTTGTTGTATTGACCCCTTTAGATGTCTGTTGTATTGATTCCTTTAGATGGCTGTTGTATTGATTCCTTTAGATGTTTGTTGTATTGATTCCTTTAGATGTCTGTTGACTCCTTTAGATGTCTGTTGTATTGACTCCTTTAGATAGCTGCTGTATTGATTCCTTTAGATGTCTTTTTTATTGACTCCTTTAGATGTCTGTTGTATTGATTCCTTTAGATGTCTGTTGACTAAATTAGATGTCTGTTGACCCCCCTTAGATGTCTGTTGACTCCTTTAGATGTCTGTTGACTTCTTTAGATTTCTGTTGACTCCTTTAGATGTCTGTTGCATTGACTCTTTTAGATTTCTCTTGACTTTTTTAGATGTCTGTTGTATTGACTTATTTAGATGTCTGTTGTATTGATTCCTTTAGATGTCTGTTGACTCCATTAGATGTGTGTTGACTCCTTTAGATGTCTGTTGTATTGATTCCTTTAGATGTCTGTAGACTCCTTTAGATGTCTGTTGTATTGACTCCTTTAGATGTCTGTTGACTCCTTTAGATGTCTGTTGTATTGACTCCTTTAGATGTCTGTTGTCTCATTTAGATGTCTGTTGTATTGATTTCTTTAGATGTCTTTTGTATTGATTCCTTTGAATGTCTGTTGACTCTTTTAGATGTCTGTTGACTAATTTAGATGTCTGTTGACCCCCTTAGATGTCTGTTGACTCCTTTAGATGTCTGTTGTATTGACTCCTTTAGATGTCTGTTGACTCCTTTAGATGTCTGTTGTATTGACTCCTTTAAATGTCTGTTGTCTCATTTAGATTTCTATTGTATTGATTCCCTTAGATGTCTGTTTTATTGATTCATTTAGATGCCTGTTGTATTGATTCCTTTAGATGTCTGTTTTATTGATTCATTCAGATGGCTGTTGTATTGATTCCTTTAGATGTATGTTGACCCCTTTAGATGTCTGTTGTATTGATTCCTTTAGATGGCTGTTGTATTGATTCTTTTAGATGTATGTTGACCTCTTTTATATGTTTGTTGATTCTTTTAGATATCTGTTGTACTGATTCCTTTAGATGTCCGTTGACTTATTTAGATGTCCGTTGTATTGTTTCCTTTAGATGTATGTTGTATTGATTCCTTTACATGTCTGTTGTATTGATTCCTTTAAATGTCTGTTGTACTGTTTCCTTTTTATGTCCTTTGTACTGATTCTTTTAGATGCCTGTTGTATTGATTCCATTAGATGTCTGTTGTATTGACTCCTTTATATGTCTGTTGTATTGATTCCTTGAGATGTCTTTTGTATTGATTCCTTAAGATGTCTGATGACTCCTTAAGATATCTGTTGTATTTATTCCTTTAGATGTCCGTTGACTCCTTTAGATTTCTGTTGCATTGACTCCTTTAGATGTCTATTAACACCTTTCGATGTCTGTTGACACCTTTAGAAGTCTGTTGACTCAATTAGATGTCTGTTGTATTGACTCATTTAGATGTTTGTTGACTCCCTTAGATGTTTGTTGTATTGATTCCCTTAAATGTCTGTTGGCTCCTTTAGATGTCTGTTGACCTTTTTAGATGTCTATTGACTCCTTCAGATGTCTGTTGACTCCTTTAGATGTCTGTTGACTCCTTTAAATGTCTGTTCGATTGATTCTTTTAGATGTCTGTTGGATTGACTCCTTTAGATGTCTGTTAACTTCTTTAGATGTCTGTTGACCGCTTTAGATGTCTGCTGGATTTAATCCTTTAGATGTCTGTTGACTCCTTTAGATGTCTGTTGGATTTATTCCTTTAGATGGCTGTTGTATTGATTCTTTTAGATGTATGTTGACCTCTTTTATATGTTTGTTGATTCTTTTAGATATCTGTTGTACTGATTCCTTTAGATGTCTGTTGACTTATTTAGATGTCCGTTGTATTGTTTCCTTTAGATGTATGTTGTATTGATTCCTTTACATGTCTGTTGTATTGATTCCTTTAAATGTCTGTTGTACTGTTTCCTTTTTATGTCCTTTGTACTGATTCTTTTAGATGCCTGTTGTATTGATTCCATTAGATGTCTGTTGTATTGACTCCTTTATATGTCTGTTGTATTGATTCCTTGAGATGTCTTTTGTATTGATTCCTTAAGATGTCTGATGACTCCTTAAGATATCTGTTGTATTTATTCCTTTAGATGTCCGTTGACTCCTTTAGATTTCTGTTGCATTGACTCCTTTAGATGTCTATTAACACCTTTTGATGTCTGTTGACACCTTTAGATGTCTGTTGACTCCATTTGATGTCTGTTGTATTGACTCATTTAGATGTTTGTTGACTCCCTTAGATGTTTGTTGTATTGATTCCCTTAAATGTCTGTTGGCTCCTTTAGATGTCTGTTGACCTTTTTAGATGTCTATTGACTCCTTCAGATGTCTGTTGACTTCTTTAGATGTCTGTTGACTCCTTTAAATGTCTGTTCGATTGACTCTATTAGATGTCCGTTGGATTGACTCCTTTAGATGTCTGTTAACTTCTTTAGACGTCTGTTGACCGCTTTAGATGTCTGCTGGATTTACTCCTTTAGATGTCTGTTGAATCCTTTAGATGTCTGTTGGATTGATTCCTTTAGATGTTTGTTGACTCCTTTAGATGTTTGTTGGATTGACTCCTTTAGGTGTCTGTTGACTCCTTTAGATGTCTTTTGTATTGATTCCTTTAGATGTCTTTTGAAACCTTTAGATGTCTGTTTATTCCTTTAGATATCTGTAGTATTGATTCCTTTAGATTTCTGTTGACTCATTTAGATGTCCGTTGTATTGATTCCTTTACAGGTCTGTTGTATTGATTCCTTTATATGTCTGTTGTACGGTTTCCTTTATATGTCTGTTGTACCGATTCTTTTAGATGTCTGTTGTACTGATTTCTTTAGATTTCTGTTGTATTGTTTCTTTTAGATGGCTGTTGTATTGATTCCTTTAGATGTATGTTGTATTGATTCATTTAGATGTCTGTTGTATTGATTCCTTTAGATGTATGTTGACCCCTTTGGATCTCTGTTGTATTGATTCCTTTAGATGGCTCTAATATTTATTCCCTTAGATGTATGTTAACCCCTTTAGATGTCTGTTGTATTGACTCCTTTAGATGTCTGTTGTCTCATTTAGATGTCTGTTGTCTCATTTAGATGTCTATTGTATTGATTCCCTTTGATGTCTGTTGTATTGATTCTTTTAGATGCCTGTTGTATTGATTCCTTTAGATGTCTGTTTTATTGATTCATTTAGATGCCTGTTGTATTGATTCCTTTAGATGTCTGTTTTATTGATTCATTCAGATGGCTGTTGTATTGATTCCTTTAGATGTATGTTGACCCCTTTAGATGTCTGTTATATTGATTCCTTTAGATGGCTGTTGTATGGATTCCTTTAGATGTATGTTGACCTCTTTTATATGTTTGTTGTATTAACCTCTTTAGATGTCTGTTGTATTGATTCCTTTAGATGGCTGTTGTATTGATTCCTTTAGAAGCCTGTTGTATTGATTCCTTTAGATGTCTGTTGACTCCTTTAGATATATGTAGCATTGACTCCTTTAGATGTTTGTTGACTCCCTTAGATGTTTGTTGTATTGATTCCCTTAAATGTCTGTTGGCTCCTTTAGATGTCTGTTGACCTTTTTAGATGTCTATTGACTCCTTCAGATGTCTGTTGACTCCTTTAGATGTCTGTTGACTCCTTATAATGTCTGTTTGATTGACTCTTTTAGATGTCTGTTGGTTTGACTCCTTTAGATGTCTGTTAACTTCTTTAGATGTCTGTTTACCCCTTTAGATGTCTGCTGGATTTACTCCTTTAGATGTCTGTTGACTCCTTTAGATGTCTTTTTGATTGATTCCTTTAGATATTTGTTGACTCCTTTAGATGTTTGTTGGATTGACTCCTTTAGATGTCTGTTGACTCCTTTAGATGTCTGTTGTATTGATTCCTTTAGATGTCTTTTGTATTGATTCCTTTAGATATCTTTTGTATTGATTCCTTCAGATGTCTGCTGAAACCTTTAGATGTCTGTTTATTCCTTTAGATATCTGTAGTATTGATTCCTTTAGATGTCTGTTTACTCATTTAGATGTCCGTTGTATTGATTCCTTTACAGGTCTGTTGTATTGATTCTTTTATATGTCTGTTGTACTGTTTCCTTTATATGTCTGTTGTACCGATTCTTTTAGATGTCTGTTGTACTGATTTCTTTAGATTTCTGTTGTATAGATTCTTTAAGTTGGCTGTTGTATTGATTCCTTTAGATGTATGTTGTATTGATTTATTTAGATGTCTGTTGTATTGATTCCTTTAGATGTATGTTGACCCCTTTGGATCTCTGTTGTATTGATTCCTTTAGATGGCTGTAATATTTATTCCCTTAGATGTATGTTAACCCCTTTAGATGTTTGTTGTATTGACCCCTTTAGATGTCTGTTGTATTGATTCCTTTAGATGGCTGTTGTATTGATTCCTTTAGATGTTTGTTGTATTGATTCCTTTAGATGTCTGTTGACTCCTTTAGATGTCTGTTGTATTGACTCCTTTAGATAGCTGCTGTATTGATTCCTTTAGATGTCTTTTTTATTGACTCCTTTAGATGTCTGTTGTATTGATTCCTTTAGATGTCTGTTGACTACATTAGATGTCTGTTGACCCCCTTAGATGTTTGTTGACTCCTTTAGATGTCTGTTGACTTCTTTAGATTTCTGTTGACTCCTTTAGATGTCTGTTGCATTGACTCTTTTAGATTTCTCTTGACTTTTTTAGATGTCTGTTGTATTGACTTATTTAGATGTCTGTTGTATTGATTCCTTTAGATGTCTGTTGACTCCATTAGATGTGTGTTGACTTCTTTAGATGTCTGTTGTATTGATTCCTTTAGATGTCTGTAGACTCCTTTAGATGTCTGTTGTATTGACTCCTTTAGATGTCTGTTGACTCCTTTAAATGTCTGTTGTATTGACTCCTTTAGATGTCTGTTGTCTCATTTAGATGTCTGTTGTATTGATTTCTTTAGATGTCTTTTGTATTGATTCCTTTGAATGTCTGTTGACTCTCTTAGATGTCTGTTGACTAATTTAGATGTCTGTTGACCCCCTTAGATGTCTGTTGACTCCTTTAGATGTCTGTTGTATTGACTCCTTTAGATGTCTGTTGACTCTTTTAGATGTCTGTTGTATTGACTCCTTTAAATGTCTGTTGTCTTATTTAGATGTCTGTTGTCTCATTTAGATGTCTATTGTATTGATTCCCTTAGATGTCTGTTTTATTGATTCATTTAGATGCCTGTTGTATTGATTCCTTTAGATGTCTGTTTTATTGATTCATTCAGATGGCTGTTGTATTGATTCCTTTAGATGTATGTTGACCCCTTTAGATGTCTGTTGTATTGATTCCTTTAGATGGCGGTTGTATTGATTATTTTAGATGTATGTTGACCTCTTTTATATGTTTGTTGATTCTTTTAGATATCTGTTGTACTGATTCCTTTAGATGTCTGTTGACTTATTTAGATGTCCGTTGTATTGTTACCTTTAGATGTATGTTGTATTGATTCCTTTACATGTCTGTTGTATTGATTCCTTTAAATGTCTGTTGTACTGTTTCCTTTTTATGTCCTTTGTACTGATTCTTTTAGATGCCTGTTGTATTGATTCCATTAGATGTCTGTTGTATTGACTCCTTTATATGTCTGTTGTATTGATTCCTTGAGATGTCTGATGACTCCTTAAGATATCTGTTGTATTTATTCCTTTAGATGTCCGTTGACTCCTTTAGATTTCTGTTGCATTGACTCCTTTAGATGTCTATTAACACCTTTCGATGTCTGTTGACCCCGTTAGATGTCTGTTGACTCCATTAGATGTCTGTTGTATTGACTCATTTAGATGTTTGTTGACTCCCTTAGATGTTTGTTGTATTGATTCCCTTAAATGTCTGTTGGCTCCTTTAGATGTCTGTTGACCTTTTTAGATGTCTATTGACTCCTTCAGATGTCTGTTGGCTCCTTTAGATGTCTGTTGACTCCTTTAAATGTCTGTTCGATTGATTCTTTTAGATGTCTGTTGGATTGACTCCTTTAGATGTCTGTTAACTTCTTTAGATGTCTGTTGACCGCTTTAGATGTCTGCTGGATTTAATCCTTTAGATGTCTGTTGACTCCTTTAGATGTCTGTTGGATTGATTCCTTTAGATGTTTGTTGACTCCTTTAGATGTTTGTTGGATTGACTCCTTTAGGTGTCTGTTGACTCCTTTAGATGTCTTTTGTATTGATTCCTTTAGATGTCTTTTGAAACCTTTAGATGTCTGTTTATTCCTTTAGATATCTGTAGTATTGATTCCTTTAGATGTCTGTTGACTCATTTAGATGTCCGTTGTATTGATTCCTTTACAGGTCTGTTGTATTGATTCCTTTATATGTCTGTTGTACGGTTTCCTTTATATGTCTGTTGTACCGATTCTAGTAGATGTCTGTTGTACTGATTTCTTTAGATTTCTGTTGTATTGATTCTTTTAGATGGCTGTTGTATTGATTCCTTTAGATGTATGTTGTATTGATTCATTTAGATGTCTGTTGTATTGATTCCTTTAGATGTATGTTGACCCCTTTGGATCTCTGTTGTATTGATTCCTTTAGATGGCTCTAATATTTATTCCCTTAGATGTATGTTAACCCCTTTAGATGTCTGTTGTATTGACTTCTTTAGATGTCTGTTGTCTCATTTAGATGTCTGTTTTCTCATTTAGATGTCTATTGTATTGATTCCCTTAGATGTCTGTTGTATTGATTCTTTTAGATGCCTGTTGTATTGCTTCCTTTAGATGTCTGTTTTATTGATTCATTTAGATGCCTGTTGTATTGATTCCTTTAGATGTCTGTTTTATTGATTCATTCAGATGGCTGTTGTATTGATTCCTTTAGATGTATGTTGACCCCTTTAGATGTCTGTTGTATTGATTCCTTTAGATGGCTGTTGTATTGATTCCTTTAGATGTATGTTGACCTCTTTTATATGTTTGTTGTATTAACCTCTTTAGATGTCTATTGTATTGATTCCTTTAGATGGCTGTTGTATTGATTCCTTTAGAAGCATGTTGTATTGATTCCTTTAGATGTCTGTTGACTCCTTTAGATATATGTAGCATTGACTCCTTTAGATGTCTGTTGACACCTTTAGATGTCTGTTTACACCTTTAGATGTCTGTTGACTCCATTAGATGTCTGTTGTATTGACTCATTTAGATGTTTGTTGACTCCCTTAGATGTTTGTTGTGTTGATTTCCTTAAATGTATGTGGCTCTCCTTTATATGTCTGTTGACCTTTTTAGATGTCTGTTTACTCCTTTAGATGTCTGTATACCTCTTTAGTTGTCTGTTGACTACTTTAGATATCTGTTGTATTGACTCCTTTACATGTCTGTTGAATCCTTTAGATGTCTATTGACCCCTTTAGATGTCTGTTGACTCCTTTAGATGTCTGTTGACTCCTTTAGATGTCTGTTATAATGACTCCTTTAGATGTCTGTTGTCTCATTTAGATGTCTGTTGTATTGATTTCTTTAGATTTCTGTTGTATTGATTCCTTTGAATGTCTGTTGACTCTTTTAGATGTCTGTTGACTAATTTAGATGTCTGTTGACCCCCTTAGATGTCTGTTGACTCCTTTAGATGTCTGTTGTATTGACTCCTTTAGATGTCTGTTGACTCCTTTAGATGTCTGTTGTATTGACTCCTTTAGATGTCTGTTGTCTCATTTAGATGTCTGTTGTCTCATTTAGATGTCTGTTGTCTCATTTAGATGTCTATTGTATTGATTCCCTTAGATGTCTGTTGTATTGATTCTTTTAGATGCCTGTTGTATTGATTCCTTTAGATGTCTGTTTTATTGATTCATTTAGATGCCTGTTGTATTGATTCCTTTAGATGTCTGTTTAATTGATTCATTCAGATGGCTGTTGTATTGATTCCTTTAGATGTATGTTGACCAATTTAGATGTCTGTTGTATTGATTCCTTTAGATGGCTGTTGTATTGATTCCTTAAGATGTCTGATGACTTCTTAAGATATCTGTTGTATTTATTCCTTTAGATGTCTGTTGACTCCTTTAGATTTCTGTTGCATTGACTCCTTTAGATGTCTATTAACACCTTTCGATGTCTTTTGACACCTTTAGATGTCTGTTGACTCCATTAGATGTCTGTTGTATTGACTCATTTAGATGTTTGTTGACTCCCTTAGATGTTTGTTGTATTGATTCCCTTAAATGTCTGTTGGCTCCTTTAGATGTCTGTTGACCTTTTTAGATGTCTATTGACTCCTTCAGATGTCTGTTGACTCCTTTAGATGTCTGTTGTCTCCTTATAATGTCTGTTTGATTGACTCTTTTAGATGTCTGTTGGTTTGACTCCTTTAGATGTCTGTTAACTTCTTTAGATGTCTGTTTACCCCTTTAGATGTCTGCTGGATTTACTCCTTTAGATGTCTGTTGACTCCTTTAGATGTCTGTTTAATTGATTCCTTTAGATATTTGTTGACTCCTTTAGATGTTTGTTGGATTGACTCCTTTAGATGTCTGTTGACTCCTTTAGATGTCTGTTGTATTGATTCCTTTAGATGTCTTTTGTATTGATTCCTTTAGATATCTTTTGTATTGATTCCTTCAGATGTCTGCTGAAACCTTTAGATGTCTGTTTATTCCTTTAGATATCTGTAGTATTGATTCCTTTAGATGTCTGTTTACTCATTTAGATGTCCGTTGTATTGATTCCTTTACAGGTCTGTTGTATTGATTCTTTTATATGTCTGTTGTACTGTTTCCTTTATATGTCTGTTGTACCGATTCTTTTAGATGTCTGTTGTACTGATTTCTTTAGATTTCTGTTGTATAGATTCTTTAAGTTGGCTGTTGTATTGATTCCTTTAGATGTATGTTGTATTGATTTATTTAGATGTCTGTTGTATTGATTCCTTTAGATGTATGTTGACCCCTTTGGATCTCTGTTGTATTGATTCCTTTAGATGGCTGTAATATTTATTCCCTTAGATGTATGTTAACCCCTTTAGATGTTTGTTGTATTGACCCCTTTAGATGTTTGTTGTATTGATTCCTTTAGATGTCTGTTGACTCCTTTAGATGTCTGTTGTATTGACTCCTTTAGATAGCTGCTGTATTGATTCCTTTAGATGTCTTTTTTATTGACTCCTTTAGATGTCTGTTGTATTGACTCCTTTAGATAGCTGCTGTATTGATTCCTTTAGATGTCTTTTTTATTGACTCCTTTAGATGTCTGTTGTATTGATTCCTTTAGATGTCTGTTGACTACATTAGATGTCTGTTGACCCCCTTAGATGTTTGTTGACTCCTTTAGATGTCTGTTGACTTCTTTAGATTTCTGTTGACTCCTTTAGATGTCTGTTGCATTGACTCTTTTAGATTTCTCTTGATTTTTATAGATGTCTGTTGTATTGACTTATTTAGATGTCTGTTGTATTGATTCCTTTAGATGTCTGTTGACTCCATTAGATGTGTGTTGACTTCTTTAGATGTCTGTTGTATTGATTCCTTTAGATGTCTGTAGACTCCTTTAGATGTCTGTTGTATTGACTCCTTTAGATGTCTGTTGACTCCTTTAGATGTCTGTTGTATTGACTCCTTTAGATGTCTGTTGTCTCATTTAGATGTATTGTATTGATTTCTTTAGATGTCTTTTGTATTGATTCCTTTGAATGTCTGTTGACTCTTTTAGATGTCTGTTGACTAATTTAGATGTCTGTTGACCCCCTTAGATGTCTGTTGACTCCTTTAGATGTCTGTTGTATTGACTCCTTTAGATGTCTGTTGACTCCTTTAGATGTCTGTAGTATTGACTCCTTTAAATGTCTGTTATCTCATTTAGATGTCTGTTGTCTCATTTAGATGTCTATTGTATTGATTCCCTTAGA
Source organism: Ariolimax columbianus (assembly GCA_036924085.1). Taxonomy (NCBI): domain Eukaryota; kingdom Metazoa; phylum Mollusca; class Gastropoda; order Stylommatophora; family Arionidae; genus Ariolimax; species Ariolimax columbianus. The sequence goes on along the minus strand of JAVGWX010000011.1, from coordinate 92,568,478 downwards.
TGTCTGTTTTATTGATTCATTTAGATGCCTGTTGTATTGATTCCTTTAGATGTCTGTTTTATTTATTCATTCAGATGGCTGTTGTATTGATTCCTTTAGATGTATGTTGACCCCTTTAGATGTCTGTTGTATTGATTCCTTTAGATGGCTGTTGTATTGATTCTTTTAGATGTATGTTGACCTCTTTTATATGTTTGTTGATTCTTTTAGATATCTGTTGTACTGATTCCTTTAGATGTCTGTTGACTTATTTAGATGTCCGTTGTATTGTTTCCTTTAGATGTATGTTGTATTGATTCCTTTACATGTCTGTTGTATTGATTCCTTTAAATGTCTGTTGTACTGTTTCCTTTTTATGTCCTTTGTACTGATTCTTTTAGATGTCTGTTGTATTGATTCCTTGAGATGTCTTTTGTATTGATTCCTTAAGATGTCTGATGACTCCTTAAGATATCTGTTGTATTTATTCCTTTAGATGTCTGTTGACTCCTTTAGATTTCTGTTGCATTGACTCCTTTAGATGTCTATTAACACCTTTCGATGTCTGTTGACACCTTTAGATGTCTGTTGACTCCATTAGATGTCTGTTGTATTGACTCATTTAGATGTTTGTTGACTCCCTTAGATGTTTGTTGTATTGATTCCCTTAAATGTCTGTTGGCTCCTTTAGATGTCTGTTGACCTTTTTAGATGTCTATTGACTCCTTCAGATGTCTGTTGACTCCTTTAGATGTCTGTTGACTCCTTTAAATGTCTGTTCGATTGATTCTTTTAGATGTCTGTTGGATTGACTCCTTTAGATATCTGTTAACTTCTTTAGATGTCTGTTGACCGCTTTAGATGTCTGCTGGATTTAATCCTTTAGATGTCTGTTGACTCCTTTAGATGTCTGTTGGATTGATTCCTTTAGATGTTTGTTGACTCCTTTAGATGTTTGTAGGATTGACTCCTTTAGGTGTCTGTTGACTCCTTTAGATGTCTTTTGTATTGATTCCTTTAGATGTCTTTTGAAACCTTTAGATGTCTGTTTATTCCTTTAGATATCTGTAGTATTGATTCCTTTAGATGTCTGTTGACTCATTTAGATGTCCGTTGTATTGATTCCTTTACAGGTCTGTTGTATTGATTCCTTTATATGTCTGTTGTACGGTTTCCTTTATATGTCTGTTGTAACGATTCTTTTAGATGTCTTTTGTACTGATTTCTTTAGATTTCTGTTGCATTGATTCTTTTAGATGGCTGTTGTATTGATTCCTTTAGATGTATGTTGTATTGATTCATTTAGATGTCTGTTGTATTGATTCCTTTAGATGTATGTTGACCCCTTTGGATCTCTGTTGTATTGATTCCTTTAGATGGCTGTAATATTTATTCCCTTAGATGTATGTTAACCCCTTTAGATGTCTGTTGTAGTGACTCCTTTAGATGTCTGTTGTCTCATTTAGATGTCTGTTGTCTCATTTAGATGTCTATTGTATTGATTCCCTTAGATGTCTGTTGTATTGATTCTTTTAGATGCCTGTTGTATTGATTCCTTTAGATGTCTGTTTTATTGATTCATTTAGATGCCTGTTGTATTGATTCCTTTAGATGTCTGTTTTATTGATTCATTCAGATGGCTGTTGTATTGATTCCTTTAGATGTATGTTGACCCCTTTAGATGTCTGTTGTATTGATTCCTTTAGATGGCTGTTGTATTTATTCCTTTAGATGTATGTTGACCTCTTTTATATGTTTGTTGTATTAACCTCTTTAGATGTCTGTTGTATTGATTCCTTTAGATGGCTGTTGTATTGATTCCTTTAGAAGCCTGTTGTATTGATTCCTTTAGATGTCTGTTGACTCCTTTAGATATATGTAGCATTGACTCCTTTAGATGTCTGTTGACACCTTTAGATGTCTGTTTACACCTTTAGATGTCTGTTGACTCCATTAGATGTCTGTTGTATTGACTCATTTAGATGTTTGTTGACTCCCTTAGATGTTTGTTGTATTGATTTCCTTAAATGTATGTGGCTCTCCTTTAGATGTCTGTTGACCTTTTTAGATGTCTGTTTACTCCTTTAGATGTCTGTATACCCCTTTAGTTGTCTGTTGACTACTTTAGATATCTTTTGTATTGACTCCTTTAGATGTCTGTTAACTCCTTTAGATGTCTGTTGACTTATTTACATGTCTGTTGGATCGTTTAGATGTCTATTGACCCCTTTAGATGTCTGTTGACTCCTTTAGATGTCTGTTGACCCCTTTAGATGTCTGTTATAATGAATCCTTTAGATTTCTGTTTTCATTATTCCTTTAGATGTCTGTTGACTCTTTGAGATGTCTGAAGATTCCTTTAGATGTCTTTTGTATTGATTCCTTTAGATGTCTGTTGACCCCTCTAGATGTTTGTTGATTCCTTTGAATGTCTGTTCGATTGACTCCTTTAGATGTCTGCTGGATTGACTCCTTTAGATGTCTGTTGGATTGACTTCTTTAGATGTCTGTTAACTCCTTTAGATGTTTGTTGACTCATTTAGATGTCTGTTGGATCCTTTAGATGTCTGTTGACCCCTTTAGATGTCTGTTGACTCCTTTAGATGTATGTTGACTCCTTTAGATGTCTGTTATAATGACTCCTTTAGATGTCTGTTGTTTTTACGCCTGTAGATGTCTGTTGACTCTTTTAGATGTCTGTTGATTCCTTTAGTAGTCTTTTGTATTGATTCCTTTACGATGTCTGTTGACTCCTCTAGAAGTCTGTTTATTCCTTTAGATGTCTGTTGTATTGACTCCTTTAGATGTCTGTTGTATTGATTCCTTTCGATGTCTGTTGTATTGATTCCTTTAGATGTCTGTTGACTATTTTAGATGTCTGTTGACTCCTTTAGATGTCTGTTGCAGTGATTCCTTTAGATGTATGTTGACTACATTAGATGTCTGTTGACCCCCTTAGATGTCTGTTGACTCCTTTAGATGTCTGTTGACTCCTTTAAATGTCTGTTGACTCCTTTAGATGTCATTTGTATTGACTTCTTTAGATGTCTGTTGACTCCTTTAGATGTCTTTTGTATTGACTCTTTTAGATGTCTGTTGTCTCATTTAGATGTCTGTTGTATTGATTCCTTTGAATGTCTGTTGACTCTTTTGGATGTCTGTTGTATTGATTCCTTTAGATGTCTGTTGTCTAATTTAGATGTCTGTTGACCCCTTTAGATGTCTGTTGACTCCTTTAGATGTCTGTTGTATTGACCCCTTTAGATCTCTGTTGACTTCTTTAGATGTCTGTTGATTCCTTTAGATGTCTGTTGTATTGATTCCGTTAGATGTCTGTTGTATTGATTCCTTTAGATTTCTGTAGTATTGACTCCTTTAGATGTCTGTTGTATTGATTCCTTTAGATGTCTGTTGTATTGATTCCTTTAGATGTATGTTGTATTGATTCCGTTAGATGTCTGTAGTATTCACTCCTTTAGATGTCTGTTGTATTGATTCCTTCAGATGTCTGTTGTATTGATTCCTTTAGATGTCTGTTGTATTGATTCCTTTAGATTTCTGTAGTATTGACTCCTTTAGATGTCTGTTGTATTGATTCCTTTAGATGTCTGTTGTATTGATTCCTTCAGATGCCTGTAGTATTGACTCCTTTAGATGTCTGTTGTATTGATTCCTTTAGATCTCTGTAGTATTGACTTCTTTAGATGTTGGTTTATTCCTCTAGATGTCTGTTGACACCTTTAGATTATAAGTGAATGCACAGATCGCCTGATTATATGTGAGTGCACAGATCAACTGAGTACGTGATCTGATCGTGAGGACCAGTTTGTGATTGTGTGTTGAGGCTGCAGATAGAGGCCACGAGCTAACTGAAGCCATTAATTTGTAGCTATAATAATTCTTGAGGTTATCAAGTTTTTTTGTTACAGATATAGAATTATAACTTGGGTTTTTATGTAGTTACAGAAATAACATTAACAACAATTGCTTGTATTTTCTGTGGTAGTTTAAATATATAAATAAATAAATATATAAATAAATAAATATATAAATAAATAAATATATAAATAAATATATAAATAATGATTATTTAGTTTAGAAGTTCGTTTCTTTTGTTGATATTGTGCAACAATTATTGTTAATAAATGATATTGCTTTATGTTATGGTCTGCGATAGTGTTTATCTATGTTTTCTTGTGCTGAAGTCATGTCATTATGTAGATATATGTTGTAACTCTTTGATAAGATAATTACTCAGCAATAACATTAGAGCCTTTGCTGCTACGCTAATGAAATAATTGTCAGCTACATTTTATTGAGTTAATTAAATAATTGTAGGCTACTTTTTATGGCGATATATTTCTTAAACTTTCAGTCAATCTCTTCTCTTCTCTCTCTCCTGATTGATGTCCTGAAATGAAAATCTTTTACTATTAAAAGTTACTGATTGAACTGCATGAAGCCCTATTATTATTTGCCTGAGCATATCTCCTTCCTTGCTCAGAGTTTACTTGCGTTAATTCTGGTTAATCTGTATATCTGCGTATGCTCTTATCTTGGGAGATTGTCCGCTCTTCTAACTTCTTGACTACTGAATGCTGGTCTTTAATTGTTGAACTTAGAATTCCTTCCTTAGAACGTACTTATGTTAAGTCTGTATATCTTTTCCTGCCCCTGTGAGACCAACCACTTATCTTTACTTCGACTCTAAAACATATATCCTCAAAACTTCTACTTTTGTTCGATCTGAATCACTTCTTCTGCTCCTGTGGGACTGACCACTTTCTCAGTCTCTTGACAACTCAAGGCTGTGGGACTGACCACTCTCTCGACAACTCAATGCTGTGGGACTGACCGCTTTCTCACTTTCTTTACAACTCAATGCTGTGGGACTGACTGCTCTCTTGACAACTCAATGCTGTGGGACTGACCACTCTCTTGACAACTCAATGCTGTGGGACTGACCACTGTCTCGACAACTGAATGCTGGCCTTGAACTTCTGAGCTTACTTTTGTTGGGTCTGGTTAATCTGTCACTTTCACTTTCATTGGAGGCCGACACCGCCCTTTGACTCTCATGCTAGACTGACTACTCTCTCTCTCTCTCTCTCTCATGAGAGACTAACCACTCCCGCTGATGAAGGCTGACCACTCTCTCTCACTCTCATCAGAGACTATCATCTCTCTCACTGGAGACTACTAAACCGCCTCTGGACGTCTACTGCTGCTTTATTTAGGCTCACTTGATCAACTCTAAACAATCACAGCTACGTCTCACCGAATATGCTGCAACCTCCCTCACCATCCATCTGAGACAAAGGATGTTCTTACACCACTCAGGAAGTCTGTATCTGGGCTATCGCTTTGACTCGCATAGAGGTGCTAATCTCCACAGCGTCTGAGCACTTTCTCTGTTTGCCCCAATAAGCATAAAGGTGCCATCTTAACTAAGTAGGCTGTTACATCTTTCTGCTCTGATAGCCATTTGTCCTGATTGACATATTTGGCCATAAGATCTGTTACAGTTACACAAAAACACATGTTACAGATGCTACCTGGAGCTTTTGTCAGGTGAAACATTTGATTTCAAGATGAGTCATACCCCAACATTAGTCGTGAAAATAGCTTTATTTAGCGTGAACTTATCTGATGGAAACATTTGCAGACTATCAACAGTAATGTGAAGATATGACATGTGTGCACTATCAACAGTAATGTGAAGATATTATAATACTACACACTGAGCAAAGATAATAATGGCAGACAGGGGAAGAAGGGGGTAGGAGGTTATTGTGCATGTGTTTGTTCAAAAAATAATCTGTCCTCACTACACACTGTGTGGTGAGTGTTTTCTCTCTCATCTTCTCTCACTCTACACATGCCTCCACAACAAAGACTGTGTGGTATCTTTATGTTCCAACAGAAACCCCTTGGATATATCCACCCTCCCTCCCTCCCTCAACCCTCTCTACCTCCTGCCTCCACTTTCCTCCCTCCCAGAATGCTGGACATGTCAACTCTTTTATCTTCTTCAAATTTGAAAAGAGAATCGCTGGCGAACAACTACGTGTTGTAGATATTATCAATAATAGGTTTTGGGTCCTCTCTGTGTAACGTAGAATACTCGTCACACTCGACAGTATCATAGAGATTTGTTAATGCACTAGTGTCAGCGGCCTGCCTCAGGTGGCTGTAGATGTTCTCTTGTTGGCCTGTGCCCGTGGGATCCTGTTGATATTTGCCACCCTGTACCAAGATGAAATGTTTGTTGGAAATTGTGTTATAAGATACTTTCAAGAAACACACATAAACTGGAGTAACACAATCAAGTAAGTCTGTGGCCAGCTTGAATAGACTCACTAGATGAAAGGCCAGGAGGAAGTATCTTCACAATATTCTGAGATCCCCCAATAATTTGTGGCAGACAATTGTAGATAGCGATAAAAATTTATTACAGGATTGTCATCCATTTGACATGTCAGTCATATTGTCACATGTCATCTTATTTCGCATGTCAGTTATATTGTCACATGTCATCTTATTTTACATGCCAGTCATATTGTCACATGTCAATCAAATTGTCACATGCCATAATATTTGACATGTCATTCATATTGACATGTGTCATCTTGTTTGACATGTCAGTCATATTGTCACATGTCATATTATTTGACATATCAGTCATATTGACATGTGTCATCTTGTTTGACATGTCAGTCATATTGACACGTGTCATCTTTTGTTACCTTAGCATGGTCTGCCAACTGCTCCTCTTCCACTCGTCAGCTGCGGGCAGATGTTAGCATCTTACATGCGATAAACATGACCAAGCCATCATAGTCTTCGCTGCCTTAGGAGAGAGTACATATTTGGAAGACCAGTGAACCTCTGCCTTAGGAGAGAGTACATGTTTGGGAGACCGGTGAACCTCTGCCTTAGGAGAGAGTACATGTTTGGGAGACCGGTGCACCTCTGCCTTCATGTAACTCAAAGGATGGATCGATGTCGCTGCAGATGGAAAGTGTTAAGCCCCTGTGCTTGTTTGGCGTAAGTTTCCCCCAAGTCTTGCTAGCCTACGTGAGCGTGCTGACGACTCAAGCATTGTACGCTGTGGCCTTGGTTTTAGTTTCTGGTTTTCCCAAAGACGAGTTGTGAGGAGAGTAAATGTAGCAGCAACTTTGTAAATTCGACTGTTTATTTCTGGGTTTAGATTGAGCTTGTCGTTGATGACGTACCCCCGGGGATGGAAAGCTGCTAATTATCAATGTTGCTAGTGTGGCATCTACTTCCTGTGCCAGCACATTTATTTTGTTAAGACTCACTGTGAGATGAAAATCTTTGCACGTTTGGAAGAAGGGATCAATCAAGCTTCAAGTTCTCTGATGACTGTGGGTGACAATCATCAGCGAATAGCAGGTCCCTGATGGTGATCTCTCTGATCTTCATTTTGACCTTGAGTCTACAAGGTTAAACAGCCGACTATCCGACCTAGTATGAAGGCAGATTCCTTTATTTGCGTTACCAAATTAATGCTTTAGTAAATGAGCAAAGAAGATTCCGAACAGCGTCGGGGCCAGAACACAGCCTTGCTTAACACCCCTTAGAATACCAAATGATTGCGACATGCTATCTTAAAATTGGGCTGTTCCTGCCATGACCTCATGGAACATCAAATTGGGCTGTTCCTGCCATGACCTCATGGAACATCAAATTGGGCTGTTCCTGCCATGACCTCATGGAACATCAAATTGGGCTGTTCCTGCCATGACCTCATGGATCATCAAATTGGGCTGTTCCTGCCATGACCTCATGGAACATCAAATTGGGCTGTTCCTGCCATGACCTCATGGATCATCAAATTGGGCTGTTCCTGCCATGACCTCATGGAACATCAAATTGGGCTGTTCCTGCCATGACCTCATGGATCATCAAATTGGGCTGTTCCTGCCATGACCTCATGGATCATCAAATTGGGCTGTTCCTGCCATGACCTCATTGATCATCAAATTGAGTTGTTCCTGCCATGATCTCATGGAATGATATTATTAGCTGTAGTAGCTTGATAGGACACCCTATTTTAAAGTCTATGCTTGCTAACCAATCATATGTCTTTATCAAGTCAATAAAGACGATATAAAAGGGCTGATTCTGTTGGCATGACTTTTCCTGGTTGCTGAATAGAAAAGATCATATCGATCATTAATATTCTACAGCTCCGGATGCACACTCTCAGCCAATAATAATTGATATTCTACAGCTACATCCATACTGTGACTCCAGATGCACACGCTCAGCCAATAAGTGTAGCCGTAGTAGGATGATTCTGGTGAAGACTATGAGAAGAATGACGTCTCTAGTTTTGACTATCACTTCTATCACCTTTACTGTTGTATTACGTTACAATCTTGACATCTCTCATCTCTTAAGGTATAAAGGTCGATCTTAGCACCATCATAACATCATTTGTAGGTTACGAGACTGCATCCTTATAGCGGAATTAGTTATGAGGAAAAACTCAGAAAAACCGACCTTTAGTGTCTAGAAAAAAAGAAGGATTCGAGGTGACTTAATACAGGTTTATAAGATGATCAATGGAATGGATAAATTAGACTAAAACAAGTTTTTCAAAGTGCAGCCGCCTACAAGAACAAGAGGGCACAACCACACCATTTTCTAAAGAAAAGTTCAGATTAGATAATAGGAAATATTTTTTTAGTCAGTCGGTGGTGAATGCTAGAAATGCATTGCAACAAGAAATAGTGGAGGCAGGGTTAATTAATGCAGGAGAATACTTGAGGAGAGATCTTCTGACAAAAAACAGTTCCAGCTGATGCTAGTGCTTTGATCACGGCTGCATTCACTGTACCTTATGTTGCTGAAATGGGAGTTGGTCACACAAAGTTCATGGTAGGCACAGAGTTCTAAGTTCATGGTAGGCACAGAGCTTTAAGTTCATGGTAGGAACAGAGTTCTAAGTTCATGGTAGGCACAGAGTTCATGGTAGGAACAGAGTTCTAAGTTCATGGTAGGCACAGAGCTTTAAGTTCATGGTAGGAACAGAGTTCTAAGTTCATGGTAGGCACAGAGTTCATGGTAGGAACAGAGTTCTAAGTTCATGGTAGGCACAGAGTTCATGGTAGGAACAGAGTTCTAAGTTCATGGTAGGAACAGAGTTCTAAGTTCATGGTAGGCACAGAGCTTTAAGTTCATGGTAGGCACAGAGCTTTAAGTTCATGGTAGGCACAGAGCTTTAAGTTCATGGTAGGAACAGAGTTCTAAGTTCATGGTAGGCACAGAGTTCATGGTAGGAACAGAGTTCTAAGTTCATGGTAGGCACAGAGCTTTAAGTTCATGGTAGGCACAGAGCTTTAAGTTCATGGTAGGCACAGAGCTTTAAGTTCATGGTAGGCACAGAGTTCATGGTAGGAACAGAGTTCTAAGTTCATGGTAGGCACAGAGCTTTAAGTTCATGGTAGGCACAGAGCTTTAAGTTCATGGTAGGCACAGAGCTTTAAGTTCATGGTAGGAACAGAGTTCTAAGTTCATGGTAGGCACAGAGTTCATGGTAGGAACAGAGTTCTAAGTTCATGGTAGGCACAGAGCTTTAAGTTCATGGTAGGCACAGAGCTTTAAGTTCATGGTAGGCACAGAGTTCATGGTAGGAACAGAGTTCTAAGTTCATGGTAGGCACAGAGCTTTAAGTTCATGGTAGGCACAGAGCTTTAAGCTCATGGTAGGCACAGAGCTCTAAGCTTATGGTAGGCACAGAGCTCTAAGCTCATGGTAGGCACAGAGCTCTAAGCTCATGGTAGGCACAGAGCTCTAAGAGCTGCTGGCCATTGTCATTAATTTGTCCAACTTCAAACCTGCCACAACATGTAGGCCAGGAGCCAGGATCAGTATCCACTCTTGCTTTACAGTGACGGAGTTGTTCTAGTCTATATATGTTTCTAGCTACTGCTGCTAAATTCTTGTAAAAATTATCTTTGACTTGTGGAGCACAAGGTAGGTGCATATACACTGACAAGGGTGACGGGACCTACTGTGGTATGGAGACGAAGTGCAACCATTCTCGCCTGGTTCAACCATGTGTATTTCAGACTTTTTTTTCTATAATGCCTACACCATGCTCTCTCTTTTCTTTGGGAGCTTTTCCTTGCCTGTAGAATACATAGTCTTTCTCCCTCATTGACCCCGAGCCCTTTAATCAAGTTTCTTGAAGTGCTGCAATAACCGATACCAACACCAACAACAACAAAACACCAACAACAACAGCAACAACAACAGCAACAACAACAATACTGACAACAACAACACCAACAACAACAACAACAACAACACCAACACCATACACCAACAACAAAACACCAACAACAACAACCCCAACACCAACAACAAAACACCAACAACAACAACAACACCAACAACATCTACAACACCCACAACAACAACACTGAAAACAACAACACTGAAAACAACAACAACACCAACATAATCAACAATAACAACACTAACAACAACACCTACAACAACAACACCAACGCAATAACAACACCAACAACAACAACACTAACACCAACAACAACAATACCAACAACAGCAATATCAACAACAACACCGAAAAGAACAACACCAACAACAACACCAACAGCAAACAACAACACCAACAGCAACACCAACACCAACAGCAACACCAACAACAACACCAACACCAACAACAACACCAACAACAACACCAACACCAGTAACACAAACAACAATACCAACAACAGCAACACCAACAACACCGAAAACAATTACACCAACACAACAACAACACCACCAACAAGACTAACAACACCAACAACAACTATACCAACAACGCCAACAACACCATGAACAACAAATCAGCATTAGTATCTTCCAAAAACAGTTTCAACAACAACAACACCAAGTTTAGTTTTGTGGACTGTCTTACCAAGTTTAGTTTTGTGGACTGTTCTTACCAAGTTTAGTTATGTTGACTACTCTTACGAGTTTAATTTTTATAGACTGTTTTTGCCAAGTTTAGTTTTGTGGACTGTTCTTAGTAGGTTTAGTTTTTTTGGAATGTTCTTACCAAGTTTAGTTTTTTTGGGATGTTCTTACCAAGTTTAGTTTTTTCGGACAATTCTTACCAAGTTTTTTTTGTTGCGGACTGTTTTTACAAAGTTTAGTTTTGTGGACTGTGTGACAGATTTAGTCTTACCAGACAACAAATCTTGTCTCCGTATTGACAGCTCTTATTTTTCTAGAATTACGTCGCAAGCGTAATTATATATTTTCATTAAACTAGGGGTGGACTTTTACACAGGACCTGACCACTCACGTCAATAAGTGCCGCGACAGGTGGCGGATAGATATGGGCACCCAGGACGCCATTTTGAATATTTGATCTGCAGAGAAAATAGTCCGAGAGTGTTATAAATACCGGGGCAAACCGGGAGCCCGGAACATTTCGAGAGATACATTTCAAGAGTGAACAACACATTTTCAAAGAGACCTTCGGAGAGAGACGATTCAGAGTAGGACACATTTTTCAAAGAGTCATTCAGAAAGACGATTCAGGGAGAGACACAGATTTAGAGAGGGACTCATTCAGAGAGACAATAAAAGAATAGTGAACGTCGCATTGACGGAGTTCCAGTTTACAGAAGTAAAGTATTCCTGATTTTCATTTGTGAGTAATTAGAATTTCACCAGATTAATATTTTAACCAACGTGGGCGATCTTTACAAGTTTATAGGCATCGCAGAGATCTCAAAGAAGCAGCCTAGATCAGTCATAGCTATCCGCTATAGGAGAGAACATGCTTTCTGCCAGATCTAGATCAGCTGAGAGAAAACTCTACCATTTAACACGTGGTCAGCCTTCTGCATTAATTTAACACGCGTGGACAACATGCGCCAGTTTAAACACGTGGCTGGCTTCACTAAATTTGTAGTCATCGTAGATTCACAGCAGTAGCCTAGTCTTTCGACATCCACCACGCAGATCGACAGTCGTCGCTAAGGAATGGAGCCAAGGATGTTTACCTGGGTTGGGCTTACCACGGATTAACCATCGGCGTCAATACGCCATAATTCGGATTCACGTTACAGCAGGCCAAGTACGGAAAGTAGACCGTGGACAATAGTTTTAGGTTTAGCGGTAGTTAACGTTTCAAGTTAGATAACCATTAGATAGGGGAGTGTAGGAAGTTGTGTATGGTAGAAGAGTTGTAATTTGAAGAAATAAAGAATTTGTTTTTATTGTTTTCAAACAGTGTCCTTAGTTTATTGAAGTGATAGATGTTTAGACTGCAAAGGTGGATAGTCAAGGTGAGGCCTCAGTGAGCCGAGAGAGTAAAACTCCGTTCTGTATGCAACAACTGCTCTTACCAAGTATTTTGTTGTGGAATGTTCTTACCAAGTTTAGTTTTGTGGACTGTTCTTAGTAGGTTTTTTGCTGTGGACTGTTCTTACCAAGTTTAGTTTTGGGAACTGCTCTTACCAAGTTTATTTTTCTAGATTGTTCTTATCAAGTTTCGTTTTTTGGAATGTTCTTACCAAGTTTAGTTTTGTGGACTGTTTTTAACAGGTTTAGTTTTGTGGACTGTTCTTACCAAGTTTAGTTTTGTGGACTGTTCTTACCAAGTTTAGTTTTGTGGACTGTTTTTAACAGGTTTAGTTTTGTGGACTGTTCTTACCAAGTTTAGTTTTTTAGTCTGCTCTTTGGACTGTTCTTACCAAGTTCAGTTTTGTGGACTGTTCTTACCAAGTTTAGTTTTGTGAACTGCTCTTACCAAGTTTATTTTTCTAGATTGTTCTTATCAAGTTTCGTTTTTTGGAATGTTCTTACCAAGTTTAGTTTTGTGGACTGTTTTTAACAGGTTTAGTTTTGTGGACTGTTCTTACCAAGTTTAGTTTTGTGGACTGTTCTTACCAAGTTTAGTTTTGTGGACTGTTTTTAACAGGTTTAGTTTTGTGGACTGTTCTTACCAAGTTTAGTTTTTTAGTCTGCTCTTTGGACTGTTCTTACCAAGTTCAGTTTTGTGGACTGTTCTTAGCAGGTTTAACTTTGTGGACTATTCTAACCAAGTTTAGCTTTGTAGACTATTCTTACCAAGTTTAGTTTTTTAAACTCTTCTTTCCAAGTTTAGTTTCTAGACTGTTCTAACCAAATTTAGTTTTGTGGACTGTTCAAACCAAGTTTAGTTTTCTAGACTATTCTTACCAAGTTTAGTTTTTTAAACTCTTCTTTCCAAGTTTAGTTTCTAGACTGTTCTAACCAAATTTAGTTTTGTGGACTATTCTAACCAAGTTTAGCTTTGTAGACTATTCTTACCAAGTTTAGTTTTGTGGATTGTTCTAACCAAGTTTAGTTTTGTAGGCTATTCTTACCACGTTTAGTTTTTTAGACTCTTCTTTCCAAGTTTAGTTTTCTAGACTGTTCTAACCAAGTTTAGTTTTGTAGAATGTTCTAACCAAGTTTAGTTTTTTAGATTGTTCTAACCAAGTTTAGTTTTCTAGACTGTTCTAACCAATTTTAGTTTTGTGGACTGTTCTAACCAAGTTTAGTTTTGTAGACTGTTCTAACCAAGTTTAGTTTTTTGGAATGTTCTTACCAAGTTTAGTTTTGTGGAATATTCTTACCAAACTTTTTGTTGCAGATTGTTTTTACAAAGTTTAGTTTTCTAGACAGTTCTTACCAAATTTGTAGTATTCAGGAAATCTTGTGAAGCACCAAAATTGCTGCATGCTTTGGCACAATTGGGCTCCACTTCAAAGTAATCATTGGACTCAACTCCCTCTGTGCATTGGTCTTTAGGCCCATGTGGATTGCTAGGAGTCATGGCAATACCTGTGCTTACCACATTATAGTCTTTAGTGGAGACTTGACGTCTGTAAGGGAGGAATGTATTGTTTTTTAATCTTGTGATGGTCGACAAACACAACTTGATGTCTGTAAGGGAGGAATGTATTGTTTTTTAATCTTGTGATGGTCGACAAACACAACTTGATGTCTGTAAGGGAGGAATGTATTGTTTTTTAATCTTGTGATGGTCGACAAACACAACTTGATGTCTGTAAGGGAGGAATGTATTGTTTTTTAATCTTGTGATGGTCGACAAACACAACTTGATGTCTGTAAGGGAGGAATGTATTGTTTTTTAATCTTGTGATGGTCGACAAACACAACTTGATGTCTGTAAGGGAGGAATGTATTGTTTTTTAATCTTGTGATGGTCGACAAACACAACTTGATGTCTGTAAGGGAGGAATGTATTGTTTTTTAATCTTGTGATGGTCGACAAACACAACTTGATGTCTGTAAGGGAGGAATGTATTGTTTTTTAATCTTGTGATGGTCGACAAACACAACTTGATGTCTGTAAGGGAGGAATGTATTGTTTTTTAATCTTGTGATGGTCGACAAACACAACTTGAAAAAAATATTACAATTGTAAATATATTTTCTAGCCTCTCATTTCTAAAACTTTGATTGTGAATGTGATGTTAGTTCTGTCAGGCCCAACATACTGACCAGGACGTCACATTTAAGGTCAGGAACAACATACTGACCAGGACGTCACATTAAGATCAGGAACAACATACTGACCAGGACGTCACATTAAGGTCAGGAACAACATACTGACCAGGACGTCACATTAAGGTCAGGAACAATTTACGGACTAGGATGTCACATTAAGGTCAGGAACAACATACGAATCAGGACGTCACAGTAAGGTCAGGAACACCATATGGACCAGGACGTCACATTAAGGTCAGGAAAAACATACTGACCAGGACGTCACATTAAGGTCAGGAACAATTTACGGACTAGGATGTCACATTAAGGTCAGGAACAACATACGAATCAGGACGTCACAGTAAGGTCAGGAACAACATACGAATCAGGACGTCACAGTAAGGTCAGGAACAGCATATGGACCAGGACGTCACATTAAGGTCAGGCACAACATACAGACCAGGACGTCACATTAAGGTCAGGCACAACATACTGACCAAGACCACTATTTCTCTTCCATGTAACGTTCTCTGAAAACAGACTTTTCAAGGCAGTTTGGCTACAAGATGTGGAATGACGTGATCCCTGTATTAGGAACAACATACTGACCAGGACGTCACATTAAGGTCAGGAACAACATACGGACCAGGACTCTGGCCTACTTTTATCATCATGCTCGGAATGTGAAGAAAGTTACTACAACCTCCAACTTAATGTCCTTTACAGGGCGAAGAAAAGAGTAAACTTATTCATGACGGGCGTTCTACAACAATAACAATGATTTTAATATTTGTTTTGTCTTCGTCTTATTTCTGAAACTGTCACGTTGTTGTTTGCGAATGTCCACAGTGAGAACATTGACACTTTTGTGCGCCCTGAAATGAATGTCAAGTGGCAGATTGCAGTAGTTGTTCACATATTCCGAGCCTGCTGATAAAGGTGCGCCGAGGTCCTCCAGGAGGTTGTGCTATGATTGGCTTCATCTGCGTGGCACTCACTACTATGGAGATCATGTCGATCCCTCACCTTGTTAGCTAGGCTGCCATGAAAACAGCCCGTTTCCAGGGAGGGCTACTAGGAAGCTGATGGTGAGGGACTTGGCCAGTATATTTTGCCTGACCAAACATTAGTCTTCCACCCTTTTAAACATTGATATGATTGTCAATAATTTATCTAGCCTTCTCATTGATACAATTATGGTTCAATTTTGAGTTTGTTGTCTTGTCTCCATTATTCTGAAAGAATAAAATAATTGTGAGTAATTTTCTCCTTACTACTAAAAGCTATCTATAACTTTACAACTAAGTAAGAACAGACGGACCTAGTGCTGTCTGAGAAGAGACTTGACGGACCTAGTGCTGTGTGGGAACAAATGGACCTAGAGCTGTGTGGGAACAGATGGACCTAGAGCTGTGTGGGAACAGATGGACCTAGAGCTGTGTGAGAAGAGACTTGACGGACCTAGAGCTGTGTGAGAACAGATGGACCTAGAGCTGTGTGGGAACAGATGGACCTAGAGCTGTGCAGGAATAGATGGACCTAGAGCTGTGTGAGAAGAGACTTGACGGACCTAGAGCTGTGTGAGAAGAGACTTGACGGACCTAGAGCTGTGTGGGAATAGATGGACCTAGAGCTGTGTGAGAAGAGACTTGACGGACCTAGAGCTGTGTGGGAACAGATGGACCTAGAGCTGTGTGGGAACAGACTAGATGGACCTAGAGCTGTGTGGGAATAGATGGACCTAAAGCTGTGTGAGAAGAGACTTGACGGACCTAGAGCTGTGTGAGAAGAGACTTGACGGACCTAGAGCTGTGTGGGAACAGACTAGATGGACCTAGAGCTGTGTGGGAACAAATGGACCTAGAGCAGTGTGGGAAGAGACTTGATGGACCTAGAGCTGTGTGGGAACAGATGGACCTAGAGCTGTGTGGGAATAGATGGATCTAGAGCTGTGTGAGAACAGATGGACCTAGAGCTGTGTGGGAACAGATGGACCTAGAGCTGTGTGGGAACAGATGGACCTAGAGCTGTGTGAGAAGAGACTTGACGGACCTAGAGCTGTGTGGGAACAGATGGACCTAGAGCTGTGTGAGAACAGATGGACCTAGAGCTGTGTGGGAACAGATGGACCTAGAGCTGTGCAGGAATAGATGGACCTAGAGCTGTGTGAGAAGAGACTTGACGGACCTAGAGCTGTGTGGGAATAGATGGACCTAGAGCTGTGTGGGAACAGACTAGATGGACCTAGAGCTGTGTGGGAATAGATGGACCTAAAGCTGTGTGAGAAGAGACTTGACGGACCTAGGGCTGTGTGGGAACAGACTAGATGGACCTAGAGCTGTGTGGGAACAAATAGATCTAGAGCTGTGTGGGAACAGACTAGATGGACCTAGAGCTGTGTGGGAACAAATGGACCTAGAGCTGTGTGAGAACAGATGGACCTAGAGCTGTGTGGGAACAGATGGACCTAGAGCTGTGTGAGACCAGATGGACCTAGAGCTGTGTGGGAACAGATGGACCTAGAGCTATGTGGGAACAGATGGACCTAGAGCTGTGTGGGAACAGATGGACCTAGAGCTGTGTGGGAACAGATGGACCTAGAGCTGTGTGGGAACAGATGGACCTAGAGCTGTGTGGGAACAGACTAGATGGACCTAGAGCTGTGTGGGAACAGATGGACCTAGAGCTGTGTGGGAACAGATGGACCTAGAGCTGTGTGGGAACAGACTAGATGGACCTAGAGCTGTGTGGGAACAGACTAGATGGACCTAGAGCTGTGTGGGAACAGATGGACCTAGAGCTGTGTGGGAACAGACTAGATGGACCTAGAGCTGTGTGGGAACAGATGGACCTAGAGCTGTGTGGGAACAGATGGACCTAGAGCTGTGTGGGAACAGACTAGATGGACCTAGAGCTGTGTGGGAACAGACTAGATGGACCTAGAGCTGTGTGGGAACAGACTAGATGGACCTAGAGCTGTGTGGGAACAGACTAGATGGACCTAGAGCTGTGTGGGAACAGATGGACCTAGAGCTATGTGGGAACAGACTAGATGGACCTAGAGCTGTGTGGGAACAGACTAGATGGACCTAGAGCTGTGTGGGAACAGATGGACCTAGAGCTGTGTGGGTACAGACTAGATGGACCTAGAGCTGTGTGGGAACAGATGGACCTAGAGCTATGTGGGAACAGACTAGATAGACCTAGAGCTGTGTGGGAACAGACTAGATGGACCTAGAGCTGTGTGGGAATAGATGGACCTAGAGCTGTGTGGGAACAGACTAGATGGACCTAGAGCTGTGTGGGAACAGATGGACCTAGAGCTGTGTGGGAACAGACTAGATGGACCTAGAGCTGTGTGGGAACAGATGGACCTAGAGCTGTGTGGGAACAGATGGACCTAGAGCTGTGTGGGAACAGACTAGATGGACCTAGAGCTGTGTGTGAATAGATGGACCTAGAGCTGTGTGGGAACAGATGGACCTAGAGCTGTGTGGGAACAGATTCTTCTTCTTCTTCTTTCGTTTGCTTTAAAATATTGTCTATATCTGCAATGTTGTCTCTTGTATAAACTTCACTGTCTTTTGTAGTTCACTTACAGGTCCATACAATTTATCTTCTAGTCTTGTTTCAATGGGCCAGTGAAATGTTCTCTGTATATCATTTTCGGGGCAGTTTTGTAGTATGTGCTCTGCTGTCTGGGGTGCATGTCCGCATGTACACATGGCTAAGTTGCCAATCTTCATTTTTGTGTACATGTAGCTGCGGAGTCGATTGTGTCCTGTTCTAAGGCGCAACACAACAGTTAACTCTTGTCTGTTCATGTTATGGTAATCGTCTGGTGTTACTGTTGGTGGCTTTCTGATTGATTTGATCATCCTTATCTTCTGTTGGTATGTAACTGGCACATCTGGTTGCTCGTCTGCAGCACCCTCCTTTGCTTGTCGATCTGCTCTTTCGTTTCCTGGTACTCCACAATGAGAAGGTATCAACTGCATGACAATCTTGCGTTGGCTGCTCAGTTCAGACAGTATAGCCTGTAGATCTGGCAGTTTCTCAAATTTAAGTGCTTGGAGTGCTGATTGTGTATCTGTCAGAAATACTACAGGTTGTGAACTGACATTGGTGTTCATCAGTTTCTCAGTTGCCACCTTGATTGTCTGTATTTCTGCATCATATATATGACAGAATTTCCCAGTTTGTACTTTGACTGTATCCCTAATGTTGTTTGGGTATTCTATGTACACTCTCGCTCCACCATTCTTTACTGCATTCTGTGCTGACCCATCTGTGTATACTCTGATCCAGAAGTCTTGTGGGAATTCTTCATCCAGGAAATTGAGGATCACTATCCTACGTTGCACACTGTTCTGTTCATCCTTGTCTAATATTCCTTTCACTTTTGTTTGAATGCATACTGATAGTCCGTGCTCCTCTCTCCAAGGGGTTTGTTCTGGCACAGACTTTAGGGGGATGTAAACTTCAGGTAGATCTACAATTTGCCTGCGAAGTCGTTTTGCCTGATGCATAAAACTACTTCTTTTCAGTCTTCCCATTGCTAAATTTTGAAATCTGTCTTTCATTGGATGGTTTGGCATGCAGTGGAACTTTTCTGCCTGTGTTAATACCTTTGTGTCTCTGCGTTCTCTAAGTGCTTGTATCCTTCCCATTTTCTCCATCACTAAGTGCCTGATTTTGCACCTTATCCACCTCTTTGAGGGTAGTGTTTCCTGCAGGGCACCATGCTGCTGACCCATATTCCAGATGTGGCCGTATACCTTGTTGGTAAACTTTGTTAAGTATTTTTCCACTAGCTCCTCATGTGGTTCCACTTAATTTTCTCAGGATGGCTAACCTCCTCCTGGCTATTTTGGCTGTCTTGTTGACGTGTTCCCTCCATGTCAACCTATCATCAAATGTAACTCCAAGTTAGGTGGGTTGTTTATCTTCTTTGAGGTGTTCTCCATTTATCTTGATAACTCCAGCTTTTTGTTTTGGGGAGAGGGTGAAAAGCGCAGTGCTACATTTTTCTGTGTTAATGTTTACACACCATCTGTTTGTCCATGAGGTCAAGGCATCAATAGTTCTTTGCAGCATTCTAGTGGTCACTGTTGCTTGCTCATTTGAACACCGTATTACTAAGTCATCTGCATACATTGCAATTTATTTTCCTTGTGGTAGCTCAGCAATCAAGTCATTGATGAAGACCATGAAAAATGTAGGGGAAAGAACCTCTCCCTGAGGCACACCATGACGCAGTAGAATTTTCTTACTCTTGAGGCCATCTAGTTGGACTCTGGCTCTTCTGTTATGTAAGTTATGTTATGTTAGATGGACCTAAAGCTGTGTGGGAATACACTAGATGGACCTAGTGATGTGTGGGAACAGATGGACCTAGAGCTGTGTGGGAACAGATGGACCTAGAGCTATGTGGGAACAGATGGACCTAGAGCTGTGTGGGAACAAACTAAATGGACATAGAGCTGTGTGGGAACAGATGGACCTAGATCTGTGTGTGACCAGATGGACCTAGAGCTGTGTGGGAACAGATGAACCTAGACCTATGTGAGAACAGACAATGGACCTAAGGCTGTGTGGGAACAGACTTGATGGACCTAAGGATGTGTGGGAATAGACTTGATGGACCTAGGCTGTGTGGAAACAAACTGGATGGACGTAGAGCTGTGTGGGAATAAAATTGATTAACCTAGAGCTTAGTGGGAACAGGCTTGATGAATCTAGACCTATGTGAGA
Organism: Ariolimax columbianus; assembly: GCA_036924085.1. NCBI lineage: Eukaryota > Metazoa > Mollusca > Gastropoda > Stylommatophora > Arionidae > Ariolimax > Ariolimax columbianus. The sequence goes on along the minus strand of JAVGWX010000011.1, from coordinate 92,548,216 downwards.
ACCGATGATGGGCATAGAGCTGTGTGAGAACAGACGATTGGCATGTGGTTGTGTGGGAATAGATGATGGACCTAGTGATGTGTGAAAAGAGACTTGATGGAACTAGGGCTGTGTGGGAACAGACTTGATGGACCTAGGGCTGTGTGGAAACAGACTTGATGGACCTAAGACTGTTTTGGAACAGACTTGATGGACCTAAGACTGTGTGGGAATAGACTTGATGGATCTAGGGCTGTGGAAACAAACTGGATAGACCTAGAACTGTGTAAGAAGAGATTTGATGGACCTAGAGCTGTGGGAACAGACTTCATGGACCTAGGGCTGTGGGAACAGACTTCATGGACCTAAGGCTGTGTGGGAATAGACTTCATTCACCTAGAGCTGTGGGAACAAACTTCATCGACCTGGCTGTGTGGAAATAGACTTCATTCACCTAGAGCTGTGGGAACAGACTTGATGGACCTAGGGCTGTGTGGAAATAGACTTGATGAACCTAGGCTGTGTGGGAATAGATGATGGACCTAGAGCTGTGTGGAAACAGACTTGATGGACCTAGGGCTTTGTTGGAACAGACTTGATGGACATAAGGCTGTGTGGGAACAGACTTGATGGACCTAAGGCTGTGTGGGAACAGACTTGATGGACCTAGGGCTGTGTGGGCACAGACTTGATGGACCTAAGGCTGTGTGAGAACAGAACTTAACGTCTTTATAATGGTTTAGAAGACTCTGCAGAGTCTGTATACAACCAGTTTCATTTATATTACCTTGCTCTAAAAGCTATGTGCATCTAATTTATTCTTAAATGCATTAGCTGTCCCTGCCTCCACTACCTCCTATGACAATGCATTCCAAGCATTCACCACTCTCTGACTAAAAAATATTTCCTTATATTTAAAATGGACCTCTCTTTAGTCAACTTGTAGCTATGTCCTCTTCTTCTTGTGGGTGGCTGTATTTGAAAAAAATTGTTATAGTCTAATTTATGAATTCCTCTGATCATCTTATAAACCTGTATTAAGTCACCTCGAATTCTTCTCTCTTCTAGACAATGTAGGCCGGTTTTTCTGAGCCGTTCCTCATAACTGTAATTCTGGAATCCCACTATCATCTTTGTCGCTCTTTTTTGTATTCTTTCTAGCATGTTTATATCCCCTCTATGATAAGGACTCCACACCTGTACACAGTACTCCAATCTAGGTCTAACTAAAGCTTTATACAGTTTGACGATCACTTCCTTGCTCCTATGTTTAATATTTCTTTTTATCATACCTAACATTGCATTTGCCTTTTTCACTGCTACCTTAACTTGCTCACTCACCTTTCCTGTTTGATCTATTATAACCCCTAGGTCCCTTTCCTTATCTATCTTTCTAATATTGTTTTCTCCCATTCTGTAATTATGTTCCATATTGGATCTACCCATGTGGAGGACTGTACATTTATCTACATTAAACTCCATTTGCCAGCTTACAGACCATTCTCAAATTTTATCTAAATCCGACATCAATATATCCACTTCCGCTTTAGATGAGACACTACTGCATAGTTTTGTGTCATCAGCAAATTTTCCAATCATGGATCTCATATCAATGTCCAAATCATTTATATATATCAAGAACAAAATTGGTCCCATAACCGAGCCCTGTGGCACACCACTTTTCACTTCACTCCACTCAGAGTACTCCTTATTTATGCCCACCCTCTGCCTTCTTCCCGTTAACCAATTTTCAATCCATTTTGCAACTTCGCCACCTATTCCATTTGATTTTAACTTTCAAAATAATCTTTGATGAGGTACTCTATCAAAGGCCTTTGCAAAGTCTAGATAAATAACGTCCACTGGCTCCCCTTTATCTACGATTTTGGTAACCTCCTCCATGAATTCTAATAGATTTGTTAAGCATGATCTCCCTCTAGTAAACCCATGCTGACTATTTCTAATTAGATTAAATTTGTCTAAATGCATTACAATGTTTTCTTTGATTATTGACTCTAACAATTTACAGACTATGCTCGTTAACCTCACCGGTCTATAATTTGCCGGATCTGATTTTTTGCCTTTTTTGAATAAGGGGATCACTCCTGCATCTTTCCAATCCCGTGGAACAATCCCTTTTGTAAGTGATTGAGAACATAATATAGCCAATGGTTTTGCTAGTTGGTTTCTAATTTCATACAGCAATTTTGGGTGAATACCATCTTGACCTGGACATTTATTCACTTTCAACCCCTCCAATTTTTTAAAAACCATTTCCTCTGTAATACAGATTGATCTTAATCCCGCTGTATCCATGTCTCTTTGAAAAATATCTATAGGCTCTGGGATCTCGGAGCAGTCCTCCTTTGTGAAGACTGTGCCAAAGTACTGATTGAGCAGATTAGCAGCCTCCCTATTCTCACTTATTATTTTCCCTGTACTGTCTATGAGAGGGCCTACTTTGTCTTTCGTTCTTTGTTTATTTCTAACATAAGAAAAGAAGCTTTTACTGTCAGTCTTGATCCTCTGAGCAAGTTTTTTTTTCAAAGTCTATTTTTGCTGTTTTATTCGCTTTCTGAGATATGTTCTGCTTGTCCAAATATTTTACATATGTTTCTTTTGATTTACCTGCCTCTATATATTTTTGCCATGCTTTATTTTTTTCTCTTCTACATTTCACTACAAATCTAGTTATCCACTTTTTACGCTTGGAGTTTACCTCCCTACATGGAACACATTCCTCTTTTAGCGTTTCTAGAACTGTTTTAAAACTTTCCCACTCCTGTTCAACATCTGTTCCTACAATAATATCTTTCCAGATTATGTGGTTCGCTGCCTCTTTCATCCTCTTAACATCTGCCTTAGAGTAGTCGTATGTTTGCATGTTTATGTTTACTTCTTTCCCTGCAATAAGATCCCAACGGATGATTTGATGGTCACTTGAGCCAAACAGTTCCCCAACGGTAACGTTTTCAATCATATTTTCCTCTGTGGTAAAAACTAGGTCGAGTATGTTTTTGCCTCTGGTGGCTGCTTCTACATGTTGAATTAAAAAATTGTCAGTTATGCACGTAACAAAAGGTTTTGACTCTACAAGTGCTTCTGCCATATCCCATTTTATTTCTGGATAGTTGAAATCTCCCATTAATAATAATTTCCCTTTACTTGCCTTTGCTATGCTACTAATCAGCTCCTCATCTTCCTCTTTTTGACTTGATGGACATCTATAGCATACTCCAATCACTGTTTTTTCACCCCCACTTTCTATTTCTCCCCATACACTTTCATTTTTGTTACCACATGATAAATAATCTTTGATCGTTATATTAACAGAATTTATACAGTATAATAAAACGCCACCTCCCTTAGTCTTGTCTCCAATTATCCTATCTTTCCTTAACATTGTATATCCCTCAATTTCAAGTTCACTATCTGCAATCTCCTCATATGTCCATGATTCTGTTAACCCTATTATATCTGGTTTTTCTTCTTCTACATACAGTTCCTTATTTATGTCCAATCTGCCTTCTTCCTGTTAACCAATTTTCAATCCATTTGGTAACTTTCCCACCTATTGCATGTGATTTTCACTTTTGAAATAATCTTTGATGAGGTACTCTATCAAAGGCCTTTGAAAAATCTAAATAAATAACATCCACTGGCTCCCCTTTATCTTTCATTTTAGTAACTTCCTCCATGAATTCCAATAGATTTGTTAAGCACGATCTCCCTCTAGTAAACCCATGCTGGTTATTTCTAATTAGATTAAACTCGTCTAAATGTATTACAATGTTTTCTTTGATTATTGACTCTATCAATTTACAGACTATGCTCGTTAAACTCACCGGTCTATAATTCGCTGGATCTGATTTTTTGTCTTTATTGAATAAGAGGATCACTCCTGCATCTTTCCAATCCCGTGGAACAATCCCTTTTGCAAGTGATTGAGAACATAATATAGCCAATGGTTTTGCTAGTTGGTCTCTAATTTCATACAGCAATTTTGGATGAATCCCATCTTGACCTGGACATTTATCCACTTTCAACCATTCCAGTTTTTTTTTTAACCATTTCCTCCGTAAAACAGATTGATCTTAATCCCGCTGTATCCATGTCTCTTTGAAAAATATCTATAGGCTCTGGGATCTCGGAGCAGTCCTCCTTTGTGAAGACTGTGCCAAAGTACTGATTGAGCAGATTAGCTGCCTCCCTATTCTCACTTATTATTTTCCCTGTACTGTCTATGAGAGGGCATACTTTGTCTTTCGTTCTTTGTTTATTTCTAACATAAGAGAAGAAGCTTTTACTGTCAGTCTTGATCCTCTGAGCAAGTTTTCTTTTAAGTCTATTTTTGCTGTTTTATTCGCTTTCTGAGAAATGTTCTGCTTGTCCAAATATTTTAAATGTTTCTTTTGATTTACCTGCCTCTATATATTTTTTCCATGCTTTATTTTTAGCTCTTCTACATTTAACTACAAATCTAGTTATCCACTTTTTACATTTGGGATTTACCTCCCTACATGAAACACATTCCTCTTTCAGCGTTTCTAGAACTGTTTGAAAACTCTTGTTCAACATCTGTTCCTGCGATATATCTTTCCAGATTATGTTGTTTGCTGCCTCTTTCATCCTCTTAACATCTGCCTTAGAGTAGCCGTATGTTTGCATGTTTATGTTTACTTCTTTCCCTGCAATAAGATCCCAACGGATGATTTGATGGTCACTTGAGCCAAACAGTTCCCCAACGGTAACGTTTTCAATCATATTTTCCTCTGAAGTAAAAACTAGGTCGAGTTTGTTTTTGCCTCTGGTGGCTGGTTCTACATGTTGAATTAATAAATTGTCAGTTATGCACATAACAAAAGGTTTTGACTCTACAAGTGCTTCTGCCATATCCCATTTTATTTCTGGAAAGTTGAAATCCCCCATTAATAATAATTTCCCTTGACTTGCCTTTTCTATACTACTAATCAGCTCCTTATCTTCTTCTTTTTGACTTGATGGACATCTATAGCATACTCCAATCACTGTTTTTTCACCCCCACTTTCTATTTCTCTCCATACACTTTCATTTTTGTTACCACATGAAAAATCATCTTTGACCGTTATATTAACCCTTTGAACCCTGGTCACCTGGCCTGTAAAACCCCACTCCCCTGGGCTCCTGAAGAAAAAGAGCCAAAAATGGACACCTGAACAAAACTAGTTACAATGACAAAACTAAGTGATCTGTTTCAATTATTTTATCTCAAATAGACTGACCTGATCATCTCCAATATTCCAGCTTATTATGCCAGTCCTCCCAGCCTGTAGACCCACTGACCTGATCATCTCCAATATTCCAGCTTATTATGCCAGTCCTCCCAGCATGTAGACCCATCCTTTAGGCACAGATAAGTTTCACAATGTTTACACCAAAATTTTGTCTTGACTTGTTTGAATGGTCTGTCTTTGTAGGCCATGTTTGGGAAGTCCTTGACATGCTTGTTAAATTTAAATGAGCATACTACACAAACATTATTTCCTGTAGCTTTTGGAGACATTTGTGGATGATGGGAACCAACATTTTGCAGTCTCTGTTGTGCCTCGACACGGTTGTGAAGTTTTGCAGTAGCTTTTCTATAATTCCCAATGAGGGATAAACAAACTTCATTCATGAACATCCCAAATGTCCTGTAGCGTCTTCCTGTTGTATTGTGTGGACTATAATGATCCATAAGTATGTAGGCATTATTACATGCCCACATAAAGAATTTCACAATTAGCCTCCTAGGCCAGTGATAATGCAGTCGTGTCTTGTTGAGACGACAAATTTGGTCGTTGACATCTGTGCCCCCCATGAAAGCATTATAGTCAATACAAAGTTGAGGAGTTGGAACATCTACAGCTGTTCCATCCTTTCTTCTCCTTCTAACAGTTCAAATTTCTGTTGGGTTGTGGTAGTTGGATATAAAATTTACAGGTCTTTGGTCCATCCAGACAAGGCATACAATGTTGTTATGGCAAATAAATTCTGAATGACCCCTGTCCATTTTCTTCTTTCCTGCCAGTACTTTTGGATAAAATTTCCTATTTGTCATTGCTGTACCTACAGCAAGTGTGCCATAATCAGTGTAAAACTTGTCTAAGAGAGTTACACTGTTGTAGAATCTGTCCATAACAACAATATGGTTTTTGTTGACCAAATTCCCAGAAGTTAAAATTCTAATAACGACGCTACCAACAACACCAAGATCTGGAATAATATTGTCTGCTTTTCCAGTGTAGATTTCCAGATTCAGAATATATCCAGAGCTTGCTTCACAAGCCATGTAAGCTTTTATTCTCCACTTTATGGGCTTTGACTTGATATACTGTTTGAAGGCAAGCCTGCTCTTTGAGGGATCATAACTTCGTCTAAGCTCACGTGCTGTGAAGGCGAATAATAGTGCCAAAATTTTGGTAGTAACACATCCAACATAGGCCTTACTTTGTAAAGTTTATCTGCTTTATCCAAAGCCGGGTCCTCCTCATCAACAAGATGAAGAAAAGTCCAGAGAGCAAGGAAGCGATCACGGTCCATCACAGTGCGGAAACCAGGAGTATGAGACACGAAGTTAGCAGACGAGCTAGACCAGTACTCCTCGTAACGTGGTTTACTCACACTGTGTTCCATTTGAAGACGCAGTCCAAAGAATGCTTTCATCTCTGGCACTACTACACTTTAAAAATTGTTGGCATAGTAGCTAGTTGGTTTCTTGCTTCTCACCTGCTCAGCGCGTCGAGTTGTCTGCTCACACAAATTGTGCCAGAAATCATTATCCAGGAAAAGTTCCCAAAATTCACTGGCTTTACTTTCTGGATTAATAGTTTCTGGAATGTTCTCAGGGCCTATCTGCTCCATAAATGTTGTGTCTACTGCAGACACAGGTCTGAATATATTTATTGGAGACCAACCTGCATCAAATTTTCTAGAGACACTATCTGGGAGATGCCCCCTTCCACGCCTCTGTAAAACAGCCTGATCGCCAGAAAAATCAGGAACAGGGTAAGATGTAGCTTCATCAGAGTCTAATGAACACATGTTATCACTCAAATGATCATCTGATTCAACTTCTATATCAGTTTCAGAATAGTTGCTATCTAAATCTAATTCATCGTCCTCCGAATCATTGAGAACAATCTCGACAGCTTGTTCCATTGTAAGCCTTTTATAACGCTCATTTACTGGTTTTTCTGAATGCCTTTTCATCGTGAAAATATTGTTACAATTTGTCGCAATGTGATCAATTCATGGGAGCCACCATTTTGAAGTAACATTCAGGAAGTAGTATGCAAATTCTGCCGTGTCTATCCATACTACGATCGTTGTTATAAGATACGTGTGCTCTACCGGCAAACCGGTGACTCGGGTTATGTACACACACATCGGTTCATCGGGATCATGGGTTCAAAGGGTTAACAGAATTTTTACGGTATAATAAAACGCCACCTCCCTTAGCCTTGTCTCCAACTACCCTATCTTACCTTAACATTGTATATCCCTCTATTTCAAGTTCACTATCTGCAATGTCCTCATATGTCCATGATTCTGTTAACCATATTATATCTCTTTTTCTTCTTCTACATACAGTTCCAGTTCTCTTTTATTTACTATGCTTCTCACATTTTCATAAAAACATTTTAGTTTGTAGTTTTGTAATTTAAAACTTAATGGACTTGTGTGGGAATAGACTTGATTCACCTAGAGCTGTGTTAGAACAAACTTGATGGGCCTATAGCTATTTTGGAACAGATGAACCTAGAACTGTGTGGGAACAGATGGACCTAGAGCTGTGTGGGAACAGATGGACCTAATGCTGTTTTGGAACAGACTTGATGGACCTAGAGCTGTGTGGGAACAGATGGAACTATAGATGTTGGGAACAGATGGACCTAGAGCTGTGTGGGAACAGACTGACCTAGGGCTGTGTGACTAGAGACTTGATGGACCAAAGGCTGTGTGACAAGAGACTTGATGGACAAAGGGCTGTGTGACAAGAGACTTGATGGACCAAAGGCTGTATGACAAGAGACTTGTTGGACCATAGGCTGTGGGACAAGAGACTTGATGAACCAAAGGCTGTTTGACAAGAGACTCGATGGACCAAAGTCTGTGTGACTAGAGACTTGATGGACCAAAGGCTGTGTGACAAGAGACTTGATGGACCATAGGCTGTGTGACAAGAGACTTGATGAACCAAAGGCTGTGTGACAAGAAACTCAATGGACCAAAGGCTGTGTGACAAGAGACTTGATGGACCAAAGGCTGTGTGACAAGAGACTTGATGGACTAAAGGCTGTGTGACAAGATACTTGATGGACCAAAGGCTGTATGACAAGAGACTTGATGGAGAGCTGTGTTGGAACAGAATTTCTTATGGACTGAGCTGTGTGGGAAGTAACTTGATAGACCTAGGGCTTTGCGAGAACAGAATTCTTGATGGGGGTAGACAGACCTAGAGCTGTGTGGGAAGACACTTAGTTATGTGAGAACAGACTTGATGGACCTAGACCTGAGAACAGACTTGATGGACCTAGAGCTGTGTGAGAACAGACTTGATGGACCTAGAACTGAGAACAGACTTGATGGACCTAGACCTGAGAACAGACTTTATGGACCTAGACCTGAGAACAGACTTGATGGACCTAGACCTGAGAACAGACTTGATGGACCTAGACCTGAGAACAGACTTGATGGACCTAGTTATGTAAGAACAGACTTCATGGACCTAGACCTGAGAACAACTTTATAGACCTAGACATTATCTGAGAATAGACTTGATGGACCTAGACCTAAAAACAGACTTGATGGACCTAGACCTATCCGAGAACAGACGATGGACCTAGATCTGAGAACAGACTTGATGGATCTAGACCTATCTGAGAACAGACTTGATGGACCTAGACCTGAGAACAGGCTTGATGGACCTAGTTATGTGAGAAAGACTTGATGGACCTAGACCTGAGAACAAACTTTATAGACCTAGACCTATCTGAGAACAGATTTGATGGACCTAGTCCTGAAAACAAACTTGATAGACCTAGACCTGAAAACAGACTTGATAGATCTAGACCTATCTGAGAACAGACTTGATGGATCTAGACCTGAAAACAGACTTGATGGACCTAGACCTGAAAACAGATTTGATGGACCTAGACCTGAAAACAGACTTGATGGACCTAGACCTGAAAACAGACTTGATGGACCTAGACCTGAGAACAGACTTGATGGTCCTAGACCTATCTGAGAACAGACTTGATGGACCTAGACCTGAGAACAGACTTGATGGTCCTAGACCTATCTTAGAACAAACTTGATGAACTTGAAGCTGTACTTTAAATTTATTTTGACTAGCTAAGCTGATCCTAGACAACTGTACACTTGAGATTCCAACTGGAGGTGTGGTTAGTCATGAATCACTGGTCAGATTTAGATGCTACAACATGCAAACTTCTTCTTCTTCTTCGTACGCAGTCAGACAGTAACCATTATTTTTTCGAAAAAAGCAGCCGTCATCCTGAGGCTGTCGACACTGCCATAGAGCTTGTCTAGTGTTGCCACTGGTGATGGCCACATCTGCTCTCTCTGATCCTCGTATGTCGGGCAGTTTTGCAGCAAATGCTCAGCGGTCATTTTGCCGGTTCCACACAGGCATTCGTCGGTGCCACCTATCTTCAATTTGTTGAATAGGTGGTACCTGAGTCTATTGTGGCCAGTGCGAAGTCTGAAGACCACGACCTGATCTTTTCTGTTCAACTGGTAAAAGGCATCGTTTTTGGTGTAACCAGTATGTTCGGTTTCCCATTTGGTCATGTATCTAGCTCTAATAAGCCGTTTTGACTCTTCGTATGTCATACTAGTATCGGGTTGTGGTAGTTTTGCACCTTCTTTTGCCAGTCTGTCTGCCTCCTCGTTGCCTTGGATGTTGCAGTGAGATGGAACCCACTGCACCACTACTCTTTTTGGTGCGGCCTGCTGGCATAGTTGACAGAGAACTGCTCTTAAATCGTTAAGTTCAGTATTTTTCTGGCTTTTCAGTGCTGTGACTATGGCCAAGGCATCTGTAAGCAGGACTATATGGCTTTCATTCCTTTTACCTGTCACCATTTCTTCCACTGCCGCCCTCAGTGCCTCTGCCTCCGCTCTGAAATTGCTTGTGTATTTTCCAGTACCGAATGACAGTGTTATTTTTCTGCCATTTGGTAGGCTCAGGAATGCTCCTGCCCCTCCGTTCTGTGTTGTATTTGTTACGGAACCGTCGGTGTATGCATGGGTCCAGTCCATGCTTGGGTAGTTTTCCGTAATGAAACTCAGGGTAGTATCTCTTCTTTCTTTTTCAGACTGGCAGTTTTTGTTTCTAATACCTGGTATAATTTCTACCACCTCTGGAAATATATGCTGCCTCCAGGTAGGTTTTCGTACAGTAGGGATGGGCTTTGGTGTGGTTAGTGCGTTCATAGGGTCTTCGTGCATCTTTGCTTTGGCTATTTCTGCAAAGTTTCTTCGCTTTAGCTTCCCATTTCCAAAATTGTTTAGTCTATGGTGCATAGTCTACGTGCAAACGATAGGAGATGGTACAGCCAACTGAGCACAGCCTTCAAATGTTGTAACAGGGTTAACATTTATTGTATCACTTTTATTTCTATCTTATCTTCCTTACCACTATCACTCCTTAACTCACACTTTAATTTAACCACTAACAATTATTTTAAGAAAAGTAAAACAAAAGAATGTTTATTTTACCAATATCATATGCATCATATCAAAACACTAGGCTCATAGATCGTATTATATTGTTCATCAATTATTAATTATTTCTAATGTCTCAAGAAGTTTGTTATCATCACTTCTCTAACTGATTATGATTACTTCTAGAGGTTCGTGCAATTAGCAGAGGACTTACTCTAGCACTAAACTTTACCCAGGGTTCTAATCACATGGTGGGAATCTAGCAATTGTTCTATTTACCGTCTATCTCTGTGCGTTGATATAATGATGTCTATCTACAATTTCTCAGTCCTCATCTATCTGTCCTCGCCCGTCTGATGGCCACCTTTCAGCTTACACAAAATGGATGTCTACCGAGACATGTCTCGTCTCAACGTAAGGCAGATGTCTACTGAACCTCTTGTCTCGTCTCAACATCAGGAAGTCGGCGACTGCATCTGTGCTCTGACTGCAGCTGTCTATGACAGATGACAGTGGTTGTGTTACTGTTGTCAGGACGAGGAAACACACAAGTCACGACAGGTCGTCCAGGAAGACAGCTTCGTGTTGAAGCAACACGTCTCCATCTGACGAGAATGAAGTTGAGTCACGAGAGCAAGGTGTTAGCAACGACGACTCGAACAAAACATCACACGCAGACAGATTCTTACATGTGTGTGGTCTCTCATTGCCTTTCAGTGTTGGTCTGCTTTGGTGGCTTCTAATTCTATCTCTCTATTCAGGTCACTCACTGGCTAAGTTCTGTAGTTTTGTCTATCTACTTGTTCTTGTCCTACTAAACTGCACGGTACAATACCCTTCTCTGCTGCTTCTGACCTGTCCTTAATCTGTCTCCCCCAGCTTATTTGCTAAGCTCCCTGCTTTGGTCAATGACTTCTTCTTTCTTGAGTTCATTTCCCTCAAACTTTATTTGAACTGGCATGTCCCAGAGAAAGGCTGCCTTGTTTTCCAAACTATTGAATGACCTATGGGTTATAGGATTCCCAGTTCAAATCGCGGAAACGAGAACCATTTAGGCTGGACAGCCCCACACTGCATTGTTTGAAAGTTGAGGACAATGCCCCGTTCAATGAACTGAGCCTCTCGGGCAGGGCTCTCCACTTATGTGTGGGTACCACAAATTGTATTTCTAGGGCTTCCCTGGTGTTGGCTTGTTGAACCCTTGTAACTCTGTTACAATATCTACTAAGTGATCTGTTGTGACAGACACAGCCTTCAATATCTAGGAAGAACAGCACTGATTTGAATTTTGAATGCACTGAACAAAGAATGATGGACAGAAAATTCTGAATGCACATTGAGAGATAATGAAGTTGGTTCCGTGTCGTATCTGGTCCCAAAAAAATGCAGTCAAAGAGTACATGTAAAGATCAGTTTTTCATTTAAACTATGAGTTAGTTTACCTTTTACAAACACATCTCCATAGACAAAAAGCCAGCAAGCCTAAGACCAGTAGTCCAGCCATAATTCCCAGAACAGGTACATCTGAAAATGAAAAACATTCAAAATGAATCACATTTAATCAAAGACAGAATCTGTTTGAAGAAGAATAAAGGACATGATTGATCTGTTTGTCTTGAACACATGATGATAATGCTGGCAAATAATAATTGTCACAATATCCAGAATGTATTTTTGTCAACTGCACAATCAGTCACATTTATAATATACTGTAGCACCTGAATAGGTGACAACCAAAGAGTATACTGTAGCACCTGAACAGGTGACAAATAAAGAGTATACTGTAGCACCTGAACAGGTGACAACCAAAGAATATACTGTAGCACCTGAACAGGTGACAACCAAAGAATATACTGTAGCACCTGAACAGGTGACAACCAAAGAATATACTGTAGCACCTGAACAGGTAGGAAACAAACTTGTCTATGTCACTCACTCACTCTCTCACTCACTCACTAACACTACAAATGTGTCCATGTCACTCACTCACTCATCCACTCACTAACACTATAAACTTGTCCATGTAACTCACTCCCTCTTTCACTCACTCACTCACACTACAAACTTGTCCATGTCACTCACTCAATTAACTCACTCACTCACTAACACTACAAACTTGTCCATGTCACTCACTCAACTCACTCACTCACTAACACTACAAACTTGTCCATGTCACTCACTCAACTCACTCATTCACTAACACTACAAACATGTCCATGTCGTTCATTCACTAACACTACAAACTTGTCCATGTCATTCATTCACTAACACTACAAACTTGTCCATGTCATTCATTCACTAACACTACAAACTTGTCCATGTCATTCATTCACTAACACTACAAACTTGTTTATGTCACTCACTCAACTCACTCACTCACTAACACTACAAACTTGTCCATGTCATTTATTCACTAACACTACAAACTTGTCAATGTGACTCACTCAACTCACTCACTCACTAACACTACAAACTTGTCCATGTCACTCACTCACTAAAACTACAAACTTGTCCATGTCACTCATTCACTAACACTACAAACTTGTCCATGTCACTCACTCACTAACACTACAAACTTGTCCATGTCACTCATTCACTAACACTACAAACTTGTCAATGTGACTCACTCAACTCACTCACTCACTAACACTACGAACTTGTCCATGTCATTCATTCACTAACACTACAAACTTGTCAATGTGACTCACTCACTTACTAACACTACAAACTTGTCCATGTCACTCATTCACTAACACTACAAACTTGTCCATGTCATTCATTCACTAACACTACAAACTTGTCCATGTCATTCATTAACTAACACTACAAACTTATCAATGTGACTCACTAACACTACAAACTTGTCCATGTCAGTCATTCACTAACACTACAAACTTGTCAATGTGACTAATTCACTAACACTACAAACTTGTCCCTGTCACTCATTCACTAACACTACAAACTTGTCCATGTCACTCACTCACTAAAACTACAAACTTGTCCATGTCACTCATTCACTAACACTACAAACTTGTCCATGTCACTCACTCACTAACACTACAAACTTGTCCATGTCACTCATTCACTAACACTACAAACTTGTCCATGTCACTCATTCACTAACACTACAAACTTGTCAATGTGACTCATTCACTAACACTACAAACTTGTCCATGTCACTCATTCACTAACACTACAAACTTGTCAATGTGACTCATTCACTAACACTACAAACTTGTCCATGTCACTTTCTCACTCACTCACTCCTGATATAAACATGTCCATGTCACTCATTCATTCCCTCAGTCACTCACTCCCTATATAAATATGTCTATGTCACTCACTAACTCACTCCCGATATAAACTTGTCCATATCACTAACTCACTCTCAATTTAAACTTGTCCATGTCAGTCGCTCACTCACTCCTCATATAAACATATCCATTTCTCTCACTCACTCACTCCCCATATAAACATGTCCATTTCTCTCACTCACTCACTCACACCCACTCACTCACACCCACTCACTCACACCCACTCAACAACCACTCACTCACACCCACTCACTCAACAACCACTCACTCACACCCACTCACTCACACCCACTCACTCACATCCACTCACTCATACCCACTCACTCACCCCCACTCATTCACACCTACTCACTCACACCACCTCACTCACCAACCACTCTCACACTCAATCACTCACCAACCACTCACTCATACTCACCCACTCACTCATACCCCCTCAATCACACCCACTCATTCACACCTACTCACTCACACCACCTCACTCACCAACCACTCTCACACTCAATCACTCACCAACCACTCACTCATACTCACCCACTCACCACCCACTCACTCACACCCACTCACTCACACCCACTCACTCATAAACACTGACTCACACCCACTCATTCACACCTACTCACTCACACCACCTCACTCACCAACCACTCTCACACTCAATCACTCACCAACCACTCACTCACACCCACTCAACAACCACTCTCTCAGACCCACTCACTCAACAACTACTCACTCACACCCACTCACTCACACCCACTCAATCACACCCACTCACTCAACAACCACTCACTCAACAACCACTCACTCACACCCACTCACTCAGACTATGAACTAGACAAACATACTCACACCCACTCATACCCACCCACTCACACCCACCAACTCACTCACAACCACTCACTCAGACCCACTCACTCAACAACCACTCACTCACACCCACTCATTCACACCCACTCACTCACACCCACTCACTCAACAACCACTCACTCACACCCACTCACTCAGACTATGAACTAGACAAACATACTCACACTCACGCATACCCACCCACCCACCCACTCACTCACAACCACTCACTCACACCCACTCATTCACACCCACTCACTCACACCCACTCACTCAACAACCACTCACTCACACCCACTCACTCAGACTATGAACTAGACAAACATACTCACACTCACGCATACCCACCCACCCACCCACTCACTCACAACCACTCACTCACACCCACTCACTCACACTATGAACTAAACAAAAATACTCACACCATGAGCTAAAGACTGTTCCACCATGTTCCCAGTCCGGGCCCTGTCTGCTATAATTGCCACAAGTGACAGTAAAGTTTGGACCTTGGTAATACAGACCAAAAGTCAATCAGATTATGGGCATAAACCAGTCAGTCGTAAGTTATCTCTCAACAGCAGAACTATGACATAAACCATTCAGTCGTAAGTTATCTGTCAACAGCAGAACTATGACATAAACCATTCAGTCGTAAGTTATCTCTCAACAGCAGAGCTATGACATAAACCAGTCAGTCGTAAGTTATCTCTCAACAGCAGAAATATGACATAAACCAGTCAGTCATAAGTTATCTCTCAACAGCAGAACTATGACATAAACCAGTCAGTTGTAAGTTATTTCTCAACAGCAGAACTATGACCTGACATAAACCAGTCAGTTGAAAGTTATCTCTCAACAGCAGAACTTTGACATAAACTACATGTCTATTCCGTAGTTCTCTAACGTCTCCAGTCTGTAATCTGCTGAGATGAGTTCAGCAATAACGTATCATGGTGCTGTGTCAGGTCCCAGTTTGGTAGTGGCTGTTTGAGGTTTGACTTCTCCCTGTTTACACCTCCTATGACATGGACGTAGGGTTGGAATTTAATAAGTCATGTTGTGGCAGTTTCAGTTCCCTGTGGAGCATATGCGTCTAGGGCAGGGGAGAGGATCTAACGACTGTGCTAGGAATCAAAAGTTGCCTGGATGCTGATAGGATGAGCCCAGGGTCAAGGTCACCCCAGGGTCAAGGTCACCTAGTGTGAAACTAGGTCCACTAAAAAAGTGAGAGATAAATATTCACAAGAGGAGGAGAGCTTGGCTAGTTTAGGAACCTGGGTAATATTGATCATTCTGGTCCCAGAGACAATTGGATAGTGGTTAGATTGATAGTTCTGGTATCAGAGACAATTGGATAGTGGTTAGATTGATAATTCTGGTCTCAGAGACAATTGGATAGTGATTAGATTGATAATTCTGGTCTCAGAGACAATTGGATAGTGGTTAGATTGATAATTCTGGTATCAGAGACAATTGGATAGTGGTTAGATTGATAATTCTGGTCTCAGAGACAATTGGATAGTGGTTAGATTGATAATTCTGGTCTCAGAGACAATTGGATAGTGGTTAGATTGACGATAAGAATGCATGCAGCAGGCTGTCACATTTAAAATGACAGTGATCTTTAGTTATTGCAACCAATGGAATTCTAAAGTGATGGCTAGCCAGCCAACTGGGGAGGACAACTAGACATAGAGGTTTCTAGAGCTAAGTAAATAGGCTTTAAAGACAATTCACAGAAAGATTTGAAATTGGAGAGAGAGCATTTACGGTGTAGTTTTTCCATCATACACCTAG
This sequence comes from Ariolimax columbianus, assembly GCA_036924085.1. Taxonomy (NCBI): domain Eukaryota; kingdom Metazoa; phylum Mollusca; class Gastropoda; order Stylommatophora; family Arionidae; genus Ariolimax; species Ariolimax columbianus. The sequence continues at coordinate 92,531,569 of JAVGWX010000011.1, read as the reverse complement.
AGCCTTGAACACACGCTTAAAGGTGCGATTGGTGGACACCAGGTAAACAATATGAGAAGATTATTTGATCACATGCAAGTGAGAAGATTCGTCTCAGTTCGAATTGAGTTGCTCTAGAAAGTCTGACTGTTATCCAGGCCCATTGTATTTGGTGTCTTCTGGAAAAATGGTGGCCCTTCTACAATCAAAGTGGCTCGATAAAGGGTTCTGTGAATCCTAGGGACTGCAATCCCAAAGATACATGAGTTCAGAAAGAGAGGTGCATCACATGAGCCCACAGAGAACAAAATTGTTCAAACACTTGAGAATTGCTAACAGCTGTAAGTGAAACATAGCTCATTTGGCAGATCATTACCGACGTAGAAGATCAGGAGGATGGTAGAAGACGACGGAGATAGAACCATTGATTTGTAATACTATTGAATTAGACTCAGTTTAAAATTGTTGTTATTTCATATGAGACTTAGAACCTGGGTATATGTAGTTTACAGAAGTAACATCAAAATCACTTGCTTGAATCTTCTGTGTTAGTTTAGTATATGATAGTATATGATAGTAAATGATAGTAAATGATAGTATATGATAGTAAATGATAGTATATGATAGTATATGATAGTAAATGATAGTATATGATAGTAAATGATAGTATATGATAGTATATGATAGTAAATGATAGTAAATGATAGTATATGATAGTAAATGATAGTATATGATAGTAAATGATAGTATATGATAGTATATGATAGTAAATGATAGTATATGATAGTAAATGATAGTATATGATAGTATATGATAGTAAATGATAGTATTATTTAGTTTAGAAGTTCCTTTGTTTGTTGAAATTATGTAAGATTTAATGTGTCTACATTTGTGGATATAAGGTTGGACTTTAAGAAGTCATGTATCTACATATGTTCACAGTCTCTGGTTGTACCTGTCACCTGAATCCAGGCAGCGTCAGGAAGCTGTGATGCATTGATCCTGTTTAGCTCTATCACAAAATTCTCATCAGATGACTCCAACACATCATCCTGCCACCAGAAGAGTCCAGAACGGTACGAGGTCCTGAAACAAAAGAGTCCAGAACGATTCTACCATTCTACAGCCCATTCTACAGTTCATTCTATTGTAGAATACCATTCTACAGACCATTCTCCATTCTACAGCCCGTTCTACCATTCTTCAGCCAATTCTACCATTCTTAACTTAACTTAATGTCTTTATACTGGTTTAGAAGACCCTGCAGAGTCTGTATACAACTAGTTACATTTACATCACCTTGCTCTAAAAGCTATGCGCATCCAGTTTATTCTTAAATGCATTTACTGTCCCTGCCTGCACTACCTCCCCTGGCAATGCATTCCAAGCAGACACCACTCTCTGACTAAAGAAATATTTCCTAATATCTAACCTTGACCTCTCTTTAGTCAGCTTGTACAACCCATTCTACAGCCAAATCTAGTTCATTCTATAATTCTACAGCCCATTCTACAATTCTACATCCCATTCTATGGCCTATTTTACAGCCCATTCTACCTTTCTACAGCCCATTCTAACATTCTACATCCCATTTTACCATTTCACAGCCCTTCTACAGCCCATTCTACAGCCCATTCTATAGCCTATTTTACAGCTCATTTTACAGCCCATTCTACCTTTCTACAGCCCATTCTACAAATCATTCTACCATTATATGGCCCATTCTACAGATCATTCTAACATTCTATGGCCCATTGTACAGCCCATTCTACAGCCAATTCTACAGCCTATTCTACAGCACATTCTACGGCCCATTCTACCATTCTACAGCCTATTCTGCAGCCCATTCTACAGCCTATTATACCATTATACAGCCCATTCTACCATTCTACAGCTCATTCTACAGCCATTCTACAGATTATTCTACCATTCTATGGCCCATTGTACATCCCATTCTACAGCCAATTCTATGGCCCATTCTACAGCACATTTTACGCCCATTCTACCATTAAAAAATCCTTCTACATCCCATTTTACAGCCCATTTTACATTCCCAGTTTCATTCTACAGGCTATTCTATAGTCCACTCTACAACCCATTCTACCTTTCTACAGCCCATTCTATGGCCCATTCTACAGCCTATTCCACAGTCTATTCTACCAATCTACGGCCATTCTACAGCCTATTCTATGGCCCATTCAATGGCATATTCCACTGCTCATTCTATGGCCCATTTGACAAACTATTCTACCATTCTACAGGCAATTCTACAGCCCATTATAACATTTTACATCTATTTCTACAGCCCATTCTGCCATTCCATATCCTATTCTTGAGCCCAACCCATGGTCCATTCTACAGCCCATTCTACCATTCTATAGCTAAATTTACAGCCCTATTCTACTATTCTACAGCCTATTATTCCATTCTACAGCCCATTCTACCATTCTACAGCCCATTCTACCATTCTACAGCCCATTAAAAATGTATGTAGCCCATTCGCCAGCCCATCAAACAGTCCTTTCTACAACCCATCCTACCATTCTACAGACAATTCTTCCATTCTACAGCCCATTCTGCCATTCTACAGCTCATTCTGCAATTCTACAGCCCATTGTACAGCTGTCAACAGCCCATTCTACCAATCTAGCACAGTCTAAAGCGCATTCTACGGCTCATTCTACAGCTCATTCTGCCATTCTACAGCTCATTCTGCCATTCTAAAGCTCATTCTACAGCCCATTCTGCCATTCTACAGCTCATTCTGCCATTCTAAAGCTCATTCAACCAATCTATAGCCCATTCTGCCATTCTACAGCTCATTCCGGTTGTTTCCGGTTGTTCAAGATGGTGGTTGGTTTGAATTGACAGAACAGAGATTTATAACGTTTCAGATAAGTATTAGTGTTGACAATTAATTTGTGTAATAATAACATAGTTGTGATTGTAGTTTATTGTAGCATACGTATTTTCAAATATAGTGGCCTTGTTATAACAGATAGTTAGTGACTTGACAGAATTAAATAGCGTAGAACAGTGAGCGGTAGTAACACTCAAGTAACACTAGGCTGACTAGGCCTAGTCGTTTTGATACTTTGTAGAAAGGTAAATACCAGCGACATTTGTTTGTTCCTTTTTTGGCGTTGCTTTAAGAAGTATACATTTTATTAGGTATTAATATAACTTATTGGCTAACGGAAATAAATAGCAAAATTAGTATGGCCACTAAGACGAGACGAACTGCTGCTAGGAAAGGCCAAGTCAGATTATGTGATTTGTGTGGCGAAAATGTTAGTATTACTACAACGTTGGAAGATGAAGGAACCGTTTTATGTAGAATATGTAGAGTTGAAGAGAGGCAGGCACAAATGGAGTGCAATATAAGGGAAAATGAGAAGAGATTAGAGGAGATAGAAAAGAGGCAGATGGAAATAGAAGGGAAACAAGTGAAAATGGAGGAAATTTTAAAGAAGCTGCAGTCAAGGTGAAGTCAAGGAAGTAAGGGAGATTTGAGTGAGGAAACAGCTCACAGGGCAGAGAGCTTTGGAGAGAAGTATGCACATATAGGTGAGGGGTCAGTTTTGGTAGTAGGAGATTCAATGGTGAGAGAGGTTGGCAGACATTTGTCTAAATGACACAACATGTTTGAAAGAATGGATATTGGGGGAGCAAAAATAGAGGACACAGAGGGGAGAATAAAGAGGTTAGATGACAAAGGAAACAGTCATGTGGTAGTATTGGCAGGTACAAATAATGTAAAGAGAGATGGTACAGAAATAATTATGGATAAATATAAAAGTCTTATGAGAACACTTAAGGAAAAAAAGTTTAGAAAGGTCACAATGATGGGCATTTTAGACAGAGCAGATGGGTCAGACTATCTAGATAGCAAAATAATAGGTATCAACCTTAGGTTACAGGTGATGTGTGCGGACATGGGAATGGAATTTATTGATGTTAAAGTAGACAAAAGTAAAATGTTAGATAGGGGAGGTTTACATCTAAATGAGATAGGACAGCATGTTGTAGCAAAGTATATGTTCTATCATTGTGTTAGAAATTTAAACTAGTAAGGCCTATGAAGTATGAGACTAAAGATAGGCCTACAATAGGGTGCTATAGAGGATGTAGTCAAAGGGGTAATTTGGTGTCAGGGAAGTGTGAAATACATAGTAGAAAAGCAAACACTAAAATGATAAAGCGGAAGCAAAAAGAGGAAAACCAACAACATTACAAACTAAAATGTTTTTATGCAAATGTGAGAAGCATAGTAAATAAAAGAGAAGAATTGGAACTGTATGTAGAAGAAGAAAAACCAGATATAATAGGGTTAACAGAATCATAGACATATGAGGAGATTGCAGATAGTGAACTTGAAATTGAGGGATATACAATGTTAAGGAAAGATAGGATAATTGGAGACAAGACTAAGGGAGGTGGCGTTTTATTATACTGTATAAATTCTGTTAATATAACGATCAAAGATTATTTATCATGTGGTAAAAAAATGAAAGTGTATGGGGAGAAATAGAAAGTGGGGGTGAAAAAACAGTGATTGGAGTGTGCTATAGATGTCCATCAAGTCAAAAAGAGGAAGATGAGGAGCTGATTAGTAGCATAGCAAAGGCAAGTGAAGGGAAATTATTATTAATGGGGGATTTCAACTTTCCAGAAATAAAATGGGATATGGCAGAAGCACTTGTAGAGTCAAAACCTTTTGTTACGTGCATAACTGACAATTTTTTAATTCAACATGTAGAAGCAGCCACCAGAGGCAAAAACACACTCGACCTAGTTTTTACCACAGAGGAAAATATGATTGAAAACGTTACCGTTGGGGAACTGTTTGGCTCAAGTGACCATCAAATCATCCGTTGGGATCTTATTGCAGGGAAAGAAGTAAACATAAACACGCGAACATACAACTACTCTAAGGCAGACGTTAAGAGGATGAAAGAGGCAGCGAACCACATAATCTGGAAAGATATTGTCGTAGGAACAGATGTTGAACAGGAGTGGGAAAGTTTTAAAACAGTTCTAGAAACGCTAAAAGAGGAATGTGTTCCATGTAGGGAGGAAAACCCCAAGCGTAAAAAGTGGATAACTAGATTTGTAGTGAAATGTAGAAGAGCAAAAAATAAAGCATGGTAAAAATATATAGAGGCAGGTAAATCAAAAGAAACACATGTAAAATATTTGGACAAGCAGAACATATCTCAGAAAGCGAATAAAACAGCAAAAATAGACTTTGAAAAAAAAACTTGCTCAGAGGATCAAGACTGACAGTAAAAGCTTCTTTTCTTATGTTAGAAATAAACAAAGAACGAAAGACAAAGTAGGCCCTCTCATAGACAGTACAGGGAAAATAATAAGTGAGAATAGGGAGGCTGCTAATCTGCTCAATCAGTACTTTGGCACAGTCTTCACAAAGGAGGACTGCTCCGAGATCCCAGAGCCTATAGATATTTTTCAAAGAGACATGGATACAGCGGGATTAAGATCAATCTGTATTACAGAGGAAATGGTTTTTAAAAAATTGGAGGGGTTGAAAGTGAATAAATGTCCAAGTCAAGATGGTATTCACCCAAAATTGCTGTATGAAATTAGAGACCAACTAGCAAAACCATTGGCTATATTATGTTCTCAATCACTTACAAAAGGGATTGTTCCACGGGATTGGAAAGATGCAGGAGTGATCCCCTTATTCAAAAAAGGCAAAAAATCAGATCTGGCAAATTATAGACCGGTGAGTTTAACGAGCATAGTCTGTAAATTGTTAGAGTCAATAATCAAAGAAAACATTGTAATGCATTTAGAAAAATGTAATCTAATTAGAAATAGTCAGCATGGGTTTACTAGAGGGAGATCATGCTTAACAAATCTATTAGAATTCATGGAGGAGGTTACCAAAATCATAGATAAAGGGGAGCCAGTGGATGTTATTTATCTAGACTTTGCAAAGGCCTTTGATAGAGTACCTCATCAAAGATTATTTCGAAAGTTAAAATCACATGAAATAGGTGGCGAAGTTGCCAAATGGATTGAAAATTGGTTAACGGGAAGAAGGCAGAGGGTGGGCATAAATAAGGAGTACTCTGAGTGGAGTGAAGTGAAAAGTGGTGTGCCACAGGGCTCGGTTTTGGGACCAATTTTGTTCTTGATATATATAAATGATTTGGACATTGATATCTTCTTCTTCTTCTTCTGCGTACACAGTCAGACAGTAACCATTATTTTCTCGAAAAAAGCGGCGGTCATCCTGAGACTCTCGCCACTACCATAGAGCTTGTCTTGCAGTTCCACTGGCAATGGCCACATCTGCTCTCTCTGATCCTCGTATGTCGGGCAGTTCTGCAGCAGATGTTCAGTGGTCATTTTACCAGTACCGCACGGGCATTCGTCGGTACACCCTATCTTCAATTTGTTGAAGAGGTGGTACCTCAGTCTGTTGTGGCCAGTGCGAAGTCTGAAGACAACGACCTGCTCTCTTCGGTTCAACTGGTAATAGGCATCGTTTTTGGTGTAACCAGTATGTTCGGTTTCCCATTTGGACATGTACCTGGCTTTGATAAGCCATTTTGACTCTTCGTACGTCATACTGGTATCTATTTGTGGTAGCCTTGCACCTTCTTTTGCCAGTCTGTCTGCCTCCTCGTTGCCTTGGATGTTGCAGTGTGACGGAACCCACTGTACCACTACCCTTTTTGGTGCGGACTGTTGGCACAGTTTGCAGAGTGCTGCTCTTAAGTCATTAAGCTCAGTGTTTTTCTGGCTTTTTAGCGCTGTGACTACTTCGAGAGCATCTGTCAGCAGGACTATATGGCTCTCATTTTCACTGTGTGTTACCATTTCTTCCACTGCCGCCCTCAGTGCCTCTGCCTCTGCTCTGAAATTGCTCGTGTACTTACCAGTAGCGAATGACAGTGTTATTTTTCTGCCATTTGGTAGGTTCAGGAATGCTCCTGCCCCTCCGTTCTGTGTAGTGTTTGTTACAGAACCGTCGGTGTATGCATGGGTCCAGTCCATGCTTGGGTAGCTTTTCGTTATGAAGCTTAGGGTAGTGTCTCTCCTTTCTTTTTCGGTCTGGCAGTTTTTGTTTGCAATACCTGGTATATTTTCTACCACCTCTGGAAATATATCCTGCCTCCAAGTAGGTTTTCGTACAGTAGTGATGGGTTTTGGTGTTGTTAGTGCGTTTATGGGATCTTCGTGCATCTTTGCTTTGGCTATTTCTGCAAAGTTTCTTCGCTTTAGTTTCCCAGTTCCCAAATTGTTTAGCCTCTGGTACATTGGATGGTCCGTCAGTCTTCGGAGTTTCTCTGACTGCAGCTGGGCTCTGCAGTCTCTTCTGTCGGTCATGGATTGCAGTTTTGTAATCTTTTCAAGTTCTACAATTGGCGACTTCATGCCACCAGTTATGATTCTCATGGCTTGGTTTTGAAGTTTGTTAACTTTATCGAAGTTCGCCTTCGCTGCTGTTGTCCATGCCGCGATGCCATACTCGAGAACTGGTCCCACTCTTCCAGTGTACAGTTTCTTTAGTATGCCTTCGTCTGCTCCCCAGCTTGTGCCAGCAAGTTTCCTCATGATCGCCATTCTTTCTCTGGCTTTCATTCGGTTTCTCTCAATCTGACTTTTCCATGTCATGCGCCGATCAAATGTGACTCCCAAATAGGTTGGGTTGTCGTTTGGCTGCAGGATTTTGCCATTTAGGCTTAATTTGGTACTTTGGGGTTTTAATGAGAGCGAGAATATTGTGCACGTGGTTTTCTCCTCGTTTATTTTGACCAGCCATGAGTTCGCCCACTCTTCCAGCGATGTTAGGGCCGTTTGCATCCGATTTCTTGCTATGGTGAGATTCTTTTCAGAGGTCCACATAGCCAGATCGTCTGCAAACATTGAGCTATGGACTCTTCTTGGTATATTCTCTGTAATATCGTTTATATATACCAGGAAGAGTGTGGGTGACAGTACTCCCCCTTGGGGTACTCCCTGCTCGAGTGTCACCTTTTTGCTCATCTGCCCTTGTACTTGGACTCTGGCCGTTCTTTGTTTGAGGTAGTGGTTGATCCACTTGTACATCTTCCCACAAACATCACTTCTTCTTAGCTTGACTCTAAGTCCATCCTTCCAGACTTTGTCAAATGCCTTTTCCAGATCCACCCAAACAGCTACTGTGTGTTTCTGTGCCTGGTAGGCATCTTCTATCTCCTGGGCTATGAGGATGACCTGGTCCTCAGTGGATCTGTGCTGTCTAAAGCCGGCTTGCTGTGGAATTAGTATTCGTTTTTCTTCCAGATGCCACATCAGTCTGGTGTTTATCATCCGTTCCATCAGCTTGCCGACACAGCTCAGTAGGCTTATGGGCCTGTATCCATTCGGATCTGTTTTGTCCTTTCCTGTTTTTGGTACTGGTACCAGTATTGCATCTTTCCATGCCTGGGGTACAATACCCCTTTTCCAGCTTTGGTTCAGGACTGATAGTAGTTTTTCCTTCGCTGTTTGGCCCAGCCCCATCAGCATTTCGTTTGTTATCCCGTCTTTTCCGGGAGATTTCCTTCTCTTTAGTGTTCTCATAGCCTCTTCCATTTCGCGCATTGTTAGTTTGGCCATCATGTGCTCTTCAGGAGCCGTATTTATGTTTTCGTGCCCCTTTAGCTCTTCGCTAATGTCTGTATGCTTATCTGCAGGGACCTCGATGTGGTTTGCTCTGGCATAGTGATCGACAAAGGCGTTTGCGGCTTTCTTACCTGTGATCAAGTTCTCGCCTTGCTTGATAGTAATTTGTTTATTTGACGGGGTTTCGTCGTTTATGGCTCTGACTAGCTTCCATAGCTTGTTCCCTTCTTTGTCCAGGTTTAAACTTTCCGTTTTATTTTTCCAACTTTCTCTTGCTGTTTGCTTGAGAGTGTGTTTGTACTTCGCCGCGGCGGCTTTGAGGGCGATGTTTGCCTCCACGGATTTTTCTCGTTCTGCCATGTTCCTAGCATTTGTTACCGCATCTTCCACTTTCTGTAACTCATCATTCCAGTAGGGCTTATAGTTTTTCCTAGCTCCTCTTGGGATGGTTTCAGTGGCGGCTTGCATTATTGCCTTGCTTAGGCTCTCTACCATGGGCTTCATTTTGGTGTTTCGTGTGTTGATGGTTTCACACAGCCCATCTGTCAGGATTGCAAATCTGTCCCAGTCGGCTCGTTTGTAATTCCAACGTGGGAGCGGTTTTGTTTCCTGTGGGCCTACTTCCATGTCAATGGTTAGCCTGATCGGCCTGTGGTCGCTACCTGCCAGTTGGTTTAGCACCTGGCGGTCTATTTTATAGTGTATGTCCTGTGTGGAGAAGGCCAAATCTGGAGTCGAGGTGGTATGCCATGTTCTTGAATAGAAGCTAGGGCTATCCTCCGGCCTATTGATTAGGGAGAGATTTGCATCTATCTCCCAATCTTCCACTTCGTCACCTCTGCTGTCTGTGTCAGAGTATCCCCATCTCTCCGAGTGGCTGTTGAAATCTCCAACCACTATGCAGTTGGAGTCTCTGACCTCCATACTCGAGAGCGATAGGTCTCTGTTTGGTGGTCCGTACAGATTGAAAATGCGGAGCTTCGTCTCTTGAGCCATTATGTCAACTCCTACAATTTCTGCTTGTCCGGTGTGATTGACAGGTACCGCGCTACTCGGTATGCTGTTTCTGGTCAGTATCAGGACCCCTCCTTTGTGGCCTTCTCTATCTAGACGGAAAGTCTGGTATCCTCTGATTGAGAATTTATGGTTTTTGTTGAGGTGCGTTTCCTGGATACATGCCACGTCAATCTTACCTTCATGCAGGTGATGTGTTAGGGAAAGTTTTTTGTTAATGACTCCCTCCGCATTCCACTGTAATATTCTGAGGGTCTTGAGGTTTTGGCCAATAGTCGTTTCCCCATAGCCATGTGCCTTGACTCCACGACACATGGGTGGGTGACCACCAGTAGTCAAGGGTGGGCCCCTTCGAGGCGTGGGGCCCGGCGCTATCGCTGCCTGGCGGGTCTCCTCAGGATGAGCGCCATACGTTTTTCGAATAGGTTGTGCTGCCATCATACTGTGATTTACGTTGCACTGTTTTGTTAGGCTTGCGGCCCCGTGCATCCGATTTCAACAGGCGTTTCTGTAGGGATGCCCTCCTTAGCCTTTGGCTGTCCCCAGCCTATCTGCAAGGCAGCAGTTGTTTACGATCAGAGTTTTCTCTCCTATGGAAGTTGTCTTACCAGACTATCGAGTCTTCACTACTCGTGTCTATAGGGTGCAATGATGGTATGTGATATATGAGATGGACTGGTTTACCCGGAAGAGAGGCAGTCCAGTGTGTCTGTATCCCAGGATCGTCACGTCCTGCCAGAAACGTAGCATTTGCATGTGAGTGGGGTATCTCTTTGTCCCTTTATTTTCTTGGCTTCTATGCAGGGATGGTACGCCTAGCATTCCCCGCCACCTGGGATGTTGACACAGTGGGGCAGGTGTACAATGTCCGCTGGTCTGCATCTCTTCTGCGTCCAGCATGATAGTTATGGCTGATAACGTACAGAGGTAGATATCGTAACCGGAGTGCATTTAGCCAGAGGACAAGCCTGGTAATGTCACAGAGATGTTGATCGCCTGGTGTGCGGACAACTCTCATGGTCAGTGGTTGAGTCTTGACAGTTCACAGTGTGGTGGCTGCTCTACTGTTTTCGACACCCCGACCAGGTTCTAAGTCTTTGGTTGGTGTTTTTCGCACCCCATCGCCGTATAGGGTGAGTATCAAGCAGTTTTCCGCCCGCTTTGATTTGCGGGCGGCAAGGACCTCTTACTGTGGCTCTACCTGATAGGGCTGGGGCGCAAGCCCCAGGTCTCGAGCATGTAGGAGCCTCCCATTGCAGTGGTGCTGAGATTTTGGGCGGGATTGCGGCTTTCAAGGGTTCGGCCGTAATCCCCCACATGGTAGCCTCGCGCCCTTGGCTTATCAGCCTGGTACGTGAACCAAAGTGTCTGCGGCTCCTCTCGATTTGAGCTGGTTTTCCGTAGCAACGCCCTGTCATTTGTAGGGTAAAACTGACCTGTCTTCAGATCTATTTCCAGCACCCGTTCACTATTTGGTCAGACGAATTTATTGAGGGCTTTTGTTTGTCAATGACCAGGTATTTGAAATCTGCGGAGTTAAACACGATTTCCGTAGCGTTCTTTCATTTGAGCTGACTTGTCGTCCGTGAGTCTAATACCAGCGTACGTTCATTATTAGACCCAAACGGCAGTGCTCTCAATTTGTCAATTGTTCTACAGTATTGGCGTGTTCAGTCAAATTAAGCCGCAGGTTCCACACCTGGTGGTGCCCTTCCGTCAATTCCCTTAGCGAGATAATCAAGTTTCTTAAAGGGTAGCCCCAAAGATTTTCGAGGGTCTAATTCCAGCACATGTTCTCTATTAGACCCCACTAAGGTGTACTTTTTGATAGTCATTCTGCAGTATTGGCGTGGTAAGTTAACTTAGGTCTCAGGCTCCACTCCTGATAGTGCTCTTCCTTCAATTCCTTTATCATACACTGGATGCAGACAAAACCGAGCCACAGGGGACATAACCCCAGATTTCTGGGGGTCTAAGTCCAGCACCAGTTCCATATTAGACTCCAGAAGAGTGGTCTCGGCATGTCAATCATTTCAGTGTTGGCCGTGTTGAGTCAAATCCATCGACATTTGATAGGGCAGACATTTGAAAGATGCGTCGCCGGCACATGAGGCCATGCGATCAGCACAAAGTTATCCAGAGTCACCAGTGGGGACGCCGCAACCCCGCGAGGGGAAACGACGATTGGTTTTGAACTAATAAAAGCGCTCTTTCCGCGAGGGTCGGAGCTTGGTAAGCATGTATTAGCTCTAGAATTGCCACAGTTATCCAAGTAGGATCGTGTCATCTAAGGAACCTCGACTGATTTAATGAGCCATTCGCGGTTTCACCGTGAGACAGTGTGAACTTAGACATGCATGGCTTAATCTTTGAGACAAGCATATGACTACTGGCAGGATCAACCAGATATCTGTCGGAGACGTACGTACAGCACACACCGGTCGGCGGAGGAAGGGTGTGTAAAAAGCCTCGCTGGGACGACGGCCGCAGGGACCGACTGACGGGACGGACGGTTTGTTCCACCCGTCCCTCACTCCGTCGACCTAGGACCGCCTGACAGGGGCCTCCCACACGCACCAGACGACCGACCGACCGGGCTCGCTCGAGGAGGGATGGCAGCGCTCTGTGCAGAACGGATCCCAACGACCTCGGCGACGAATTTCACTGGGACTAGAGACACAATTTGGCCTGCCCTTCTTCTCCGTAGGGAGAACGCAGGGCCTTGAGGCAACGATTCCTGCTTTCCATTTGCCGGTCACAAGCTCTTTGCGAGAGTCGGACCACCAGCGAGACGTACTGTCGAGCTCTGCTATAAGCCTTAGATAAATCACCACGGACGGACCACGTTTCCTGATACGGACCAGACTAGCGCACCTCGGTGGAGGAGCCACTACCACAAACCGCACCCAATTCGCACTACGGGGAAAGGCAGGCGAGCGTTTTCCGCAAGCCCGCGCTATCGCTCCGCCTGGCGGGACTGAGATCGCTTTACGAACACTGGTTGAAATTGAGTCGCCGCGGCGAGACAACTACCCCAGATGGACATTGATATGAGATCCATGATTGCAAAATTTGCTGATGACACAAAACTATGCAGTAGTGTCTCATCTAAAGCGGAAGTGGATATATTAATGTCGGATTTAGATAAAATTCGAGAATGGTCTGTAAGCTGGCAAATGGAGTTTAATGTAGATAAATGTACAGTCATCCACATGGGTAGATCCAATATGGAACATAATTACAGAATGGGAGAAAACAATATTAGAAAGATAGATAAGGAAAGGGACCTAGGGGTTATAATAGATCATACAGGAAAGGTGAGTGAGCAAGTTAAGGTAGCAGTGAAAAAGGCAAATGCAATGTTAGGTATGATAAAAAGAAATATTAAACATAGGAGCAAGGAAGTGATCGTCAAACTGTATAAAGCTTTAGTTAGACCTAGATTGGAGTACTGTGTACAGGTGTGGAGTCCTTATCATAGAGGGGACATAAACATGCTAGAAAGAATACAAAAAAGAGCGACAAAGATGATAGTGGGATTCCAGAATTACAGTTATGAGGAACGACTCAGAAAAACCGGCCTACAGTGTCTCGAAGAGAGAAGAATTCGTGGTGACTTAATACAGGTTTATAAGATGATCAGAGGAATCGATAAATTAGACTATAACAAGTTTTTTAAAATACAGCCACCTACAATAACACGAGGGCATAGTTACAAGCTGATTAAAGAGAGGTCCAGGTTAGATATTAGGAAATATATTTTTAGTCAGAGAGTGGTGTCTGCTTGGAATGCATTGCCAGGGGAGGTAGTGGAGGCAGGGACAGTTAATGCATTTAAGAATAAACTGGATGCGCATAGATTTTAGAGCAAGGTGATGTAAATGTAACTGGTTGCATACAGACTCTGCAGGGTCTTCTAAACCAGTATAAAGACGTTAAGTTAAGTTAAGTTAAGTTATTCTGCTATTCTACAGCCTCTTCTACCCTTCTACATCCCATTCTACCATTCTACAGCCCATTCTGCCATTGGCTATCCCATTCTGCCATTGGTTATCCCATTCTGCCATTAGCTATCCCATTCTGTCATTCTACAGCCCATTCTACAGATCATTCAACCATCCTACAGTCCATTCTACAGCCAAATCTACAGCTCATTCTACTATTCTACAGCCCATTCTATCAATCTACAGCCCATTCTACCATTCTATAGCCCATTCTACAATTCTACAGCCCATTCTACAGCGCATTCTACAACCTATTCTACAGTCTATTCTACCATTCTGCAACCCATTCTTCCATTCTACAGCCCATTCTACCATTCTACAGCCCATTCAATATTTCTGCAGCCCATTCCATAGCCCATTAAACAGTCCATTCTACTACTCATCCTACAATTCTACGGGCAATTCTACATTTCTATAGCCCATTGTACAGCCGTCAACAGCCCATTCTACCTACAGCCCATTCTTTAGCCCATTTTACCATTCTACAGCCAATTCTACCATTCTACAGATCATTCTACCATTATATGGCCAATTCTACAGATCATTCTAACATTCTATGGCCTCTTGTACAGCTCATTCTACAGCTCATTCTACCATTCTACAGCCCATTGTACAGCTCATTCTACAGCCCATTCTGCCATTCTACAGCTCATTCTGCCATTCTACAGCCCATTCTAGCACCCTACAGCTCATTCTACAGCCCATTTTACCATTCTACAACCCATTGTACAGCTCATTCTACAGCCCATTCTACCATTCTACAGCCCATTGTACAGCCCATTCTACCATTCTACAGCCCATACTACCATTCTACAGCTCATTCTACAGCTCCTTCTACAGCCCATTCTACCATTCTACAACCCATTCTAGCACCCTACAGCTCATTCTACAGCCCATTTTACCATTCTACAACCCATTCTAGCATTCTACAGCCCATTCTACCATTTTACAGCCCATTCTATAGCTCATTCTACCATTCTACAGCCCAATCTGCCATTCTACAGCCCATTCTACCATTCTACAGCACATTCTACAGCTCATTCTACCATTCTACAGCCCATTCTACCATTCTACATCCCAATCTGCCATTCTACAGACCATTCTACAGTTCATTCTACAATTCTACAGCCCATACTACCATTCTACAGTTCATTCTACAGCTCCTTCTACAGCCCATTCTACCATTCTACAACCCATTCTAGCATCCTACAGCTCATTCTACAGCGCATTCTACAGCCCATTCTACCATTCTACAACCCATTCTAGCATCCTACAGCTAATTCTACAGTGCATTCTACAGCCCATTCTACCATTCTACAACCCATTCTAGCATTCTACAGCCCATTCTACCATTCTACAGCTCATTCTACAGCGCATTCTATCATTCTACAGCTCATTCTACAGCCCATTCTACCATTCTGCAGCCCATTCTACCATTTTACAGCCCATTCTGCCATTCTACAGCTCATCATTCTACCATTCTACAGCCCATTCTACCACTCTACAGCCCATTCTGCAATTCTATAGCTCATTCTGCATTTCTAAAGCCCATTCTGCCATTCTACAGCTCATTCTGCCATTCTACAGGCAATTCTACCATTCTATAGCACATCCACCATTCTTCAGCCCATTCTATATCCTATTTGACAGCTCATTTTACAGCCCATTCTACTTTTCTACAGCCCATTCTACAAATCATTCTACCATTATATGGCCCATTCTACAGATCATTCTAACGTTCTATGGCCCATTCTACAGATCATTCTAACATTCTATGGCCCATTGTACAGCCCATTCTAGAGTCAATTCTTGAGCCCATTTTACAGCACATTCTACAGCCCATTCTACAATTCTACAGCCTATTCTGCAGTCCATTTTACAGCCTATTCTACCATTCTACAGCCCATTCCACCATTCTACAACTCATTCTACAGCCCATTCTACAGCCATTCTACAGATTATTCTACAATCCTATAGCCCATTCTACAGCCCGTTTTACAGCCCAATTTACTTCCCAGTTTCATTCTACAGCCCATTCTACCATTCTACAGCCAATTCTACAGCCCATTCTACAGATTCTACAGCCCATTCTACAGATTCTACAGCCCATTCTACCATTCTACAGCTCATTCTACCATTCTACAGCCCATTCTACAGCTCATTCTACCATTCTACAGCCCATTCTACAACTACAGCCCATTCTGCAATTCTACAGCTCATTCTGCCTTTCTAAATCCCATTCTGCCATTCTACAGCCCATTCTACAACTACAGCCCATTCTGCCATTCTACAGCTCATTCTGCCATTCTACAGCTCATTCTACCATTCTACAGCCCATTCTGCCATTCTACAGCTCATTCTACCATTCTACAGCCCATTCTGCCATTCTACAGCTCATTCTACCATTCTACAGCTCATTCTACCATTCTACAGCCCATTCTGCCATTCTACAGCTCATTCTACCATTCTACAGCCCATTCTGCCATTCTACAGCTCATTCTACCATTCTACAGCTCATTCTACCATTCTACAGCCCATTCTGCCATTCTACAGCTCATTCTACCATTCTACAGCCCATTCTGCCATTCTACAGCCCATTCTGCCATTCTACAGCCCATTCTGCCATTCTACAGCTCATTCTGCCATTCTACAGCCCATTCTGCCATTCTACAGTTAATTCTACCATTCTACAGCCCAAACTAGCATTCTACAGCTCATTCTACTCCTCATTCTACAGCCCATTCTAGCACCCTACAGCTAATTCTACAGCGCATTCTACAGCCCATTTTACCATTCTACATCCCATTCTACCATTCTGCAGCCCATTCTATCATTTTACAGCCCATTCTGCCATTCTACAGCCCATTCTACCATTCTACAGCCGATTCTATAGCTCATTATACCATTCTACAGCCCATTCTGCCATTCTACAGCCCCTACTACAATTCTACAGCCAAATCTACAGCTCATTCTACCATTTTACAGCCCATTCTGCCAATCTACAGCCCATTCTACCATTCTACAGCCCATTCTACAGCTCATTCTACCATTCTACATCCCAATCTGCAATTCTACAGCCTATTCTACCATTCTACAACCCATTCTAGCATTCTACAACCAATTCTAACATTCTACAGCCCATTCTACCATTCTGCAGCCCATTCTACCATTCTGCAGCCCATTCTACCATTTTACAGCCCATTCTGCCATTCTACAGCCCATTCTGCCATTCCATATTCTATTCTTGAGCCCAACCCATGGTCCATTCTACAGCCCCATTCTACCATTCTATAGCTAATTTTACAGCCCTATTCTACTATTATACAGTCCATTCTTCCATTCTACAGCCCATTCTACCATTCTACAGCCCATTCTACCATTCTACAGCCCATTAAAAATGTATGTAGCCCATTCGCCAGCCCATTAAACACCATTCTACAACCCATCCTACCATTCTACAGACAATTCTTTCATTCTACAGCTCATTCTGCAATTCTACAGCCGATTGTACAGCTGTCAAAAGCCCATTCTACCAATCTAGAACAGTCTAAAGTGCATTCTACAGCTCATTCTGCCCTTCTACAGCTCATTCTGCCATTCTACAGCTCATTCTGCCATTCTACAGCTCATTCTGCCATTCTAAAGCTCATTCTACAGCTCATTCTGCCCTTCTACAGCCCATTCTGCCCTTCTACAGCCCATTCTGCCATTCTACAGCTCATTCTGCCATTCTAAAGCTCATTCTACAGCTCATTCTGCCCTTCTACAGCTCATTCTGCCATTCTACAGCTCATTCTGCCATTCTAAAGCTCATTCTACAGCTCATTCTGCCATTCTAAAGCTCATTCTACAGCCCGTTCTACCCTTCTACAGCCCATTCTACCATTCTACAGCCTATTCTGCAATTCTACATCCCATTCTACCATTCTACAGCCCATTCTACCATTCTACAGCCCATTCTGCCATTGGCTATCCCATTCTGCCATTGGTTATCCCATTCTGCCATTGGCTATCCCATTCTATCAAACTACAGCCCATTCTATCAATCTACAGCCCATTCTGCCATTCTACAGCTCATTCTGCCATTCTACAGCTCCTTCTACAGCCCATTTTACCATTCTGCAGCCAGTTCTACCATTTTACAGCCCATTCTGCCATTCTACAGCCCATTCTACCATTCTACAGACCATTCTACCATTCTACAGCCCATTCTACCATTCTATAGCCCATTCAGTCATTCTACAGCCCATTCTACAGCTCATTCTACAGCTCCTTCTACAGCCCATTCTACCATTCTACAGCCCATTCTGCCATTCTACAGCCCATTCTACCATTCTACATCCCATTCTACCATTCTACATCCCATTCTACTATTCCACAGCCCATCCTACCATTCTACAGCCTATTCTACAGGCTATTCTACAGCCCATTCTACCATTCTACAGCCCATTCTACCATTCTACAGCCCCTTCTATAGCCCATACTACCATTCTACAGCCCATTCTGCAGCCCATTCTACAGCCCATTCTACCATTCTACAGCCCATTCTACAGCCTATTCCACAGCCCATTCTACCATTCTACAGCCCATTCTACCATTCTACAGCCCATTCTGCAGCCCATTTTACAGCCCATTCTACAGCCTATTCTACAGCCCATTCTACAGCCTATTCTACAGCCCATTCTACAGCCTATTCTACAGCCCATTCTACAGCCCATTCTGCAGCCCATTCTACAGCCCATTCTACTATTCTAATCTGGACATACATTATCCGATTTTGACATTATTAGCTAAATTAACAAGTTCAAAGCGTGTTATATGAGTGTTAAACAGGTATTCAAAGATTGTCAAACAGGTGTTTAACATGTGTTCAGATAGTGTTGAACAGGTGTTCAATAGTGTTCAACATGTGTTCAAAGAGTGTTAAACATGTGTTATTCTTCTTCTTCTTCTTCGTACGCAGTCAGACAGTAACCATTATTTTTTCAAAAAAAGCGGCGGTCATCCGGAGGCTGTCGACACTGCCATAGAGCTTGTCTTGCAGTTCCACTGGTGTTGGCCACATCTGCTCTCTCTGATCCTCGTATGTCGGGCAGTTTTGCAGCAGATGTTCAGCGGTCATTTTACCAGTACCGCATGGGCATTCGTCGGTACCACCTATCTTCAATTTGTTGAATAGGTGGTACCTCAGTCTATTGTGGCCAGTGCGAAGTCTGAAGACAACGACCTGCTCTCTTCTGTTCAACTGGTAATAGGCATCGTTTTTGGTGTAACCAGTATGTTCGGTTTCCCATTTGGTCATGTATCTGGCTTTGATAAGCCGTTTTGACTCTTCGTACGTCATACTAGTATCTGTTTGTGGTAGTCTTGCACCTTCTTTTGCCAGTCTGTCTGCCTTGGATGTTGCAGTGTGATGGGATCCACTGTACCACTACCCTTTTTGGTGCGGACTGCTGGCACAGTTTGCAGAGTGCTGCTCTTAAGTCGTTAAGCTCAGTGTTTTTCTGGCTTTTTAGCGCCGTGACTACGGCGAGAGCATCTGTAAGCAGGACTATATGGCTTTCATTTTCTTTATGTGTCACCATTTCTTCCACTGCCGCCCTCAGTGCCTCTGCCTCCGCTCTGAAATTGCTTGTGTACTTACCAGTAGCGACTGACAGTGTTATTTTTCTGCCATTTGGTAGGTTTAGGAATGCTCCTGCCCCTCCGTTCTGTGTAGTGTTTGTTACAGAACCGTCGGTGTATGCATGGGTCCAGTCCATGCTTGGGTAGTTTTCCGATATAAAGCTTAGGGTAGTATCTCTCCTTTATTTTTCAGTCTGGCAGTTTTTGTTTCCAATACCTGGTATATTTTCTACCACCTCTGGAAATATATCCTGCCTCCAGGTAGGTTTTCGTACAGTAGTGATGGGTTTTGGTGTTGTTAGTGCGTTTATGGGATCTTCGTGCATCTTTGCTTTGGCTATTTCTGCAAAGTTTCTCCGCTTTAGTTTCCCATTTCCCAAATTGTTTAGTCTCTGGTGCATTGGATGGTCAGTCAGTCTTCGGAGTTTCTCTGACTGCAGCTGGGCTCTGCAGTCTCTTCTATCGGTCATGGATTGCAGTTTTGTAATCTTTTCAAGTTCTACAATTGGCGTTGACTTCATGCCTCCTGTTATAACTCTCATGGCTTGGTTTTGGAGGTTGCTAATTTTGTCGAAGTTCGCCTTTGCTACTGTTGTCCATGCCGCAATGCCATACTCGAGAACTGGTCTCACTCCTCCAGTGTACAGCCTCTTTAGTATGCTTTCGTCTGCTCCCCAGCCTGTGCCAGCAAGTTTCCTCATGATTGCCATTCTTTCTCTGGCTCTCATTCGGTCTCTCTCGATCTGACTTTTCCATGTCATGCGCCGATCAAATGTGACTCCCAGATAGTTTGGGTTGTCGTTTGGCTGCAGGAATTTGCCATTTAAACTTAATTTGGTATTTTGGGGTTTGATTGAAAGCGAGAATATTGTGCATGTGGTTTTCTCCTCGTTTATTTTGACAGCCATGAGTTCGCCCACTCTTCCAGCGATGTTAGGGCCCGCTGCATCCGATTTCTTGCTATGGTGAGATTCTTTTCAGAGGTCCACATAGCCAGATCGTCTGCAAACATTGAGCTATGGACTCTTCTTGGTATATTCTCTGTAATGTCGTTTATATACACCAGGAAGAGTGTGGGTGACAGTACTCCCCCTTGGGGTACTCCCTGCTCGAGTGTCACCTTTTTGCTCATCTGCCCTTGTACTTGGACTCTGGCCGTTCTTTGTTTGAGGTAGTGGTTGATCCACTTGTACATTTTCCCACAAACTTCACTTCTCCTTAGCTTGACTCTAAGTCCATCTTTCCAGACTTTGTCAAATGCCTTCTCCAGGTCCACCCAAATCGCTACTGTGTGTTTCTGTGCCTGGCAGGCATCTTCTATTTCCTGGGCTATGAGGATGACCTGGTCCTCAGTGGATCTGTGCTGTCTAAAGCCGGCTTGCTGTGGAATTGGTATTCGTTTTTCTTCCAGATGCCACATCAGTCTGGTGTTTATCATCCGTTCCATCAGCTTGCCGACACAGCTCAGTAGGCTGATAGGCCTGTATCCATTCGGATCTGTTTTGTCCTTTCCTGTTTTTGGTACTGGTGCAAGTATTGCGTCTTTCCATGCCTGGGGTACAATACCCCTTTTCCAGCTTTGGTTCAGGACCGATAGCAGTTTCCTCTTCGCTGTTTGGCCCAGCCCCATCAGCATTTCGTTTGTTATCCCGTCTTTTCCGGGAGATTTCCTTTTCTTCAATGTTCTCATAGCCTCTTCCATTTCGCGCATTGTTAATTTGGCCATCATGTGCTCTTCAGGTGCCGTATTGATGTTGTCGTGCCCCTTTAGCTCTTCGCTAATGTCTGTATGCTTATCTGCAGGGACCTCGATGTGGTTTGCTCTGGCATAGTGATCGACAAAAGAAACATGTGTTCAAAGAGTGTTAAACAGGTGTTCAATATGTGTTCAAAGAGTGTTAAACAGGTATGCAATAGGTGTTAAACAGGTGTTTAAAGAGTGTTAAATAGGTGTTCAGAATAAACACATTATCAGACTACATTCTACATGATGAACTAGAAAAAGGCTGCGCAGAGACATCTAAAATAAGACTTTTATTTAGTGTAACACTTGACAAAAATGTCTTTCGCACAACTGGCGAAGAATGTATCCAGTGACCTGTGACCAAT
Organism: Ariolimax columbianus; assembly: GCA_036924085.1. Classification (NCBI taxonomy): domain Eukaryota; kingdom Metazoa; phylum Mollusca; class Gastropoda; order Stylommatophora; family Arionidae; genus Ariolimax; species Ariolimax columbianus. Next base: position 92,510,219 of record JAVGWX010000011.1, on the reverse strand, counting down.
CCAGATGCTTTTGTTCTAGTATGCTCTATTGGTCTGGGTTAAAGAATCTATAGGAACAATGAGTGCTCTCTTACCTTTGTTTTGTGCCAGATAAGCTGAGAAAGGCAGAGCCTGTAAGCCTGACATCAATAAGTCTAATGCTGATATCCTCTGATGTATTCGATTGTGAAGTTATTTGACAAGAACACACGACAGAGTCAAAGGTATTCATCAAATAGGAGGTCTTGTTGAAGAAAATATGGGCCTCTTTTATGCCTGAGTTAGTCCTGTTATTCTCATCACAGATCTCCATAAAATATGTCTGGATCTTCTCTGGACACAAGAACAAAACCATGCAAACAGAAATTCATTTCACAAACTAACACAATCAGTTGTTTCTGTGTGTTGGGGTGTGTGTGTTTATCATGGTCTTGGAGAAGTCAGTCTTGGCATGTGTGTGTGTGTTTATCATGGTCTTGGAGAAGTCAGTCTTGGCATGTGTGTGTGTGTGTGTTTATCATGGTCTTGGAGAAGTCAGTCTTGGCATGTGTGTGTGTGTGTTTATCATGGTCTTGGAGAAGTCAGTCTTGGCATGTGTGTGTGTGTGTGTTTATCATGGTCTTGGAGAATTCAGTCTTGGCATGTGTGTGTGTGTGTTTATCATGGTCTTGGAGAAGTCAGTCTTCGCATGTGTGTGTGTGTTTATCATGGTCTTGGAGAAGTCAGTCTTGGCATGTGTGTGTGTTTATCATGGTCATGGAGAAGTCAGTCTTGGCATGTGTGTGTGTGTGTTTATCATGGTCTTGGAGAAGTCAGTCTTGGCATGTGTGTGTGTGTGTTTATCATGGTCTTGGAGAAGTCAGTCTTGGCATGTGTGTGTGTGTTTATCATGGTCTTGGATAATTCAGTCATAGCATGTGTGTGTGTGTTTATCATGGTCTTGGAGAAGTCAGTCTTAGCATGTGTGTGTGTGTGTGTGTTTATCATGGTCTTGGAGAAGTCAGTCTTAGCATGTGTGTGTGTGTGTGTTTATCATGGTCTTGGAGAAGTCAGTCTTAGCATGTGTGTGTGTGTTTATCATGGTCTTGGAGAAGTCAGTCTTAGCATGTGTGTGTGTGTGTGTGTTTATCATGGTCTTGAAAAAGTCAGTCTTAGCATGTGTGTGTGTGTGTGTTTATCATGGTCTTGGAGAAGATAACCCTTCTACTCTTGTGGTTTCTGAATCCTTGATACACATTAATGTTGATATTAACTCTACAATGAATACTAATGTTTGTACTGACTCCATGATATAACTAATGTTTGTACTGACTCCATGATATAACTACTGATGGTACTGACTCCATGATATAGCTACTATTGGTACTGACTCTATGATACATAGAAATTTAGACTTTCCACTACTGTAATACAAAGCAATGTTGGTACAGATTTTGTAACTTAACTTAACGCCTTTATACTGGTTTAGAAGACTCTGCAGAATTTGTATACAATCAGTTTCATTTACATTACCTTGCTCTAAAATCTATGCGCATCCAATATATTCTTAAATGCATTAATTGTAACTGCTTCCACTACTTCCTGTGCAATGCATTCCAAACATACAATACTCTCTGACTAAAGAAATATTTCCTAAAAACTAATCTGGACATTTCTTTAGTTAATTTGTAGCTATGCTCTCTTGTTCTTGTAGGTTGCTGTATTTTGAAAAAATTGTTATAGTCTAATTTATCCGTTCCTTTGATCATCTTATAAACCTGTATTGTCACCTCAAATACTTCTCTCTTCTAGACACTGTAAGCCGGTTTTTCTCTTTCCTCATAACTGTATTTCTGGAAGTCCACTTTCAGCTTTTTCGCTCATATTTGTATCCTTTCCAGCATGTTTATATCTCTTCTAGGATGGTAATTCTCCAGGCATCATTCTACGTTTTATAATTTGTTTAACCTCAATTCCCCGGGTGGCACATTTACTCTTTGCATCCTCAACAGCAGGTACATAAATCTTTTCGAATTTCTTTCAGTTTATTTTCAGCTGCATCCTTGAAATTAATGGTAGGATCCTGCAGTCGCTTCTGTATCCAGTTTATTTTTCCAAGGATGGTGTTCCAGAAATAAAGCAAAGCAATACAATTAAAATTAGGAATGGTTTGCAGAAGTCCATTTGCATCAGCTCTAGTATCAGGTGTCTGTTGTCTATTTTTGGCAAGTTCCTCGAGTAAACTAAATAGTCCACACAATCCTTCATCAGTTGCTTTAACAACTTCTGCTCGTGCTCAGATTCAGGTTTAACTGTTATCCTCAGTTTTTGTATTAGTTCTTCCCAGCAAAGTGTAGAAGTTGAGTCACCTTCATACTGTTAAACCACACCACATTGCTGGGAGTCGAGTCACCTTCCTAATGTCAAACCAGCTAACAGATTCATTCACAAAGTCCACCAAGTTTAGCCTTGATATGTTTAGGTAGACAAGCTCTAGCTCCCAGAGGGTTGCATGCCTCTCGGCCACCCTCACCTGGTTTTGCCAATTGAACCTGTGTCCAAGGGTGTGGCACCAGCTACAGACTGCTTTAAGCCCCATGTGACAGCTCGCTAAAAAGTGGGGACCAAGGGATGGCTAACCACTTCCCCTGGAAGTACTGGGAGGGCTAACCACTTCCCCTGGAAGTACTGGGAGGGCTAACCCCTTCCACCAGAAATACAAGGAGGGCTAACCACTTCCCCTGGAAGTACTGGAAGGGCTAACCACTTCCCCTGGAAGTACTGGGAGGGCTAACCCCTTCCCCTGGAAGTACTAGGAGGGCTAACCACTTCCCCTGGAAGTACTGGGAGGGCTAACCCCTTCCCCTGGAAGTACTAGGAGGGCTAACCACTTCCTCTGGAAGTACTGGGCAGGCTAACCCCTTCCACCAGAAATACAAGGAGGGCTAACCACTTCCCCTGGAAGTACTAGGAGGGCTAACCACTTTCTCTGGAAGTACTGGGAGGGCTAACCACTTCCTCTGGAAGTACTGGGAGGGCTAACCACTTCCCCTGGAAGTACTAGGAGGGCTAACCACTTCCCCTGGAAGTACTAGTAAGGCTAACCACTTTCCTTGGAAGTACTGGGAGGGCTAACCACTTCCACTAGAAGTACAAGGAAGGCTAACCACTTCAACCAGAAGTACAAGGAGGGCTAATCACTTCAACCAGAAGTACAAGGAGGGCTAACCACTTCAACCAGAAGTACAAGGAGGGCTAACCACTTCAACCAGAAGTACAAGGAGGGCTAACCACTTCAACCAGAAGTACAAGGAGGGCTAACCACTTCCACCAGAAGTACATCTTCACAGATGTGCTACTTTTCTCTACCAGAGTCATGTTGGTGCAGACTCTCTGACACAGGATGATATTGGTAATACTGGTAATGATAACACAAAGATGATGTTGGTGATGTGAAACATATATAGACGTGTGTGAAGAACTCACAATGACTTACCAGTGACTACACAGATGTAATCGAAATCCAGTAATGTGTACTCTGGTAAACGAAATGATCCGCCCTGAACAATCTTACTGACAAGTGAAGAATTGACTTGACCAGTTTTTTTATAACTGAATCCTTCCATGACCGGCATTAGAAGCCTCTTCAATTCTTCTTTGTTTGTTCTCATGAGACAGGACGCATTCAATGTCATATTATATTCAAGCTTTACAGAATTCTCTCCGGGACAATCCTTGATGTTGTCCTTAGGAAGATGCAGAGACAAGTTTGTTAACATGAAATTGCCTTCTGGGCAAACGAAAGTGGACTTTATCGGATCTTGGGACGATGTATTTGATAGACATAAGAGTAGCTTTTCATTATTAATTGCCAGTTGATGACTGCAGGCATGGCTGTACAGGTCTTGGCCTAAACAAAGCATAAACATATCATTGTACAGATATCTTTAAGATAAAAAGGGAACATATTGGTACAGCAGATGGTAGGAGGGGAACATGTTGGTACAACATATGGTAGGAGGGGAACATGTTGGTACAACATATGGTAGGAGGGGAACATGTTGGTACAACAGATGGTAGGAGGGGAACATGTTGGTACAACATATGGTAGGAGGGGAACATGTTGGTACAACATATGGTAGGAGGGGAACATGTTGGTACAACATATGGTAGGAGGGGAACATGTTGGTACAACAGATGGTAGGAGGGGAACATGTTGGTACAGCAGATGGTAGGAGGGGAACATGTTGGTACAACAGATGGTAGGAGGGGAACATGTTGGTACAGCAGATGGTAGGAGGGGAACATGTTGGTACAACAGATGGTAGGAGGGGAACATGTTGGTACAACAGATGGTAGGAGGGGAACATGTTGGTACAGCAGATGGTAGGAGGGGAACATGTTGGTACAACAGATGGTAGGAGGGGAACATATTGGTACAACAGATGGTAGGAGGGGAACATGTTGGTACAACAGATGGTAGGAGGGGAACATGTTGGTACAGCAGATGGTAGGACTGATATCTTCTTGGTGGCGACAGGGGTCGTGTAGATGAAATGATAATAATAATTGTGTTGGAACTAATGATTGCAAAAAAGATGATATATATTAGTAATGATGATGATGGTGGGTGCCTTGGTAGCGAAGTGGTTAGTGCACAGGTTTCCCAGTCAGGCGATCAGGGTTCAATCCCCAGTTGGTGCAGGATTTTTATTCTGATCACAAACCGGCAACTTTGGTCGACCCAGCCTCAGAAATTGGGTCCCAGAAAACCTGAGAAGTAAAAGCGGTTGGAGTGATGTGTAACAGTTCCAGCTAGAGTATGGGCATTAAGGGCAGGGGTGATTGGGCTGGCGACTCTGGGAACAAAAGTTACCTGAATGTGTGCCAAGGTCAATCACCGTCTTGACAAAGTTGACAAAGGAAACGAGAGGTTAGGGGAAGAATGTGTCTGGAACATGGTTCATGTTCATGGTTCTGTTGGGGGTTCAGAGCTGACACTCTGGCGTTCTGATTTAGCGTAGTGGGGGCGGGATTGGTGACAATCAGAGGCCACCACGGCCTGCTATGACATTTAGAGTGACAGGAATTCGGAGTTATTCATCCAATAACAGCTAGTTGGAGGTAAATCCAAATTAGAGTGATGGCTAAATCAGACAACCGACAGAAGACCATTGGGCAGCCATGAACTTGGTTGAGACTAACAAATACTCGGCAAAGATGAACTCAAGACTGGCCTGGAGAGAAAGACTAGCTAGCAGGCTGACTAGGAGAGCGATTGATAGGCTGCTAGTAGCTAGAAGGCTGAATAGGAGAGTGAGAGTTGAATGTGAGTTTGCAGGGTGACTGAACCAGCATACACCTTTGAGTTTTGGCCAGTCGCTCTTTAAGTGTGTGTGTGTTGGACACCCTGTTAACAGTAAGAGATCTGAATGTGTGTCGTATGTGCAGGACACAGAGTAAACCATGCGTGATCTAGTTACAGATGAATGTAAGAATACATGAAGAGATTAAGTAAGAGGTCTGAATGTCTGTGATATTGGCCAAGACACTTTGGGAACGATGTATGTTCTAAGGTATGTGTATGCACAGATCGACTGAGTGTGTGACCATAAGTGAGTACGTGATTCCGACTTTAAGTGACGTGATTGAATTGCATATGAATGAACAGAACAACTGACTGAAGGGATCGGAGTGTGTGTGGATGTACAGATTACCTGAGTATACGTGAACTAATTGTATATGGATGTACAGATTACCTGAGTATACGTGAACTAATTGTATATGAATGTACAGATTGAGTATACTTGAACAAATTTTTGTGTGTTTTTTTTTGGCTTTTGTTATGTTTTGTTGCGTTCGCCTTATTTTTCTAATCCCCAAGGCGGTGTGCGTTGCACTGTGTTTTTATGTTGCGCCTGTCGGTCCAGTGCATCCGACTTCAGCACACATTTTTATATAAGGGTTTGCTTCCCCTGGGTAACGGCCGGTGCTGTGATGGGGATCCTACCCAGCACCTTCGGATTGTGAGCCGTGCCACTTAACCACTAGGACACGCCTGTATATGGATGTACAGATTACCTGAGTATACGTGAAATAATTGTATATAGATGTACAGATTACCTGACTGAAGAGATCTGAGTGTGTGTTAATGCATAGAACGACAGAGTACATAATCCGATCGTGAGGACGAGTTTGTTGAGAGTGTATTGAATGTGCAGATAAGAGGAGGGTAGCAGCTAGAATCTTGGGTTAGGTAGGTTGGAGGAGTTAACAAAAGATAGTGATTAAATCCTCCGCTGAAGTACAAATGTTTATACATTAGGATTGTCTAGTTTAGACGTATATTTTTTTTCTTTTTGCTAATATTGTTTTAATTATTTTTTTATTAATAAATGATGTTATGTTGAGACAAGAGAGTGTTCAATGCGGTTTCCTGTGTGTGGTCGTCGTGGTATGGATACATGTTGTAACACTTTAGATAAGTAACTACTCAGCGAAACCTGGTCTGTGTGCTCCATGGCATGACCAGATTTTATTTTATAATGATGATAGTAGTGATGACAATGTTAGTAGTGATGACAATGGTGGGGATGGTAACGATGTTGGTGATGATGGTGCTAATGGTAACGATGATGGTGCTAATGGTAACGATGGGGATTGCAATGATGATTGTGGTGATAATGATGTTTGTGATGGTAACGATGATGAGATGATGGTGATGTTCATCTTGGTGGTAGTACTGATGATAGTGATGATTGTGGTGATACTGGTGATTGTGATTATAACGCTGATGTGATGATGATGGTGATGTTAACCATGATGGTGATGCTGATAGTAACGATGATGATGGTGATGGTAACGGTGATGTTGATGGTGATGGTGATGATGGTGGGGATGGTGATGGTGGGGATGTTGATGGTAACGATGATGGTGGTGATGGTGGGGATGTTGATGGTAAAGATGATGATGGTGATGATAAGGACTGACCTTGATTGGATTTGCAGGTGAATGCCAGGACCAACCATAACACGAGCCACACTTGACTTGTGGTCTGCACCTGATGGTTGCGGTTCAAATACTGCACGAACGTCATCTTGTGTGTCCTGTCTACACTTACTGGCTACACTTGACGGACCCACTTGGCGGCCCCACTTGCTGGCTACACTTGACGGCCTCACTTGCTTGCTACACTTGCTGACTACACTAGGCTGACTACACTAAGATGGCTACATTAAGCGGGCTACACTTACTGGTTCTACTTGCCAGCACACTTGCTGTAAGAAATGAAAACGCTGAATAATCTAACGATAATGTTTGCGACGACACAATGATAACATATAAAACATATTCTTAAACAGCACAACAATAACACTGGGACCCTGGTCTCTTGTCTCAACCACTGGGACCCTGGTCTCTTGTCTCAACCACTGGAACCCTGGTCTCTTGTCTCAACCACTGGGACCCTGGTCTCTTGTCTCAACCACTGGGACCCTGGTCTCTTGTCTCAACCACTGGGACCCTGGTCTCTTGTCTCAACCACTGGGACCCTGGTCTCTTGTCTCAACCACTGGGACCCTGGTCTCTTGTCTCAACCACTGGGACCCTGGTCTCTTGTCTCAACCACTGGGACCCTGGTCTCTTGTACTTGTTTCAACCACTGGGAACCTGGTCTTGTCTCAACCACTGGGATCCTAGTCTTTTGTCTTGTCTCAACCACTGAGACCCTAGTCTCTGGTCTTGTCTCAACCACTGGGAACCTGGTCTTGTCTCAACCACTGGGATCCTAGTCTTTTGTCTTGTCTCAACCACTGAGACCCTAGTCTCTGGTCTTGTCTCAACCACTGGGAACCTGGTCTTGTCTCAACCACTGGGATCCTAGTCTTTTGTCTTGTCTCAACCACTGAGACCCTAGTCTCTTGTCTTGTCTCAGCCACTTTGATCATACTCTCTTGTCTCAACCACTGAGACCCTAGTCTCTTGTCTTGTCTCGACCACTGAGATCATTCTCTCTTGTGTTGTCCTCCTATCCCCCGTTGTCATGTCCTATTTTTGTGTTCAAGTAGAATGGTAATGTCACTCCTCCCTGTCTCCTCCACTAGTTCAAGTCTCCCATTAGTATGGTAACGTCAAGGTTCCCGGTAGAACAAGCAGATAAAAGGTACCTGGTAGAACAGGCAGATAAAAGGTACCTGGTAGAACAAGCAGATAAAAGGTACCTGGTAGAACAGGCAGATAAAAGGTACCTGGTAGAACAGGCAGATAAAAGGTACCTTGTAGAACAAGCAGATAAAAGGTACCTGGTAGAACAGGCAGATAAAAGGTACCTGGTAGAACAAGCAGATAAAAGGTACCTGGTAGAACAAGCAGATAAAAGGTACCTGGTAGAACAGGCAGATAAAAGGTACCTGGTAGAACAAGCAGATAAAAGGTACCTGGTAGAACAAGCAGATAAAAGGTACATGGTAGAACAGGCAGATAAAAGGTACCTGGTAGAACAAGCAGATAAAAGGTACCTGGTAGAACAAGCAGATAAAAGGTACATGGTAGAACAGGCAGATAAAAGGTACTTGGTAGAACAAGCAGATAAAAGGTACCTGGTAGAACAAGCAGATAAAAGGTACATGGTAGAACAGGCAGATAAAAGGTACCTGGTAGAACAAGCAGATAAAAGGTACCTGGTAGAACAAGCAGATAAAAGGTACATGGTAGAACAGGCAGATAAAAGGTACCTGGTAGAACAGGCAGATAAAAGGTACCTGGTAGAACAAGCAGATAAAAGGTACATGGTAGAACAGGCAAATAAAAGGTACCTGGTAGAACAGGCAGATAAAAGGTATATGGTAGAACAGGCAGATAAAAGGTACATATTGATACGTTGAACTCCGACCTTGTATGGCGAGCTAGCACGCCCAGCTCAGATAACTTTAAATTTAAGAGCAATCTTCCAGCTGCTCAGTCTGGCGTCTTGATATAACAACAACAACACCAACAACAACAAAACACCAACAACAACACTAACAACAACACCAACAACAACAGCAACACTAACAACAACACCAACAATAACAACACAAACAATAACAACAACACCAACAATAATACCAACAACAATACCAACAACAACAACAATAATAACACCACCAACAACACCACCAACAACAACAACATCAACAACAGCACCAACAACAACACCAATAACAACACCGACAACAACAACAACACGAACAACAATAACAACAACAACAACAACATCAAAATGTCAATAGATGAAATGGCAATTCGCTACAGGTCAAATGACACTTAACCTCACACCAGAGATGGCTGACTCATGGGTCGTAGATGTGAACATGACCTCACACCAGAGATGGCTGACTCATGGGTCGTAGATGTGAACATGACCTCACACCAGAGATGGCTGACTCATGGGTCGTAGATGTGAACATGACCTCACACCAGAGATGGCTGACTCATGGGTCGTAGATGTGAACATGACCTCACACCAGAGATGGCTGACTCATGGGTTGTAGATGTGAACATGACCTCACACCAGAGATGGCTGACTCATGGGTCGTGGATGTGAACAGGACCTAGCCCCAGAGATGGCTGACTCATGGGTCGTAGATGTGAACATGACCTCACACCAGAGATGGCTGACTCATGGGTCGTAGATGTGAACATGACCTCACACCAGAGATGGCTGACTCATGGGTCGTGGATGTGAACAGGACCTAGCCCCAGAGATGGCTGACTCATGGGTCGTAGATGTGAACATGACCTCACACCAGAGATGGCTGACTCATGGGTCGTAGATGTGAACATGACCTCACACCAGAGATGGCTGACTCATGGGTCGTAGATGTGAACATGACCTCACACCAGAGATGGCTGACTCATGGGTCGTAGATGTGAACATGACCTCACACCAGAGATGGCTGACTCATGGGTCGTAGATGTGAACATGACCTCACACCAGAGATGGCTGACTCATGGGTCGTAGATGTGAACATGACCTCACACCAGAGATGACTGACTCATGGGTCGTGGATGTGAACAGGACCTAGCCCCAGAGGTGGCTGACTCATGGGTCGTGGATGTGAACATGACCTAACACCAGAGATGGCTGACTCATGAGTCATGGACGTCAACTTACCAAACATAAATTATATTATTCAGCAACATTTATAGATAGTGGCTCATAGATCACACCAGAGATGACTGACTCATGAGTCATGGACGCCAACTTACCCAACATTTATAGATAGTGGCTCAGAGATCCCACCAGGACAAAAATAAAACGACACAGGTTACGGCCAGAAGCCCCCCCCCCCCCCAGGCCCCCCCCCCCTCCCAACCTCACACGTATAATAGTAGTAAACACCTCCTGATGTTTCCAAAATGCTCATGAGAAGGGAGGGGGGAGTTAGAAAATAGCAGCATCTAGAGATCACGATCCCGTGCCCATCAACAAGTATCCACAGACACATAAAATGGCTGAGAAACAAAATGTGCAAACAAGTTGGTGGATCCCGACTTTAAAAATATGGAAACTTCCAAAATAGTATGGGTCTATGTGTATGGGTCTATGTTTATGAGTCTATGTGCATGGGTCTATGTGCATGGATCTATGTGCATTGATCTATGTGCATGGGTCTATGTGCATGGATCTATGTGCATTGGTCTATGTGCATTGGTCTATGTGCATGGATCTATGTGCATGGGTCTATGTGCATTGGTCTATTTGCATGGATCTATGTGCATTGGTCTATGTGCATGGGTCCATGTGCATTGGTCTATATGCATAGGTCTATGTGCATTGGTCTATGTGCATGGGTCTATGTGCATGGGCCTATGTGCATGGGTAGGTAACATTTGATGTAGACTGTTCCCTGAGCTTGTTGCTCCATATCGTTGTACCATCTGCTCCACTGGGGTATGCAGTCCGTTTGAAATAAACCGATGAATCAGCTGTAGCACGACATGAACTTTAATAGGTGACCGGTCTGTGGTGACGTCAAGGTCATTGCCATCTTGATGGGGCTACAGCAGAGCTACCTCAAGCTGTCCTGTATTCTATGTCTCTAGGACATCTGTGCTGTATTATGTCTCTAGGACAATGTGCTGTGTTCTATGTCTCTAGGACAGCTGTGCTGTATTATGTCTCTATGACAGCTGTGATGTGTTATATGTCTCTAGAACAGTGTGCTGTGTTCTATGTCTCTAGGACAGCTGTGCTGTGTTATGTCTCTATGACAGCTGTGATGTGTTATATGTCTCTAGGACAGTGTGCTGTGTTCTATGTCTCTAGGACAGCTGTGCTCTAGGACAGATGTGCTGTGTTTTGTCTCTAGGACATATGTGCTCTATGTCTCTAGGACAGTGTGCTGTGTTCTATATCTCTAGGACAGGTGTGCTGTGTTATGTCTCTAGGACAGCTGTGTTGTGTTATGTCTCTATGACAGCTGTGCTCTATGTCTCTAGGACAGATGTGCTGTGTTTTGTCTCTAGGACAGCTGTGCTCTATGTCTCTAGGACAGTGTGCTGTGTTCTATGTCTCTCGGACAGCTGTGCTGTGTTCTGTGTCTCTAGGACAACTGTGCTGTGCTATGTCTCTAGGACAGCTGTGCTCTATGTCTCTAGAACAGCTGTGATGTGCTCTATGTCTCTAGGACAGCTGTGCTGTGCTCTATGTCTCTAGGACAACTGTGCTGTGCTATGTCTCTAGGACAGCTGTGCTCTATGTCTCTAGGATAGCTGTGCTGTGCTCTATGTCTCTAAGACATCTGTGCTCTATGTCTCTAGGACAGTGTGCTGTGCTCTATGTCTATAGGACAGCTGTGCTGTGCTCTATGTCTCTAGGACAGCTGTGCTCTGTCTCTAGGACAGCTGTGCTGTGCTCTATGTCTCTAGGATAGCCGTGTTCTATGTCTCTAGGACAGCTGTGCTCCATGTCTCTAGGACAGCTGTGCTCTATGTCTCTAGGACAGCTGTGCTCTATGTCTCTAGGACAGCTGTGCTCTATGTCTCTAGGACAGCTGTGCTCTATGTCTCTATGATAGCTTTGCTGTGTGTCTCTAGGACAGCTGTGCTCTATGTCTCTAGGACAGCTGTGCTCTATGTCTCTAGGACAGCTGTGCTCTATGTCTCTAGGACAGATGTGCTCTATGTCTCTAGGACAGCTGTGCTCTATGTCTCTAGGGCAGATGTGCTCTATGTCTCTAGGGCAGATGTGCTCTATGTCTCTAGGACAGCTGTGCTCTATGTCTCTAGGACAGCTGTGCTCTATGTCTTTAGGACAGCTGTGCTCTATGTCTCTAGAACAGCTGTGCTCTATGTATCTATGGCAGCTGTGCTGTGCTCTATGTCTCTAGGACAGCTGTGCTCTATGTCTCTAGGACAGCTGTGTCAGAACGACCTTCCCACTTCAAGAAGAAAGACCGATCCCCACAACAACCACTTGACCTGGGAACATCTTCTAGACTTCAGACTTAGGTAAAACATTAGATTGAAATGGCATAGTCTGCACTCTCATGTGGATTTCTTTCTGGCTAGCTGTAGTGAGGAGCATGAGGACCTGCTTCATCTGGTTACTATCATAACAAAAAAGTACCAAGGGAAATGGAAAGCAGCAATGCTAACTGACTTGTTTTTACCCTTGTGAGAGATGTTCCGGAAACCCATTAGAAGCAACAGGCAAGGCTGGGGTCAGTGATCTCTTCTAGGAGAATTATCATGGGGAATGTATTTGCAAATGTCTACAACTTTTCCAAATAAATATTTCAAAAACTAGTTGTAGTCTGGGGAGCGGCCATATTCGTATTTAGTAGCCCGAACAACATTAACTTAACGTCTTTATACTGGTTTAGAAGACCCTGCAGAGTCTGTATACAACCAGTTTCATTTACTTTGCCTTGCTCTAAAAGCTATGCGCATCCAATTTATTCTTAAATGCATTAATTGTCCCTGCCTCCACTACTTCCTGTGGCAATACATTCCAATCATTCACCACTCTCTGACAAAAAAATGTTTCCTAATATTTAATCAGGACATTTCTTTAGTTAACTTGTAGCCCTCTTGTTCTTGTGGGTGGTTGTATTTTGAAACAAAACTTGCTATAGTCTAGTTTATCCATTCTTTTGATTTTTGTATAAACCTGTATTGTCACCTTGAATTCGTATCTTTTCTAGACACTGTAGGCCGGTGATAACTTGGTTTAATCCCAGATACAGTGGCGAGGGGTGACCTTCTCAGAACTGTAAGCAATCTCAGGTAACACAACAGCCATATTGATTTTACCGTACCGTTGTTTGTTGTTACTTATCTAGGTCACACATATTCTAAAGACAAATGTTACAAATCTATTAATAATATCTATCACATAATTCAAAATAATAATTGTTTTAACAAAAGTAATTATTATAACGGCTATCGCCTACTTCAATGAAAGTTGGGGAAGCACAACTTGTTTCTTTGAGCTGAATCATTAGGAATTTTAAAAATACCTCATATGATGTTGTCAGAGCTAGCAGTAGCATAGCAGACATTTGTTCTCGTTTTTATTTACCTACACAACGTTCGGAGGTCTCAATTTTAGCAGTTCAAGTTCCGTCGAGAATGTAGTCCAGTTTTAGATAGCTAAAACAGATTGAGCAACTTGTACAACAAAGTCTAGATCTAGTCCAGTTTTAGAAAGCTAAAACAGATTGAGCAACTTGTACAACAAAGTCTAGATGTAGTCCAGTTTTAAAAAGCTAAAACAGACTGAGCAACTTGTACAACAAAGTCTAGATGTAGTCCAGTTTTAGAAAGCTAAAACAGACTGAGTAACTTGTACAACAAAGTCTAGATGTAGTCCAGTTTTAGAAAGCTAAAACAGACTGAGCAACTTGTACAACAAAGTGTAGATGTAGTACAGTTTTAGAAAGCTAAAACAGACTGAGCAACTTGTACAACAAAGTCTAGATGTAGTCCAGTTTTAGAAAGCTAAAACAGATTGAGCAACTTGTACAACAAAGTCTAGATGTAGTCCAGTTTTAGAAAGCTAAAACAGACTGAGCAACTTGTACAACAAAGTATAGATGTAGTCCAGTTTTAGAAAGCTAAAACACATTGAGCAACTTGTACAACAAATACTATAACTAAAAATGTTAGCCACATCCTACTTCTTGTGTGTAAGTTCAATACGTCAGGTTATCTGGGCAAATAAATCAATTACATCTTCGTAGAAGGAAGGTTCTGTTTTCAATTTTGAAATCAGTGTCTTTTCAATAGATATCAGTGATAGGGCAGATAATATATTTTCACTCTGAGAATTGCGTAAGTAGGTCTTGATTCTTTTTAAAGCCGAAAATGACTGTTCACTGGAGGCACTTGTAGCTAGAATGGTCACGATTAGAAGATAATAAGATTATACACTTCAGGAACTGTGTCACTCATTTCCTCCCTACACAAGTATTTCAGCAACTCATAAACACTTTTATGGCAAAATTCTTGGTTTGCACAAATTGCCGAAAGTTCAACTCTTAGTTGTGGAAATTTAAAATACTGTCTATATGATATTTTCAAGGAGGCAAAATGTTCTGGAAATTGTTTTAACAAACTATGAAAATCTTGCGGAGTCTAAAAGGGCTGTGAATTAAAGTTGTCCAAGATCTGAAAACTGTTGCTTCATTTTTGACTGTATCAAAACCCTCGTAGTACAGTCTCCTATATGAACCTTTGTGACCATCTATCAAACCCCTCGTAGTACAGTCTCCTATATGAACCTTTGTGATCATCTGAGATATCATAAATGTGTAGTATTTTACAACGATGTTCATATTTATTGCAACTCTCAAATTCTTAATTCGTTTCATGCAGTATCGAATGTCAGAAATCTTTGCCCGCAACAACTCAAATCTTAAATCCACTTGTGAGAGAACAGAAGTGAACAGAGAAAGCATAAAGTTCAAGTCAAATTCGTGTAACGTAGCGTTGAAGTCCATTATAGGTATCGATGTGCCAGTGATCTCTGTGTTCAATTATTGAATTTAAAAGTCGACAAATATCTTCCTTGTACTCCAACACTGTAGAGACCAATCCATCGTTATAGTTCTGCCGTGTTGGTGCTACTTTAGGAAACCTTTTTCTGACTTCTTGATCAAGAGCAAATGTTCGTTTAGACGACTGGCGACAATATGAAGTCCAGATAATGTTTAGAAAAATATTTGCCATTGACGCTGTTCTTTAATACCAGGTTCATTCTATGGGGGCAACAGCGGACAGACAACGCTTGACTGTATTTGGCCTTGACCTGAGCTTGTAACCCTGCTTGACTGTACTTGGCCTTGACCTGAGCTTGTAACCCCGTTTGACTGTACTTGGCCTTGACCTGAGCTTGTAACCCCGCTTGACTGTACTTGGCCTTGACCTGAGCTTGTAACCCGTTATGACCCCTGCCATTGTTACAGCTCCATCACACGTTTGTGCTACCAACTTTTCCTTGCAGCTCCATCCCCTACCATTGTGGCAGCACCATCCCCTATAATTGTGGCAGCTCCATCCCTTGGCTCCATCCCCTACCATTATGGCAACCATCCCCTGGCTCCATCCCCTATCATTGTTGTAGCTCCATCATTCGTCTGCGCTACCAACTTTTCCTTGTAGCTCCATCATACGTTTGTGCTACCAACTTTTCCTTGTAGCTCCATCATACGTCTGCGCTACCAACTTTTCCTTGTAGCTCCATCATTCGTCTGCGCTACCAACTTTTCCTTGTAGCTCCATCATACGTTTCTGCTACCAACTTTTCCTTGTAGCTCCATCATACGTCTACGCTACCAACTTTTCCTTGTAGCTCCATCATACGTTTGCGCTACCAACTTTTCCTTGGAGCTCCATCATACGTCTGCGCTACCAACTTTTCCTTGTAGCTCCATCATACGTCTGCGCTACCAACTTCTCCTTGTAGCTCCATCACACGTTTGTGCTACCAACTTTTCCTTGTAGCTCCATCACACGTTTGTGCTACCAACTTTTCCTTGTAGCTCCATCACACGTTTGTGCTACCAACTTTTCCTTGTAGCTCCATCACACGTTTGTGCTACCAACTTTTCCTTGTAGCTCCATCATACGTTTGTGCTACCAACTTTTCCTTGTAGCTCCATCACACGTTTGTGCTACCAACTTTTCCTTGTAGCTCCATCACACGTTTGTGCTACCAACTTTTCCTTGTAGCTCCATCATACGTTTGTGCTACCAACTTTTCCTTGTAGCTCCATCATACGTTTGTGCTACCAACTTTTCCTTGTAGCTCCATCATACGTTTGTGCTACCAACTTTTCCTTGTAGCTCCATCATACGTCTGCGCTACCAACTTTTCCTTGTAGCTCCATCATACGTTTGTGCTACCAACTTTTCCTTGATACAACATCCTAAACAGCACTAAAAGTAGCTTGGTTTAATCTCAGATACAACATCCTAAACAACATTAAAGGTAGCTTGGTTTAATCTCAGATACAACATCCTAAACAACACTAAAGGTAGCTTCGTTTAATATCAGATGCAACATCCAAAACAACACTAAAGGTAGCTTGGTTTAATCTCAGATACAACATCCTAAACAGGTAGCTTGGTTTAATCTAAGATACAACATCCTAAACAACACTAAAGGTTGTTTGGTTTAATCTCAGATACAACATCCTAAACAGGTAGCTTGGTTTAATCTCAGATACAATATCCTAAACAGGTAGCTTGGTTTAATCTAAGATACAACATCCTAAACAGCACTAAAGGTTGCTTGGTTTAATCTCAGATACAACATCCTAAACAACACTAAGGGTTGCTTAGTTTAATTTCAGATACAACATCCTAAACAACACTAAAGGTAGCTTCGTTTAATATCAGATGCAACATCCAAAACAACACTGAAGGTAGCTTGGTTTAATCTCAGATACAACATCCTAAACAGGTAGCTTGGTTTAATCTCAGATACAACATCATAAACAGCACTAAAGGTAGCTTGGTTTAATCTCAGATACAACATCCTAAACAACACTAAAGGTTGCTCGGTTTAATCTCAGATACAACATCCTAAACAGGTAGCTTGGTTTAATCTAAGATACAACATCCTAAACAACACTAAAGGTTGTTTGGTTTAATCTCAGATACAACATCCTAAACAGGTAGCTTGGTTTAATCTCAGATACAATATCCTAAACAGGTAGCTTGGTTTAATCTAAGATACAACATCCTAAACAGCACTAAAGGTTGCTTGGTTTAATCTCAGATACAACATCCTAAACAACACTAAGGGTTGCTTGGTTTAATCTTAGATACAACATCCTAAACAACACTAAAGGTTGTTTGGTTTAATCTCAGATACAACATCCTAAACAGGTAGCTTGGTTTAATCTCAGATACAACATCCTAAACAACACTAAAGGTTGCTTGGTTTAATCTCAGATACAACATCCTAAACAACACTAAAGGTTGTTTGGTTTAATCTCAGATACAACATCCTAAACAGGTAGCTTGGTTTAATCTAAGATACAATATCCTGAACAACACTAAAGGTTGCTTGGTTTAATCTAAGATACAACATCCTAAACAACACTAAAGGTTGCTTGCTTTAATCTCAGATACAACATCCTAAACAACACTAAAGGTTGTTTGGTTTAATCTCAGATATAATATCCTAAACAACACTAAAGGTAGCTTGGTTTAATCTCAGATACAACATCCTAAACAACACTAAAGGTTGCTCGGTTTAATCTCAGATACAACATCCTAAACAACACTAAAGGTTGCTTGGTTTAATCTCAGATACAACATCATAAACAACACTAAAGGTAGCTTGGTTTAATCTAAGATACAACATCCTAAACAGCACTAAAGGTTGCTTGGTTTAATCTCAGATACAACATCCTAAACAACACTAAAGGTTGCTTAGTTTAATTTCAGATACAACATCCTTAACAACACTAAAGGTTGTTTGGTTTAATCTCAGATACAACATCCTAAACAGATAGCTTGGTTTAATCTAAGATACAACATCCTAAACAACACTAAGGGTTGCTTGGTTTAATCTTAGATACAACATCCTAAACAACACTAAAGGTTGTTTGGTTTAAACTCAGATACAACATCCTAAACAGGTAGCTTGGTTTAATCTAAGATACAACATCCTAAACAACACTAAAGGTTGCTTGGTTTAATCTCAGATACAACATCCTAAACAACACTAAAGGTTGTTTGGTTTAATCTCAGATACAACATCCTAAACAGGTAGCTTGGTTTAATCTAAGATACAATATCCTGAACAACACTAAAGGTTGCTTGGTTTAATCTAAGATACAACATTCTAAACAACACTAAAGGTTGCTTGCTTTAATCTCAGATACAACATCCTAAACAACACTAAAGGTTGTTTGGTTTAATTTCAGATATAATATCCTAAACAACACTAAAGGTTGCTTGGTTTAATCTAAGATACAACATCCTAAATAACACTAAAGGTTGTTTGGTTCAATCTAAGATACAACATCCTAAACAGGTAGCTTGGTTTAATCTCAGATACAACATCCTAAACAGGTAGCTTGGTTTAATCTAAGATAAAACATCCTAAACAACACTAAAGGTAGCTTGGTTTAATCTCAGATACAACATCCTAAACAACACTAAAGGTTGTTTGGTTTAATCTAAGATACAACATCGTAAACAAAACTAAAGGTTGTTTGGTTTAATCTCAGATACAACATCCTAAACAACACTAAAGGTTGTTTGGTTTAATCTCAGATACAACATCCTAAACAGGTAGCTTGGTTTAATCTAAGATACAACATCCTAAACAACACTAAAGGTTGTTTGGTTTAATCTCAGATACAACATCCTAAACAGGTAGCTTGGTTTAATCTAAGATACAACATCCTAAACAACATTAAAGGTTGCTTGGTTTAATCTCAGATACAACATCCTAAACAACACTAAAGGTTGTTTGGTTTAATCTAAGATACAACATCTTAAACAACACTAAAGGTTGTTTGGTTTAATCTCAGATATAACATCCTAAACAGGTAGCTTGGTTTAATCTAAGATACAATATCCTGAACAACACTAAAGGTTGCTTGGTTTAATCTCAGATACAACATCCTAAACAACACTAAAGGTTGCTTGGTTTAATCTCAGATACAACATCCTAAACAACACTAAAAGTTGTTTGGTTTAATCTCAGATATAACATCCTAAACAGGTAGCTTGGTTTAATCTCAGATACAACATCCTAAACAACACGAAAGGTTGCTTGGTTTAATCTCAGATACAACATCCTAAACAACACTAAAGGTTGCTTGGTTTAATCTAAGATACAACATCGTAAACAAAACTAAAGGTTGCTTGGTTTAATCTCAGATACAACATCCTAAACAACACTAAAGGTTGTTTGGTTTAATCTAAGATACAACATCGTAAACAAAACTAAAGGTTGTTTGGTTTAATCTCAGATACAACATCCTAAATAACACTAAAGGTTGTTTGGTTTAATCTAAGATACAACATCCTAAACAACACTAAAGGTTGTTTGGTTTAATCTCAGATACAACATCCTAAACAGGTAGCTTGGTTTAATCTAAGATACAACATCCTAAACAACATTAAAGGTTGCTTGGTTTAATCTCAGATACAACATCCTAAACAACACTAAAGGTTGTTTGGTTTAATCTAAGATACAACATCTTAAACAACACTAAAGGTTGCTTGGTTTAATCTCAGATACAACATCTTAAACAACACTAAAGGTTGCTTGGTTTAATCTCAGATACAACATCCTAAACAACACTAAAGGTAGCTTGGTTTAATCTCAGATACAACATCCTAAACAACACTAAAGGTAGCTTGGTTTAATCTCAGATACAACATCCTAAACAACACTAAAGGTAGCTTGGTTTAATCTAAGATACTTCTTCTTCTTCTTCTTCTTCTTCGTACGCAGTCAGACAGTAACCATTATTTTTTCGAAAAAAAGCGGCGGTCATCCTGAGGCTCTCGCCACTACCATAGAGCTTGTCTTGCAGTTCCACTGTCAATGGCCACATCTGCTCTCTCTGATCCCCGTATGTCGGGCAGTTCTGCAGCAGATGTTCAGCGGTCATTTTACCAGTACCGCACGGGCATTCGTCGGTACACCCTATCTTCAATTTGTTGAATAGGTGGTACCTCAGTCTATTGTGGCCAGTGCGAAGTCTGAAGACAACGACCTGCTCTCTTCGGTTCAACTGGTAATAGGCATCGTTTTTGGTGTAACCAGTATGTTCGGTTTCCCATTTGGTAATGTACCTGGCGTTGATAAGCCGTTTTGACTCTTCGTACGTCATACTGGTATCTGTTTGTGGTAGCCTTGCACCTTCTTTTGCCAGTCTGTCTGCCTCCTCGTTGCCTTGGATGTTGCAGTGTGACGGAACCCACTGTACCACTACCCTTTTTGGTGCGGACAGCTGGCACAGTTTGCAGAGTGCTGCTCTTAAGTCATTAAGCTCAGTGTTTTTCTGGCTTTTTAGCGCTGTGACTACGGCGAGAGCATCTGTCAGCAAGACTATGTGGCTCTCATTTTCACTGTGTGTTGCCATTTCTTCCACTGCCGCCCTCAGTGCCTCTGCCTCCGCTCTGAAATTGCTTGTGTACTTACCAGTAGCGAATGACAGTGTTATTTTTCTGCCATTTGATAGGTTCAGGAATGCTCCTGCCCCTCCGTTCTGTGTAGTGTTTGTTACAGAACCGTCGGTGTATGCATGGGTCCAGTCCATGCTTGGGTAGCTTTTCGTTATGAAGCTTAGGGTAGTGTCTCTCCTTTCTTTTTCGGTCTGGCAGATTTTGTTTGCAATACCTGGTATATTTTCTACCACCTCTGGAAATATATCCTGCCTCCAAGTAGGTTTTCGTACAGTAGTGATGGGTTTTGGTGTTGTTAGTGCGTTTATGGGATCTTCGTGCATCTTTGCTTTGGCTATTTCTGCAAAGTTTCTCCGCTTTAGTTTCCCAGTTCCCAAATTGTTTAGCCTCTGGTACATTGGATGGTCCGTCAGTCTTCGGAGTTTCTCTGACTGCAGCTGGGCTCTGCAGTCTCTTCTGTCGGTCATGGATTGCAGTTTTGTAATCTTTTCAATTTCTACAATTGGCGTTGACTTCATGCCACCTGTTATAATTCTCATGGCTTGGTTTTGAAGTTTGTTAACTTTATCGAAGTTCGCCTTCGCTGCTGTTGTCCATGCCGCGATGCCATACTCGAGAACTGGTCTCACTCTTCCAGTGTACAGTTTCTTTAGTATGCCTTCGTCTGCTCCCCAGCTTGTGCCAGCAAGTTTCCTCATGATCGCCATTCTTTCTCTGGCTTTCATTCGGTTTCTCTCAATCTGACTTTTCCATGTCATGCGCCGATCAAATGTGACTCCCAGATAGGTTGGGTTGTCGTTTGGCTGCAGGATTTTGCCATTTAGGCTTAATTTTGTACTTTGGGGTTTTAATGAGAGCGAGAATATTGTGCACGTGGTTTTCTCCTCGTTTATTTTGACCAGCCATGAGTTCGCCCACTCTTCCAGCGATGTTAGGGCCGTTTGCATCCGATTTCTTGCTATGGTGAGATTCTTTTCAGAGGTCCACATAGCCAGATCGTCTGCAAACATTGAGCTATGGACTCTTCTTGGTATATTCTCTGTAATATCGTTTATATATACCAGGAAGAGTGTGGGTGACAGTACTCCCCCTTGGGGTACTCCCTGCTCGAGTGTCACCTTTTTGCTCATCTGCCCTTGTACTTGGACTCTGGCCGTTCTTTGTTTGAGGTAGTGGTTGATCCACTTGTACATCTTCCCACAAACATCACTTCTTCTTAGCTTGGCTCTAAGTCCATCCTTCCAGACTTTGTCAAATGCCTTTTCCAGATCCACCCAAACAGCTACTGTGTGTTTCTGTGCCTGGTAGGCATCTTCTATCTCCTGGGCTATGAGGATGACCTGGTCCTCAGTGGATCTGTGCTGTCTAAAGCCGGCTTGCTGTGGAATTAGTATTCGTTTTTCTTCCAGATGCCACATCAGTCTGGTGTTTATCATCCGTTCCATCAGCTTGCCGACACAGCTCAGTAGGCTTATGGGCCTGTATCCATTCGGATCTGTTTTGTCCTTTCCTGTTTTTGGTACTGGTACCAGTATTGCATCTTTCCATGCCTGGGGTACAATACCCCTTTTCCAGCTTTGGTTCAGGACTGATAGTAGTTTTTTCTTCGCTGTTTGGCCCAGCCCCATCAGCATTTCCTTTGTTATCCCGTCTTTTCCGGGAGATTTCCTTTTCTTAAGTGTTCTCATAGCCTCTTCCATTTCGCGCATTGTTAGTTTGGCCATCATGTGCTCTTCAGGAGCCGTATTTATGTTTTCGTGCCCCTTTAGCTCTTCGCTAATGTCTGTATGCTTATCTGCAGGGACCTCGATGTGGTTTGCTCTGGCATAGTGATCGACAAAGGCGTTTGCGGCTTTCTTACCTGTGATCAAGTTCTCGCCTTGCTTGATAGTAATTTGTTTATTTGACGGGGTTTCGTCGTTCATGGCTCTGACTAGCTTCCATAGCTTGTTCCCTTCTTTGTCCAGGTTTAAACTTTCCGTTTTATTTTTCCAACTTTCTCTTGCTGTTTGCTTGAGAGTGTGTTTGTACTTCGCCGCGGCGGCTTTGAGGGCGATGTTTGCCTCCACGGATTTTTCTCGTTCTGCCATGTTCCTAGCATTTGTTACTGCATCTTCCACTTTCTGTAACTCATCATTCCAGTATGGCTTATAGTTTTTCCTAGCTCCTCTTGGGATGGTTTCAGTGGCGGCTTGCATTATTGCCTTGCTTAGGCTCTCTACCATGGGCTTCATTTTGGTGTTTCGTGTGTTGATGGTTTCACACAGCCCATCTGTCAGGATTGCAAATCTGTCCCAGTCGGCTCGTTTGTAATTCCAACGTGGGAGCGGTTTTGTTTCCTGTGGGCCTACTTCCATGTCAATGGTTAGCCTGATCGGCCTGTGGTCGCTACCTGCCAGTTGGTTTAGCACCTGGCGGTCTATTTTATAGTGTATGTCCTGTGTGGAGAAGGCCAAATCTGGAGTCGAGGTGGTATGCCATGTTCTTGAATAGAAGCTAGGGCTATCCTCCGGCCTATTGATTAGGGAGAGATTTGCATCTATCTCCCAATCTTCCACTTCGTCACCTCTGCTGTCTGTGTCAGAGTATCCCCATCTCTCCGAGTGGCTGTTGAAATCTCCAACCACTATGCAGTTGGAGTCTGTGACCTCCATACTCGAGAGCGATAGGTCTCTGTTTGGTGGTCCGTACAGATTGAAAATGCGGAGCTTCGTCTCTTGAGCCATTATGTCAACTCCTACAATTTCTGCTTGTCCGGTGTGATTGACAGGTACCGCGCTACTCGGTATGCTGTTTCTGGTCAGTATCAGGACCCCTCCTTTGTGGCCTTCTCTATCTAGACGGAAAGTCTGGTATCCTCTGATTGAGAATTTAAGGTTATTGTTGAGGTGCGTTTCCTGGATACATGCCACGTCAATCTTACCTTCATGCAGGTGGTGTGTTAGGGAAAGTTTTTTGTTAATGACTCCCTCCGCATTCCACTGTAATATTTTGAGGGTCTTGAGGTTTTGGCCAATAGTCGTTTCCCCATAGCCATGTGCCTTGACTCCACGACACATGGGTGGGTGACCACCAGTAGTCAAGGGTGGGCCCCTTCGAGGCGTGGGGCCCGGCGCTATCGCTGCCTGGCGGGTCTCCTCAGGATGAGCGCCATACGTTTTTCGAATAGATTGTGCTGCCATCATACTGTGATTTACGTTGCACTGTTTTGTTAGGCTTGCGGCCCCGTGCATCCGATTTCAACAGGCGTTTCTGTAGGGATGCCCTCCTTAGCCTTTGGCTGTCCCCAGCCTATCTGCAAGGCAGCAGTTGTTTACGATCAGAGTTTTCTCTCCTATGGAAGTTGTCTTACCAGACTATCGAGTCTTCACTACTCGTGTCTATAGGGTGCACTGATGATGTGATATATGAGATGGACTGGTTTACCCGGAAGAGAGGCAGTCCAGTGTGTCTGTATCCCAGGATCGTCACGTCCTGCCAGAAACGTAGCATTTGCATGTGAGTGGGGTATCTCTTTTTCCCTTTATTTTCTTGGCTTCTATGCAGGGATGGTACGCCTAGCATTCCCCGCCACCTGGGGTGTTGACACAGTGGGGCAGGTGTGCAATGTCCGCTGGTCTGCATCTCTTCTGCGTCCAGCATGATAGTTATGGCTGATAACGTACAGAGGTAGATATCGTAACCGGAGTGCATTTAGCCAGAGGACAAGCCTGGTAATGTCACAGAGATGTTGATCGCCTGGTGTGCGGACAACTCTCATGGTCAGTGGTTGAGTCTTGACAGTTCACAGTGTGGTGGCTGCTCTACTGTTTTCGACACCCCGACCAGGTTCTAAGTCTTTGGTTGGTGTTTTTCGCACCCCATCGCCGTATAGGGTGAGTATCAAGCAGTTGTCCGCCCGCTTTGATTTGCGGGCGGCAAGAACCTCTTACTGTGGCTCTACCTGATAGGTCCCGAGCATGTAGGAGCCTCCCATTGCAGTGGTGCTGAGATTTTGGGCGGGATTGCGGCTTTCAAGGGTTCGGCCGTAATCCCCCACATGGTAGCCTCGCGCCCTTGGCTTATCAGCCTGGTACGTGAACCAAAGTGTCTGCGGCTCCTCTCGATTTGAGCTGGTTTTCCGTAGCAACGCCCTGTCATTTGTAGGGTAAAACTGACCTGTCTTCAGATCTATTTCCAGCACCCGTTCACTATTTGGTCAGACGAATTTATTGAGGGCTTTTGTTTGTCAATGACCAGGTATTTGAAATCTGCAGTTTCTGCGGAGTTAAACACGATTTCCGTAGCGTTCTTTCATTTGAGTGTTTGAGAGCTGACTTGTCGTCCGTGAGTCTAATACCAGCGTACGTTCATTATTAGACCCAAACGGCAGTGCTCTCAATTTGTCAGTTGTTCTACAGTATTGGCGTGTTCAGTCAAATTAAGCCGCAGGTTCCACACCTGGTGGTGCCCTTCCGTCAATTCCCTTAGCGAGACAATCAAGTTTCTTAAAGGGTAGCCCCAAAAATTTTCGAGGGTCTAATTCCAGCACATGTTCTCTATTAGACCCCACGAAGGTGTACTTTTTGATAGTCATTCTGCAGTATTGGCGTGGTAAGTTAACTTAGGTCTCAGGCTCCACTCCTGATAGTGCTCTTCCGTCAATTCCTTTATCAAACACTGGATGCAGACAAAACCGAGCCACAGGGGACATAACCCCAGATTTCTGGGGGTCTAAGTCCAGCACCAGTTCCATATTAGACTCCAGAAGAGTGGTCTCGGCATGTCAATCATTTCAGTGTTGGCCGTGTTGAGTCAAATTAAGCCGCAGGCTCCACTCCTGGTGGTGCCCTTCCGTCAATTCCTTTAAGTTTCAGCTTTGCAACCATACTTCCCCCGGAACCCAAACACTTTGGTTTCCCGGAAGCTGCCCGCAGAGTCATCGAAGCAACTCCTGCGGATCGCTAGTCGGCATCGTTTATGGTCAGAGCTACGACGGTATCTGATCGTCTTCGCGCCTCTGACTTTCGTTCTTGATTAATGAAAACATTCTTGACAAATGCTTTCGCAGTAGCTCGTCTTGCGGCGATCCAAGAATTTCACCTCTAACGCCGCAATACGAATGCCCCCGTTTGTCCCTGTTAATCATTACCTCCAGTTCCGAAAACCAACAAAATAGAACCGAGGTCCTATTCCATTATTCCATGCACCATTATTCAGGCAGCCGAGGCCTGCTTTGAACACTCTAATTTTTTCAAAGTAAACGCGCCGGCCACCCGGGACGCTCAGCGAAGAGCACCCGTGGGAGAGAGCCGGCAGACGGTAGGGCAGGAGACAACGGGCAGTGAACCGGCGCGAGCCGGACCGCCCGCCTGCGCCTGAGATCCAACTACGAGCTTTTTAACTGCAACAACTTTAATATACGCTATTGGAGCTGGAATTACCGCGGCTGCTGGCACCAGACTTGCCCTCCAATAGATCCTCGTTAAAGGGTTTAAAGTGTACTCATTCCAATTACGGGGCCTCGAAAGAGTCCCGTATTGTTATTTTTCGTCACTACCTCCCCGTGCCGGGAGTGGGTAAGTTGCGCGCCTGCTGCCTTCCTTGGATGTGGTAGCCGTTTCTCATGCTCCCTCTCCGGAATCGAACCCTGATTCCCCGTTACCCGTTACAAACATGGTAGGCATGTCACGTACCATCGACATTTGATAGGGCAGACATTTGAAAGATGCGTCGCCGGCACATGAGGCCATGCGATCAGCACAAAGTTATCCAGAGTCACCAGTGGGGACGCCGCAACCCCGCGAGGGGAAACGACGATTGTTTTTGAACTAATAAAAGCGCTCTTTCCGCGAGGGTCGGAGCTTGGTAAGCATGTATTAGCTCTAGAATTGCCACAGTTATCCAAGTAGGATCGTGTCATCTAAGGAACCTCGACTGATTTAATGAGCCATTCGCGGTTTCACCGTGAGACAGTGTGAACTTAGACATGCATGGCTTAATCTTTGAGACAAGCATATGACTACTGGCAGGATCAACCAGATATCTGTCGGAGACGTACGTACTGCGCACACCGGTCGGCGGAGGAAGGGTGTGTAAAAAGCCTCACTGGGACGGCCGCAGGGACCGACTGACGGGACGGACGGACGGTTGTTCCACCCGTCCCTCACTCCGTCGACCTAGGACCGCCTGCTGACAGGGGCCTCCCACACGCACCAGACGACCGACCGACCGGGCTCGCTCGAGGAGGGATGGCAGCGCTCTGTGCAGAACGGATCCCAACGACCTCGGCGACGAATTTCACTGGGACTAGAGACACAATTTGGCCTGCCCTTCTCCGTAGGGAAAGAACGCAGGGCCTCGAGGCAACGATTCCTGCTTTCCATTTGCCGGTCACAAGCTCTTTGCGAGAGTCGGACCACCAGCGAGACGTACTGTCGAGCTCTGCTATAAGCCTTAGATAAATCACCACGGACGGACCACGTTTCCTGATACGGACCAGACTAGCGCACCTCGGTGGAGGAGCCACTACCACAAACCGCACCCAATTCGCACTACGGGGAAAGGCAGGCGAGCGTTTTCCGCAAGCCCGCGCTATCGCTCCGCCTGGCGGGACTGAGATCGCTTTACGAACACTGGTTGAAATTGAGTCGCTGCGGCGAGACAACTACCCCAGATCCTAAACAACACTTAAGGTTGCTTGGTTTAATCTCAGATAAAACATCCTAAACAACACTAAAGGTAGCTTGGTTTAATCTAAGATACAACATCCTAAACAACACTAAGGGTTGCTTGGTTTAATCTTAGATACAACATCCTAAACAACACTAAAGGTTGTTTGGTTTAATCTCAGATACAACATCCTAAACAGGTAGCTTGGTTTAATCTCAGATACAACATCCTAAACAACACTAAAGGTTGCTTGGTTTAATCTCAGATACAACATCCTAAATAACACTAAAGGTTGTTTGGTTTAATCTCAGATACAACATCCTAAACAGGTAGCTTGGTTTAATCTAAGATACAATATCCTGAACAACACTAAAGGTTGCTTGGTTTAATCTAAGATACAACATCCTAAACAACACTAAAGGTTGCTTGCTTTAATCTCAGATACAACATCCTAAACAACACTAAAGGTTGTTTGGTTTAATTTCAGATATAGTATCCTAAACAACACTAAAGGTAGCTTGGTTTAATCTCAGATACAACATCCTAAACAACACTAAAGGTTGCTCGGTTTAATCTCAGATACAACATCCTAAACAACACTAAAGGTTGCTTGGTTTAATCTCAGATACAACATCATAAACAACACTAAAGGTAGCTTGGTTTAATCTAAGATACAACATCCTAAACAGCACTAAAGGTTGCTTGGTTTAATCTCAGATACAACATCCTAAACAACACTAAAGGTTGCTTAGTTTAATTTCAGATACAACATCCTAAACAACACTAAAGGTTGTTTGGTTTAATCTCAGATACAACATCCTAAACAGATAGCTTGGTTTAATATAAGATACAACATCCTAAACAACACTAAGGGTTGCTTGGTTTAATCTTAGATACAACATCCTAAACAACACTAAAGGTTGTTTGGTTTAATCTCAGATACAACATCCTAAACAGGTAGCTTGGTTTAATCTAAGATACAACATCCTAAACAACACTAAAGGTTGCTTGGTTTAATCTCAGATACAACATCCTAAACAACACTAAAGGTTGTTTGGTTTAATCTCAGATACAACATCCTAAACAGGTAGCTTGGTTTAATCTAAGATACAATATCCTGAACAACACTAAAGGTTGCTTGGTTTAATCTAAGATACAACATCCTAAACAACACTAAAGGTTGCTTGCTTTAATCTCAGATACAACATCCTAAACAACACTAAAGGTTGTTTGGTTTAATTTCAGATATAATATCCTAAACAACACTAAAGGTTGCTTGGTTTAATCTAAGATACAACATCCTAAATAACACTAAAGGTTGTTTGGTTCAATCTAAGATACAACATCCTAAACAGGTAGCTTGGTTTAATCTCAGATACAACATCCTAAACAGGTAGCTTGGTTTAATCTAAGATAAAACATCCTAAACAACACTAAAGGTTGCTTGGTTTAATCTCAGATACAACATCCTAAACAACACTAAAGGTTGTTTGGTTTAATCTAAGATACAACATCCTAAACAAAACTAAAGGTTGTTTGGTTTAATCTCAGATACAACATCCTAAATAACACTAAAGGTTGTTTGGTTTAATCTAAGATACAACATCCTAAACAACACTAAAGGTTGTTTGGTTTAATCTAAGATACAACATCCTAAACAGGTAGCTTGGTTTAATCTAAGATACAACATCCTTAACAGGTAGCTTGGTTTAATCTAAGATACAACATCCTAAACAACACTAAAGGTTGCTTGGTTCAATCTCAGATACAACATCCTAAACAATACTAAAGGTTGTTTGGTTTAATCTCAGATACAACATCCTAAACAACACTAAAGGTTGTTTGGTTTAATCTCAGATACAACACCCTAAACAACACTAAAGGTTGTTTGGTTTAATCTCAGATACAACATCCTAAACAACATTAAAGGTTGCTTGGTTTAATCTCAGATACAACATCCTAAACAGGTAGCTTGGTTTAATCTAAGATACAATATCCTGAACAACACTAAAGGTTGCTTGGTTAATCTAAGATACAACATCCTAAACAACACTTAAGGTTGCTTGGTTTAATCTCAGATACAACATCCTAAACAACACTAAAGGTTGTTTGGTTTAATCTAAGATACAACATCTTAAACAACACTAAAGGTTGTTTGGTTTAATCTCAGATATAACATCCTAAACAGGTAGCTTGGTTTAATCTAAGATACAATATCCTGAACAACACTAAAGGTTGCTTGGTTTAATCTAAGATACAACATCCTAAACAACACTAAAGGTTGCTTGGTTTAATCTCAGATACAACATCCTAAACAACACTAAAAGTTGTTTGGTTTAATCTCAGATATAACATCCTAAACAGGTAGCTTGGTTTAATCTCAGATACAACATCCTAAACAACACTAAAGGTAGCTTGGTTTAATCTCAGATACAACATCCTAAACAACACTAAAGGTTGCTTGGTTTAATCTCAGATACAACATCCTAAATAACACTAAAGGTTGTTTGGTTTAATCTCAGATACAACATCCTAAACAGGTAGCTTGGTTTAATCTAAGATACAATATCCTGAACAACACTAAAGGTTGCTTGGTTTAATCTAAGATACAACATCCTAAACAACACTAAAGGTTGCTTGCTTTAATCTCAGATACAACATCCTAAACAACACTAAAGGTTGTTTGGTTTAATCTAAGATACAACATCCTAAACAAAACTAAAGGTTGTTTGGTTTAATCTCAGATACAACATCCTAAATAACACTAAAGGTTGTTTGGTTTAATCTAAGATACAACATCCTAAACAACACTAAAGGTTGTTTGGTTTAATCTAAGATACAACATCCTAAACAGGTAGCTTGGTTTAATCTAAGATACAACATCCTTAACAGGTAGCTTGGTTTAATCTAAGATACAACATCCTAAACAACACTAAAGGTTGCTTGGTTCAATCTCAGATACAACATCCTAAACAATACTAAAGGTTGTTTGGTTTAATCTCAGATACAACATCCTAAACAACACTAAAGGTTGTTTGGTTTAATCTCAGATACAACACCCTAAACAACACTAAAGGTTGTTTGGTTTAATCTCAGATACAACATCCTAAACAACATTAAAGGTTGCTTGGTTTAATCTCAGATACAACATCCTAAACAGGTAGCTTGGTTTAATCTAAGATACAATATCCTGAACAACACTAAAGGTTGCTTGGTTAATCTAAGATACAACATCCTAAACAACACTTAAGGTTGCTTGGTTTAATCTCAGATACAACATCCTAAACAACACTAAAGGTTGTTTGGTTTAATCTAAGATACAACATCTTAAACAACACTAAAGGTTGTTTAGTTTAATCTCAGATATAACATCCTAAACAGGTAGCTTGGTTTAATCTAAGATACAATATCCTGAACAACACTAAAGGTTGCTTGGTTTAATCTAAGATACAACATCCTAAACAACACTAAAGGTTGCTTGGTTTAATCTCAGATACAACATCCTAAACAACACTAAAAGTTGTTTGGTTTAATCTCAGATATAACATCCTAAACAGGTAGCTTGGTTTAATCTCAGATACAACATCCTAAACAACACTAAAGGTAGCTTGGTTTAATCTCAGATACAACATCCTAAACAACACTAAAGGTTGCTTGGTTTAATCTCAGATACAACATCCTAAATAACACTAAAGGTTGTTTGGTTTAATCTCAGATACAACATCCTAAACAGGTAGCTTGGTTTAATCTAAGATACAATATCCTGAACAACACTAAAGGTTGCTTGGTTTAATCTAAGATACAACATCCTAAACAACACTAAAGGTTGCTTGCTTTAATCTCAGATACAACATCCTAAACAACACTAAAGGTTGTTTGGTTTAATTTCAGATATAGTATCCTAAACAACACTAAAGGTAGCTTGGTTTAATCTCAGATACAACATCCTAAACAACACTAAAGGTTGCTCGGTTTAATCTCAGATACAACATCCTAAACAACACTAAAGGTTGCTTGGTTTAATCTCAGATACAACATCATAAACAACACTAAAGGTAGCTTGGTTTAATCTAAGATACAACATCCTAAACAGCACTAAAGGTTGCTTGGTTTAATCTCAGATACAACATCCTAAACAACACTAAAGGTTGCTTAGTTTAATTTCAGATACAACATCCTAAACAACACTAAAGGTTGTTTGGTTTAATCTCAGATACAACATCCTAAACAGATAGCTTGGTTTAATATAAGATACAACATCCTAAACAACACTAAGGGTTGCTTGGTTTAATCTTAGATACAACATCCTAAACAACACTAAAGGTTGTTTGGTTTAATCTCAGATACAACATCCTAAACAGGTAGCTTGGTTTAATCTAAGATACAACATCCTAAACAACACTAAAGGTTGCTTGGTTTAATCTCAGATACAACATCCTAAACAACACTAAAGGTTGTTTGGTTTAATCTCAGATACAACATCCTAAACAGGTAGCTTGGTTTAATCTAAGATACAATATCCTGAACAACACTAAAGGTTGCTTGCTTTAATCTCAGATACAACATCCTAAACAACACTAAAGGTTGTTTGGTTTAATTTCAGATATAATATCCTAAACAACACTAAAGGTTGCTTGGTTTAATCTAAGATACAACATCCTAAATAACACTAAAGGTTGTTTGGTTCAATCTAAGATACAACATCCTAAACAGGTAGCTTGGTTTAATCTCAGATACAACATCCTAAACAGGTAGCTTGGTTTAATCTAAGATAAAACATCCTAAACAACACTAAAGGTTGCTTGGTTTAATCTCAGATACAACATCCTAAACAACACTAAAGGTTGTTTGGTTTAATCTAAGATACAACATCCTAAACAAAACTAAAGGTTGTTTGGTTTAATCTCAGATACAACATCCTAAATAACACTAAAGGTTGTTTGGTTTAATCTAAGATACAACATCCTAAACAACACTAAAGGTTGTTTGGTTTAATCTAAGATACAACATCCTAAACAGGTAGCTTGGTTTAATCTAAGATACAACATCCTTAACAGGTAGCTTGGTTTAATCTAAGATACAACATCCTAAACAACACTAAAGGTTGCTTGGTTCAATCTCAGATACAACATCCTAAACAATACTAAAGGTTGTTTGGTTTAATCTCAGATACAACATCCTAAACAACACTAAAGGTTGTTTGGTTTAATCTCAGATACAACACCCTAAACAACACTAAAGGTTGTTTGGTTTAATCTCAGATACAACATCCTAAACAACATTAAAGGTTGCTTGGTTTAATCTCAGATACAACATCCTAAACAGGTAGCTTGGTTTAATCTAAGATACAATATCCTGAACAACACTAAAGGTTGCTTGGTTAATCTAAGATACAACATCCTAAACAACACTTAAGGTTGCTTGGTTTAATCTCAGATACAACATCCTAAACAACACTAAAGGTTGTTTGGTTTAATCTAAGATACAACATCTTAAACAACACTAAAGGTTGTTTGGTTTAATCTCAGATATAACATCCTAAACAGGTAGCTTGGTTTAATCTAAGATACAATATCCTGAACAACACTAAAGGTTGCTTGGTTTAATCTAAGATACAACATCCTAAACAACACTAAAGGTTGCTTGGTTTAATCTCAGATACAACATCCTAAACAACACTAAAAGTTGTTTGGTTTAATCTCAGATATAACATCCTAAACAGGTAGCTTGGTTTAATCTCAGATACAACATCCTAAACAACACTAAAGGTTGCTTGGTTTAATCTCAGATACAACATCCTAAACAACACTAAAGGTTGCTTGGTTTAATTTCAGATACAACATCATAAACAACACTAAAGGTAGCTTGGTTTAATCTAAGATACAACATCCTAAACAACACTAAAGGTAGCTTGGTTTAATCTAAGATACAACATCCTAAACAACACTAAAGGTAGCTTGGTTTAATCTAAGATACAACATCCTAAACAACACTAAAGGTAGCTTGGTTTAATCTAAGATACAACATCCTAAACAACACTAAAGGTAGCTTGGTTTAATCTCAGATACACCATCCTAAACAGGTAGCTTGGTTTAATCTCGGATAAACAGAAAAAGTCAACATTTGTTGTCCAGTGTATTTTGTAACCTATCGTATTTGTACAATGAAATGGAAAAAAAACTGAATATCGCAGCAGATGGTATTGTGGGCCAGGGTTGTAAGAGGAAGAGTTAATGGTATTGTGGGCCAGGGTTGTAAGAGGAAGAGTTAATGGTATTGTGGGCCAGGGTTGTAAGAGGAAGAGTTGGTGGTATTGTGGGCCAGAGTTGTAAGAGGAAGAGTTTATGGTATTGTGGGCCAGAGTTGTAAGAGGAAGAGTTGATGGTATTGTGGGCCAGAGTTGTAAGAGGAAGAGTTGATGGTATTGTGGGCCAGAGTTGTAACCTACACAGCAGATGATATTGTGGCCAGAGTTGTAAGAGAAGGAGTTGATAAATGTAAGCTACTTACCAGCACATGTTGAACCCCCTACATCCATGGATGTGTGCTACTATCGGTCAGGCTCTCTAGTGTTAGACCAGTCAAGTAGTTGGTGTGTTGTGACACACTCAGTTAATGGTAGCCCGGTAGCCCTACATATCAGGATATTTCAAGCCTGCCCGATGACATACTTGAATCAAGGCCAGTGTTTCTCCAACTGTTTTGGCAAAGACCCTGATGCGGTTACTGAATGGGTGCATGAATCCAGTGTTTCTTGTCCAACCCAGCTGGAGTACGGGGTCATGACTAAGGTTGACCTCATTCAGGAAGTCAGCGCTAAAACACTTTCAGGGCATTTACAGTGGTAATCGTTTTTGTTGCAGTGTCGACTTTTACTAAATGCATTGAGGTAAAGTGGTCCTATTATTTCTTCACCAGTAAGACGTCCCGGGATCAACAGTGTTTTACTTGCAATAATAATAACAATAACAGTGATAATAAAAGTGATAAATATAATAGTAATAATTGCTGACAAGTATTGTAACATCCAGACCACAACTATCATCTAGTTTCTAGAACACGATAACATCCACACAACTATCATCTAGTTTCTAGAACACGATAACATCCACACAACTATCATCTAGTTTCTAGAACATGATAACATCCACACCATAACTATCATCTAGAACATGATAACATCCACTCCACAACTATAATCTAGAACAGGATAACATCTACTCCACAACTATAATCTAGAACAGGATAACATCTACTCCACAACTATCATCTAGAACAGGATAACATCCACTCCAAAACTATCATCTAGAACAGGATAACATCCACTCCCCAACTATCATCTAGAACATGATAACATCCACTCCACAACTATCATATAGAACAGGATAACATCCACTCCACAACTATCATCTAGAACAGGATAACATCCACTCCACAACTATCATCTAGAACATGATAACATCCACACCTTATCCTCAGCACTACTAAGGGCGTTCTGAGAACCGTTGCCATAAACTTATCCAACTGTAAAGGCGAACGTCTTTGCTAACGCCAAGTGTCACCACTTTAAAATGATACTGCTTACTCTCTAGTTTGTTTAAAGGTTAGACTTGCCCTTTCAACCCCAGGCCGTACTCTCTTAGGTTTTTTGTCAGCACGTGTTGACCAGTGTTGAAGTGCATCTGTTTATAATGTTTCACATTGTTAGTTTTTGGCAGTACAATACTCCCAGTAGTTGTGTCCATGCTAGCTCATAAAGAAGCTACGACTTAGATCAAGGTTTCTACGCACAAAGAAATGAAATCCCTCTTGTCTGTTTCCGTGTTCGTGCGATGATAAGTGGGCTAAAAATAGCATACAACTGTACTGTGACCTACTTTAGACTTAAGTTGGTCTGACTGAACACACATTTGGACTACGTTTTACAATAAATAACAAACAAATAACAGAAAACAACGAAAACGAATGTACAGTCTTCTTTTATCCCATGTAAAAACAATCCGCGAATAATAACATTATTTCCAAAGAGACGTAGAGATTTTCATGAACTACCGGAATTCAGTGTTCAACCAAACCGTGGAGCCCACCAATAAACGCTACCTCTGCGCCACGACATGCTGTTCTCATTCTAACACTGATAAGCTTTATCTCCATCAGCGTATCACAACAACCAACACTATCAAAATGATCAACGCAACATCAATACCATGATCAAAAAACATCAACACCATGAGCAACACAACACCAACACCATGATCAACACAACATCAACACCATGATCAACAAAACATCAACACCATGATCAACACCATGATCAACACAACATCAACACCATGATCAACACAACATCAACACCACGATCAACACAACATCAATACCATGATCCACACAATATCAATACCATGATCAAAACCAACACAATGATCAACACAACACCAACACCATGATCAACACAACATCAACACCGTGATCAACACAACATCAACACCATGATCAACACAACATCAACACCATGATCAACACAACATCAACACCATGATCAACACAACATCAACACCGTGATCAACACAACATCAACACCATGATCAACACAACATCAACACCATGATCAACACAACATCAACACCATGATCAACACAACATCAACAACATGATCAACAAAACACCAACAACATGATCAACTCAACACAACACCATGATCAACACAACACCAACACCATGATCAACACAACACAACACCATGATCAACACAACATCAACACCAAGATCAACACCAACACCATGATCAACATCAACACTATGATCAACACAACACCAACACCATGGTCAACACAACATCAACACTATGATCAACACAACACCAACACCATGATCACCACAACATCAACACCATGATCAACACCAACACCATGATCAACACAACATGAACACCCTGATCAACACCAACATCATGATCAACACAACACCATGATCAATACAACATCAACACCATGATCAACACAACACCAACACCATGATCAACACAACACCAACACCAACACCATGATCAACACAACACCAGCACCAACACCATGATCAACACCAACACCAACACCATGATTAACACCAACACCTTGGTCAACACAACACCAGCACCAATACTATGATCAACACAACACCAACACCATGATCAACACAACACCAACACCATGATCAACACAACATGAACACCATGATCAACACAACACCAACACCATGGTCAACACCAACACCTTGATCAACACAACATGAACACCATGATCACCACAACATCTACACCATGATCAACACAAACACCAACACCATGATCAACACAACATCAACACCACGGTCAACACCAACACCATGATCAACCCCAACACCATGATCAACACAACATAAAAAACCATGATCAATACCAACACCAACACCATAATCAACACAACACCAACACCAACACCATGATCAAAACAACACCAACACCATGATCAACACAACACCAATACCATAATCAACACAACATCAACACTATGATCAAAATAACACCAACACCTTGATCAACACAACACCAACACCATACTCACCACATCATAAATACCAACACCATGATCAACACAACACGAACACCATGATCAACACAACATCAACACCATGATCAACACCAACATCATGATCAACACAACACCATGATCAATACAACATCAACACCATGATCAACACAACACCAACACCATGATCAACACAACACCAACACCATGATCAACACAACACCAGCACCAACACCATGATCAACACCAACACCATGATTAACACCAACACCTTGGTCAACACAACACCAGCACCAATACTATGATCAACACAACACCAACACCATGATCAACACAACATGATCAACACAACATCAACACCACGGTCAACACCAACACCATGATCAACCCCAACACCATGATCAACAAAACACAAAAAACCATGATCAATACCAACACCAACACCATAATCAACACAACACCAACACCATGATCAACACAACACCAATACCATAATCAACACAACATCAACACCATTATCAAAACAACACCAACACCTTGATCAACACAACACCAACACCATACTCAACACATCATAAATACCAACACCATGATCAACACCAACACCAACACCATGATCAACACAATACCAACGCTATGATCAACACAACACCAACACCATGATCAGCACCAACACCATGATCAACACAATACCAACGCTATGATCAACACAACACCAACACCATGATCAACACAACACCAACACGATGATCAACACAACACCAACACCATGATCAACACCAACAACATGATCAACATCAACACCAACACACCACAACGGCAACACAACACCAATACAACACAACACCAACACAACGATCTATTTTCCAGACCTGAAATTAGACGCTCGTGTTGAGCTCTGTCAAAGATTGTTCAATAACATAAGGATCAAGGAGAAATATATGTGTGTTATATACTTGATATATTGTTCTGCTAATGTACTTAGAATATATGTGTGTTCTATAATAGGTATTTTGTTCTGCTAATGTACTTAGAATATTGCTTCTAGTGTTCCGTGCTTCTGTCTAAATCCTAATTGTCCATCCTGAACTTGTTCGTCTTATCTACGCCTAATTCTCTCCTTTATCATTTTAAGCTGTATTTACATCTAACTGGTGTGACTCATCAGACCTGTGGGACTTACATCTAACTGGTGTGGCTCATCAGATCTGTGAGACTTACATCTAACTGATGTGGCTCATTAGACCTGTGGGACTTACATCTAACTGGTGTGGCTCATTAGACCTGTGGGATTTACATCTAACTGGTGTGGCTCATCAGGCCTGTGGGACTTACATCTAACTGGTGTGGCTCATCAGACCTGTGGGACTTACATCTAACTTGTGTGGCTCATCAGACCTGTGGGACTTACATCTAACTGGTGTGGCTCATCAGACCTGTGGGACTTACATCTAACTGGTGTGGCTCATCAGATCTGTGAGACTTACATCTAACTGGTGTGGCTCATCAGACCTATGGGACTTACATCTAACTGGTGTGGCTCATCAGATCTGTGGGACTTACATCTAACTGGTGTGGCTCATCAGATCTGTGAGACTTACATCTAACTGGTGTGGCTCATCAGACCTGTGGGACTTACATCTAACTGGTGTGACTCATCAGACCTGTGGGACTTACATCCAACTGGTGTGGCTCATCAGACCTGTTGGACTTACATCTAACTGGTGTGGCTCATCAGATCTGCGGGATTTACATCTAACTGGTGTGGCTCATCAGATCTGTGGGACTTACATTTAACTGGTGTGGCTCATCAGATATGTTGGACTTACATCTAACTGGTGTGGCTCATCAGATCTGTGGGACTTACATCTAACTGGTGTTGCTTATTAGACCTGTGGGACTTACATCTAGCTGGTGTGGCTCATCAGACCTGTGAGACTTACATCTAACTGGTGTGGCTCATCAGATCTGTGAGACTTACATCTAACTGGTGTGGCTCATCAGACCTGTGGGACTTACATCTAACTGGTGTGGCTCATCAGATCTGTGAGACTTACATCTAACTGGTGTGGCTCATTAGACCTGTGGGACTTACATCTAACTGGTGTGGCTCATTAGACCTGTGGGATTTACATCTAACTGGTGTGGCTCATCAGGCCTGTGGGACTTACATCTAACTGGTGTGGCTCATCAGACCTGTGGGACTTACATCTAACTTGTGTGGCTCAGCAGACCTGTGGGACTTACATCTAACTGGTGTGGCTCATCAGACCTGTGGGACTTACATCTAACTGGTGTGGCTCATCAGATCTGTGAGACTTACATCTAACTGGTGTGGCTCATCAGACCTATGGGACTTACATCTAACTGGTGTGGCTCATCAGATCTGTGGGACTTACATCTAACTGGTGTGGCTCATCAGATCTGTGGGACTTACATCTAACTGGTGTTGGTTATTAGACCTGTGGGACTTACATCTAGCTGGTGTGGCTCATCAGACCTGTGAGACTTACATCTAACTGGTGTGGCTCATCAGATCTGTGAGACTTACATCTAACTGGTGTGGCTCATCAGACCTGTGGGACTTACATCTAACTGGTGTGGCTCATCAGATCTGTGAGACTTACATCTAACTGGTGTGGCTCATTAGACCTGTGGGACTTACATCTAACTGGTGTGGCTCATTAGACCTGTGGGATTTACATCTAACTGGTGTGGCTCATCAGGCCTGTGGGACTTACATCTAACTGGTGTGGCTCATCAGACCTGTGGGACTTACATCTAACTTGTGTGGCTCAGCAGACCTGTGGGACTTACATCTAACTGGTGTGGCTCATCAGACCTGTGGGACTTACATCTAACTGGTGTGGCTCATCAGATCTGTGAGACTTACATCTAACTGGTGTGGCTCATCAGACCTATGGGACTTACATCTAACTGGTGTGGCTCATCAGATCTGTGGGACTTACATCTAACTGGTGTGGCTCATCAGATCTGTGAGACTTACATCTAACTGGTGTGGCTCATCAGACCTGTGGGACTTACATCTAACTGGTGTGACTCATCAGACCTGTGGGACTTACATCTAACTGGTGTGGCTCATCAGACCTGTTGGACTTACATCCAACTGGTGTGGCTCATCAGATCTGCGGGATTTACATCTAACTGGTGTGGCTCATCAGATCTGTGGGACTGACATCTAACTGGTGTGGCTCATCAGATATGTTGGACTTACATCTAACTGGTGTGGCTCATCAGATCTGTGGGACTTACATCTAACTGGTGTTGGTTATTAGACATGTGGGACTTACATCTAGCTGGTGTGGCTCATCAGACCTGTGAGACTTACATCTAACTGGTGTGGCTCATCAGACCTGTGGGACTTACATCTAACTTGTGTGGCTCAGCAGACCTGTGGGACTTACATCTAACTGGTGTGGCTCATCAGACCTGTGGGACTTACATCTAACTGGTGTGGCTCATCAGATCTGTGAGACTTACATCTAACTGGTGTGGCTCATCAGACCTATGGGACTTACATCTAACTGGTGTGGCTCATCAGATCTGTGGGACTTACATCTAACTGGTGTGGCTCATCAGATCTGTGAGACTTACATCTAACTGGTGTGGCTCATCAGACCTGTGGGACTTACATCTAACTGGTGTGACTCATCAGACCTGTGGGACTTACATCTAACTGGTGTGGCTCATCAGACCTGTTGGACTTACATCCAACTGGTGTGGCTCATCAGATCTGCGGGATTTACATCTAACTGGTGTGGCTCATCAGATCTGTGGGACTGACATCTAACTGGTGTGGCTCATCAGATATGTTGGACTTACATCTAACTGGTGTGGCTCATCAGATCTGTGGGACTTACATCTAACTGGTGTTGGTTATTAGACCTGTGGGACTTACATCTAGCTGGTGTGGCTCATCAGACCTGTGAGACTTACATCTAACTGGTGTGGCTCATCAGACCTGTGGGACTTACATCTAACTGATGTGGCTCATCAGATCTGTTGGACTTACATCTAACTGGTGTGGCTCATCAGATCTGTGGGTTTTGCTCTTGTTCTTGTTGAATGCCTACGATGACCTGGGGTTGTTCTCTCGCCTCCGCGATTGACTCTCTCCCAGTATTCGTACAGCGATCTCAGTACCGCCAGACGGAGCGATAGCGCGGGCTTGCCGAAAACGCTAGCCCGCCTCTCCCCGAACATGTAGCGGGACGCAAGTTGTGGTGTCGTGCCGTTCCCAGCGGTGCCTTACTGTGGCCCGTATCGAGAAACTTTGAAAGTCAGTGTTGCTTTTTCGAAGGCTTATAGCAGACCTCGACAGTTCGTCTCGCTGGTGGCAAATGGAAAGCAGGAATCCTGCATAAAGGCCTTTTCTTCGCCCGACCAACACTCGGCAGAAGGGCAGGCCGGCAGGAAAAAATCGTCTCCAGTCCCTGTGAAATTCATCGCCAGGGCCGTTGGGATCCGTTCTGCACAGAGCGCTGCCATCCCTCCCCGAGCAAGCCCGGTCGGTCGGTCGTCTGGTGTGTGTACGGGCCCCTGTCAGGCGGTTCTAGGTCGACGGAGTGAGGGACGGAACAACCGTCCGTCCGTCAGTCGGTCCCTGCGGCCGTCCTAGTGAGGCTTTTTACACATCCGTCCTCCGCCGACCGGTGTGTGTGGTTCGTACGTCTCCGACAAATATCTGGTTGATCCTGCCAGTAGTCAAATGCTTGTCTCAAAGATTAAGCCATGCATGCCTAAGTTCACACTGTCTCACGGTGGCTCATTAAATTAGTCGAGGTTCCTTAGATGACACGATCCTACTTGGATAACTGTGGCAATTCTAGAGCTAATACATGCTTACCAAGCTCCGACCCTCGCGGAAAGAGCGCTTTTATTAGTTCAAAACCAATCGTCGTTTCCCCTCGCGGGGTTGCGGCGTCCCCACTGGTGACTCTGGATAACTTTGTGCTGATCGCATGGCCTCATGTGCCGGCGGCGCATCTTTTAAATGTCTGCCCTATCAAATGTCGATGGTACGTGACATGCCTACCATGTTTGTAACGGGTAATGGGGAATCAGGGTTCGATTCCGGAGAGGGAGCATGAGAAACGGCTACCACATCCAAGGAAGACAGCAGGCGCGCAACTTTCCCATTCCCGGTACGGAGAGGTAGTGACGAAAAATAACAATACGGGACTCTTTTGAGGCCCCGTAATTGGAATGAGTACACTTCAAACTCTTTAACGAGGATCTATTGGAGGACAAGTCTCTTGCCAGCAGCCGCGATAATTCCAGCTCCAATAGCGTATATTAAAGTTGTTGCAGTTAAGAAGCTCGTAGTTGGATCTCAGGCTCAGGCGGGCGGTCCGGCTCGCGCCAGTTCACTGCCCGTTAACTCCTGCCCTACCGTCTGCCGGCTTGCTCCCGCGGGTGCTCTTCGCTGAGCGTCCTTGGTGGCCGGCGCGTTTACTTTGAAAAAATTAGAGTGTTCAAAGCGGGCCTAGGCTGCCTGAATAATGGTGCATGGAATAATGGAATAGGACCTCGGTTCTATTTTGTTGGTTTTCGGAACTGGAGGTAATGATTAACAGGGACAAACGGGGGCATTCGTATTGCGGCGTTAAAGGTGAAATTATTGGATCGCCGCAAGACGAGCTACTGCGAAAGCATTTGTCAAGAATGTTTTCATTAATCAAGAACGAAAGTCAGAGGCGCGAAGACGATCAGATACCGTCGTAGTTCTGACCATAAACGATGCCGACTAGCGATCCGCAGGAGTTGCTTCGATGACTCTGCGGGCAGCTTCCGGGAAACCAAAGTGTTTGGGTTCCGGGGGAAGTATGGTTGCAAAGCTGAAACTTAAAGGAATTGGCGGAAGGGCACCACCAGGAGTGGAGCCTGTGGCTTAATTTGACTCAACACGGCCAACACTGAAATGATTGACAGGCCGAGAGCACCTTCGTTAGGTCCAATATGGAACGGGTGCTGGAATTAGACCCTCGAAAATCTGGGGCTATGCTCTCGGTGGCTTGACTGTCTCGCATCCAGTGTTCTATAAAGGAATTGACAGAAGGGCACCACCAGGAGTGGAGCCTGCGGCTTAATTTGACTCAACACGCCAACACTGTAAAATGACTGACAAATCGAGAGCACTTTCGTTGGGTCTAATAGGGAACGTGTGATGGTATTAGACCCATGGAAGACAGGTCAGTTGTACCCTCCTAATGAAAGAGCGTCTGCTACGGTAACCCTGCTTAACCCTACATAAATCGCAGGTTCCAGACACTTGGTCATTTACTGACTAAAA
Source organism: Ariolimax columbianus (assembly GCA_036924085.1). NCBI lineage: Eukaryota > Metazoa > Mollusca > Gastropoda > Stylommatophora > Arionidae > Ariolimax > Ariolimax columbianus. The sequence goes on along the minus strand of JAVGWX010000011.1, from coordinate 92,467,109 downwards.
AGCCCTCTATTGATGCGTTGGGTCTAATAGTGAACGGGTGCTGGTATTAGACCCTCGGAAGACAGGTCAGTTGTACCCTACTAATGACAGGGCGTTGCTACGGTAGTTCTGCTCAACTCAAGAGAAATCGCAAATCGCAGACATTTGGACCATGTGCTAGGCTGATAAGCCAACGGCGCGAGACTACCATAGGAGGGATTACGGCCGAAAGCCTCTAAGCCAGAATCCTGCCCTAAATCTCAGCACCACTGCGATGGGAGGCTACGATAGGGTTAGGACCTGGGGCTCGTGTCCCAGTCCGACCCGGTCGAGCCGCAGAAAGAGGTCTCTGCCATCCGCCGATCAAAGCGGGTGGGAAGCTGCCCCATATTCACTCCATACGGCGAGGAGGTGTGAAACCACTAGTAGAAGACTTAGTTCTCGGTCGGGGTGTCGTAAGCAGTAGAGCAGCCACCTCACTGCGAACTGTTGAGACGCAACCCCTTGATCATGAGATATGTCCGCACACCAGGCGAACAACATCTCTGTGGCATTACCAGGCTTGTCCCCTGGTTAAATGCACTCCTACGAGAGGAATCGCAGGTCGCTGACATTTGGTCCACGTGCTTGGCTGATGAGCCAATGGTGCGAGCGAAGCTACCACTGAGGGACTACGGGCGAACGTCTCTAAGCCAGAATCCCGCCCTAAATCTCAGCACCGCTGTGATGGGAGGCCACGATACGGTTGGGACCTGGGGCTCGCGTCTCAGCCCGGCCCGGTCGAGCCGCAGAAATGCACCTTGCCAAATGCACTCCTGCCTCGCTCCTTACCTCTGTCTGCTATCAGCCATCCCAATGGACGCAGAAGAGATGCAGTCCAGCGGACATTGCACCTCTGCCCTATTGTGACAACGTCCCAGGTGGCGGGGAATGCTAGGCGTGCCATCACTGCAGATGAGCCGAGAAAATAAAGGGAGCAAAGAGATATCTCACTCACATGCATATGCTACGTTTCTGGCAGGACGTGACGATCCTGAGACAGTCACACAGGACTGCCTCTCTTCCGGGATAGTACAAACTAGTACACAGTCCATCATATCATATCATTGCCAAGCCCTATAGACACGAGTGGGGAAGACTCGTTAGTCCTGCAAGATAACTTCCCTAAGAGAGACAACTCTGACCAAAAACAACTGCCAAAGACTAAGGAGGGCATCCATACAGAAACATCTGTTGAAATCTGATGCACTGAGCCACAGGCTTAACAAAATAAAACAGTGCAACGTAAAAATCGCTGTAAACAACGTACGATGAAGAAGAAGAAGAATGCCTACGATGAATAACAGTACTCTTTTGTGGACACTGAAAATGGCGTTAGATGGTTGGCACAGGAGGCGTTAAGTTTCTATACTTTCTCCATGACACAAATGGCCAGAAAGAACACTGATCAATCATGTCCTTTGTGTCATTAGGCCAGAGAGAACACTGATCAATCATGTCCTTTGTGTCATTAGGCCAGAGAGAACACCGATCAATCATGTCCTTTGTGTCATTAGGCCAGAGAGAACACTGATCAATCATGTCCTTTGTTTAATGAGGCCAGAGAGAACACCGATTAATCATTTCCTTTATTTCATTAGGCCAGAGAGAACACTGATCAATCATTTCCTTTGTTTATTGAGGCCAGAGTGAACACCGCTCAATCATTTCCTTTGTTTAATGAGGCCAGAGAGAACACCGATTAATCATTTCCTTTATTTCATTAGGCCAGAGTGAACACCGATCAATCATTTCCTTTGTTTAATGAGGCCAGAGAGAACACCGATTAATCATTTCCTTTGTTTCATGAGGCTGGGGAGAACACCGATAATTGTATTTGAATATCTTTGTTTGCGCTCCAATTCAGATCATCACAAGTCATCATTAGAAGAAACAGGTACACAGGCTTAATACATAGAATTCTTATCAATTTCTTAGCACTTTCTTATCACATTGTTGTTGACAACTTCAAATCAGACCACGTTCTCACAAGAATAATAGAAGAACTTCAATTGAAAAGATTGTACGATTTCTCAGCTTTTATTTTATTCTCACACACTTGAGATTGTTCAACGGGATTGGAAAGATGCAGGTGTCATCCCCTTGTTCAAAAAGGGCAGAATATGAGATCCAGCCAATTATAGACCAGTGAGTTTGACGAGCATAGTCTGTACACTTTTTTAGTCTATTATCAAGGCCAACATAGTACTGCAATTGGACAACATAGTACTGCACTTGGGCAACATAGTACGGCACTTGGACAACAACAACATAGTACTGCATTGGACAACATAGTACTTCACTTGGACAACATAGTACTACACTTGGACAAGGACAATATAGTACTGCACTTGGACAAGGACAACATAGTACTGCACTTGGACAAGGACAACATAGTACTGCACTTGGACAACATAGTACTGCACTTGGACAAGGACAACATAGTACTGCACTTGGACAAGGACAACATAGTACTGCACTTGGACAAGTACAATATAGTACTGCACTTGGACAAGGACAACATAATACTGCACTTGGACAAGGACAACATAGTACTGCACTTGGACAAGGACAACATAGTACTGCACTTGGACAAGGACAACATAATACTGCACTTGGACAAGGACAACATAGTACTGCACTTGGACAAGGACAACATAGTACTGCACTTGGACAAGGACAACATAGTACTGCACTTGGACAAGGTTAATTTAATCACAAATAGTCAGCTTGGGTTTACTAAAGGAAGATCGTGTTTAACCAATCTATTAGAATTCATGGAGGAGGTTACCAAAATGTTAGATAACGAAGAGCTGGTGGATGTTATCTATCTGGATTTTGCAAAGTCCGTTCATAGAGTACCTCATCAACGATTGTTTGGAAAGTTTAAATCACATGGAATAGGTGGGGAAGTTGGCAACTGGATATACATTTTTTTGACGGGCAGAAGGCAGAGCGTGGCCGTCTTCTTCTTCTTCTTTGCGTTCGGTTTCGTATGCTCGTTTGATACCACCAGATGGGCCGTCTCCATGAAGTGACACGTCAGTCGCAGGTCCTCAATAGTTCCCCACAGTTTGTCTTGTATGTTTCTCTCCTCGGGCCAGGTCTTCTCACGGGAGTCTTGGTGCAGTGGACATGTTTGCAGGATGTGTTCTGGAGTCTGGGGTCCTCTCTGACATGTGCATTGTGCAGTCTGTGCTGCTTTCATTTTATACAGTGTCAGGTGTGTGACAGTGTCAGAAGTGTGACAGTGTCAGGTGTGTGACAGTGTCGGGTGTGATATTAGCGGGATGTGACATTCCAGGGATCCAGCCATATGAGGGATTCAGGGATGACGACAAGCTCTTGATCGTAGCCCCGTGCCCACAGAAAACTAACGGAAACTGGGAAATTGGAGGCTAATTGTATCTAGACAGTAAACGCAAAGAGGTGGGGAGGTGGGGGGGGGGGGGAAGGGGGGATAATGTAGAGGGAGGAGGCTCAAACAGAGGTAAGATATAAAGTGCGACAGTTCTGTAGGTTTAACACGTGCAAGACGCTGGTGGTAGGGGGGAGTCGGTGGGATGGGTGGCAAGTTCGCAGAACCGCTAATAATGTTCTGTCTTATTCACGTTAGGCGTCACGAGGAGCCATAGTTTTCTGTCCAAGGCCTGGAGTAGTCGTCATCTCGTTAGCATTGAGAATATCAGCAACATTTCCTGTCCATCTTGTCCTGGGTCGGCTCCACAACATTTCCTGTCCATCTTGTCCTGGGTCGGCTCCACAACATTTCCTGTCCATCTTGTCCTGGGTCGGCTCCACAACATTTCCTGTCCATCTTGTCCTGGGTCGGCTCCACAACATTTCCTGTCCATCTTATCCTCGGTCTGCCACGGTTGCGAGAACCCGAACGTCGTGCGTTGTAGGCGCACAGGGGTAGTTTGGCAGGATGCATTCTCAATACGTGGCCGAACCAGTTGATTCTGTCCTCGTCAATATATTCAGTGCAGGGTCTTGCTTCAACTATTCTTCTCACATCTTCGCTGCACGTTCTGTCTCTCCTAGTTACGTTGGTTGTTTTACATTGCACGTTCTGTCTCTCCTAGTTACGTTGATTGTTTTACATTGCACGTTCTGTCTCTCCTAGTTACGTTGATTGTTTTACATTGCACGTTCTGTCTCTCCTAGTTACGTTGATTGTTTTACATTGCACGTTATGTCTCTCCTAGTTACGTTGATTGTTTTACATTGCACGTTCTGTCTCCTAGTTACGTTGATTGTTTTACATTGCACGTTCTGTCTCTCCTAGTTACGTTGATTGTTTTACATTGCACGTTCTGTCTCTCCTAGTTACGTTGATTGTTTTACATTGCACGTTCTGTCTCTCCTAGTTACGTTGATTGTTTTACATTGCACGTTATGTCTCTCCTAGTTACGTTGGTTGTTTTACATTGCACGTTCTGTCTCTCCTAGTTACGTTGATTGTTTTACATTGCACGTTCTGTCTCTCCTAGTTACGTTGATTGTTTTACATTGCACGTTATGTCTCTCCTAGTTACGTTGATTGTTTTACATTGCACGTTCTGTCTCCTAGTTACGTTGATTGTTTTACATTGCACGTTCTGTCTCTCCTAGTTACGTTGATTGTTTTACATTGCACGTTCTGTCTCTCCTAGTTACGTTGATTGTTTTACATTGCACGTTCTGTCTCTCCTAGTTACGTTGATTGTTTTACATTGCACGTTCTGTCTCTCCTAGTTACGTTGATTGTTTTACATTGCACGTTCTGTCTCTCCTAGTTACGTTGATTGTTTTACATTGCACGTTCTGTCTCTCCTAGTTACGTTGATTGTTTTACATTGCACGTTCTGTCTCTCCTAGTTACGTTGATTGTTTTACATTGCACGTTCTGTCTCTCCTAGTTACGTTGATTGTTTTACATTGCACGTTCTGTCTCTCCTAGTTACGTTGATTGTTTTACATTGCACGTTCTGTCTCTCCTAGTTACGTTGATTGTTTTACATTGCACGTTCTGTCTCTCCTAGTTACGTTGATTGTTTTACATTGCACGTTCTGTCTCTCCTAGTTACGTTGATTGTTTTACATTGCACGTTATGTCTCTCCTAGTTACGTTGATTGTTTTACATTGCACGTTCTGTCTCTCCTAGTTACGTTGATTGTTTTCTGGTGGCATCTCATCTCACATGTCGTGATCTTTCTCTCTAGAGTTTTTGTTTGTCCAAGTTTGGCGCTGGTAGCAGAGAGTTGGCATGACTATACTGTTGATTGGCATTCTTTGTGTGGACATGTTTGTGTTAGGGTGTTTCAATAATGGTGACAGCTGGTATGACATGTTTGTGTTAGGGTGTTTCAATAATGGTGACAGCTGGTATGCAATTACATTTGCTTTTTGGCAGCTGATCTCAATCTCTCTATCTAAACCTCCATCTTGTGTGGAAACACTGGCCAGGTACCTGATCTCAATCTCTCTATCTAAACCTCCATCCTGTGTGGAAACACTGGCCAGGTACCTGATCTCAATCTCTCTATCTAAACCTCCATCCTGTGTGGAAACACTGGCCAGGTACCTGATCTCAATCTCTCTATCTAAACCTCCATCCTATGTGAAAACACTGGCCAGGTACTTGAACTGCACTTGTTTGATCTTGATCCCGCTTACCGTAATGTTCATGTTTTCAGGTGATCTGCTTATCTGCATAGTTTCTGTTCTGGATGTGCTCTTACTGTATATTTCACATACAGAGTTTAGCCCAGTCAGATGTTGCCGATTAGAGCTAGATACATAACCAAATGGGAAACAGAACATACTGGCTACACAAAAAACGATGCCTATTACCAGTTGAACAGAAGAGAGCAGGTCGTGGTCTTCAGACTCCGCACAGGCCACAATAGACTGAGGTACCACCTATTCAACAAATTGAAGATAGGTGGCACTGACGAATGCTCGTGTGGTACAGGGAAAATAACCGCTGAACATTTGCTGCAAAACTGCCCGACATACGAGGACCAGAGAGAGCAGATGTGGCCATCACCAGTGGCAACACTAGACAAGCTCTATGGCAGTGTCGACAGCCTCAGGATGACCGCTGCTTTTTTCGAAAAAATAAAGGTCGACGTCTAACAGCGTAAAAAGAAGAAGAAAAAGAAGAAGAAGAAGAAGAAGTTGCCACAGATCGTCTTCCCTCTCGTCAAGTAGACATTAATCTTCTGAAAAAAGAAATTCATTTAACTGATCAACCTCTGTTCTTTCTTCCTCAGTATTTCTTGGCAGTTGCTCCAATGTGGCCTCCGGCTTTATCCTAATGCTGTAGCGGCAAGATTTCCCAGGAAATGTTGGGGCTCGAGAAACAGGGAAGTTGACATATTGGAAGGTAGTACAAGTCAAACTGTGACCCTAACTGGTCAGCTGGGTGGGGACATAAGTATCACGTGACCTAGGCGCAGCACGGACGGAGCATAGAAGATGGGTAACAACTCAAGCACAAATCATTCCAGAAAGAAGGGGACGGCTTGGGCTAGTGGTTTTAGTTACACAGCGCAAAACCCGAAGTCACTGGGTTCGCTCCCCATCACAGCACCGGCCGTTACCCCGGGGAAACAAACCCTTAAAAAATACAGGAGGAAGCAGACTCTTCCATAAAATGCATGCCAAAGTCTGATGCACTAGGACGACAAGGCGCAAAAAAAAAACTTAGTGCAATAGGGAATAAAGAAATAAGGCGAACACAAAGAACATTACAGAGAGAGAGAGCGAGATTCTATCGCACGAGAGAGGGAGAGCGAGATTCTATCGCACGAGAGAGGGAGAGAGAGGGACTCAAGGTCAATTTAGAATTTCAAAAGCATTGCACCATCGTCTGTTGAAAAGGGGTGTGGCGTGAGCCCATCGCACGAGAGAGAAAAATTCCATGGCGAGCACGAGAGTGAGAGAGAGATATCCCATCGCACGAGAGAGAGCGAGATTCTATCGCACGAGAGAGGGAGAGAGAGAGAGAGAGAGAGATTCCATCGCACGAGAGAGAGAGAGAGAGAGCGAGATTCCATCGCACAAGAGAGAGAGAGGGAGAGAGAGAGAGACAGAGATCTGGTAGAAAGGCGACCTGAAGGCTTGAGTTAGCGACGTAAACTCTAAGCGGTGGTAACTTGGGTTCAGTCAAATGAGCACTTAATTTGTTCCAGATAAATTCAGAGATGGACATAAGCAGCCGTTTGGACGAAGCGGTAGTCTGTACTTCAGTAACTATGAGCGGATGTACCATGGACACTGGGTAACCCATCCAAAAACACGAGTGAGATATTTTGGTTCCACAGCGGACACTAGACGGACGGAAGTTGCCACGAGGACCACAAGATCCAAGATGTTAATTTAGTTTATTAATTACTATTTGTTCAAGAGATTAGGGACAAATTAGGACGTTGAAACGTGCTGGACGTTAGTTCCAGAGGCAAACATCAAGTCAATTACTAGCAGCCTCTGATAAGAGTGTAACAGTTCCCGCCGGAGCAAGGGGAGTTTAGGATGCCTGAACATGTTAAAGCTTAAAGCTACATGAATGCATGTCAAGGTCACTCACTGTCTCAGCAAAGGAGAACAGAGTTGGGTTAAGGAATGTGGACAGGTAGAAACTGACCACTGGCCTTCCGATTTTGGTAGGGGGAGATTGATTGACAGACGAAATTGGCAACGGGGCTTGCTGCGAGAGAATGAGTGACAGGTGTGCAAAGTGTTTCGTTCCAATTGGAATTGAAGATGACCATACCTGAGATCGATTGGTCAAGCTCTGGTCTTGCTTGAGGATATATAACTCGAGACAAAGTTTAGCTCGAGGGGCTGGATGAGAGATGGAGTGGCTAGATAGAGAGAGGCTGTATGGGAGAGAGAGAGACTGAATGTGGATAGTATGTTTAACTCACCGACTTAGATAGAGGAGCGATTGATTGACGGTTGGACGAATGTCTGGTGATAGAACAGGGGCGCTCAAATAGGTGTGTGAGTTTTGCATTAATGGATAATCTGAAAGTGTGTTTGTAAGCAAGGACACATTGTGAACGAGTTATGTCGAGATCGCCCGCCTGAGGGGATTTCAGTGAGGAAGAGTATTTGATAAGGTGTGTTGAAGACGCAGTTAAGGCGATGTGTGTGTGATGTAATTGCAAGGCAATAGAACTGGGTTTTTAGTTCGTTGGGAATTCCATCAATAGCTAATGCTTACAATTCCCGTTTTAGTAGAATGTTTAGTTAAGATATATATTATATTGTGGTTGTAATTTCTCTACTCATTCTATGATATGAGTATGATTTAATAAATATGCCACCTGCTGTGTGATATGTCATTTACTGAGTATGGTCATGATGATGTGGATGAGTGTGAGAATGTTCTAAGTTAGATCACGGCCAAGGCAAACAGTGGGATCTGCTACACGTTATTATTATTTTGGTGCCTGTTGACCACGGATAGTCGTGGTAGATTTATAAATATAGTGCGTGTGTAGCTATAGATCTTGATTTGCACGTTTAACACAAGTGTCGCAGTTATATATAACTTGTGTGTGTAGTTAGGAATAGAGGAGTAGCTAGTGGTTAGAGTGTTAGTACCATAGACAGCTTTTCCAATCATCTGACTGGTAAGTGTGACATTTTTCTTCCACCCATTGTTGTATTATTGACAAGACTTTGTGCGTACTTGACAGTCTTATAAATTTTTTTGGTGGGCCAGACGGGTTTATTCAATATGTCGAGGTTGGACAATGTTAAACAATGTTATCATTGTCTAGCTTTTGGACATTTGTCTATCGGATGCCCTAATATTCTTCGGAATATTAACAGTTCCTGGAGAAGAGGACTGTTTGTCAAAAACAAGCCTTTCATGGCACGAGCTACAGTCAGCGATAAGTGGGAGGACAAAAGTCAACTACAAAACCAGCTAAGAGAACTAACAAGCAGAGTTATTCGGCTGGAAAGACAGGAAAAAGATCTCCAATGGAAGCTGCGACAGCTGTTGCAACAAATTGAAAACGGAGCTTTCCAACCAGCTAGGAAGGAGAGAAGAAATCAAGAAATCACAGAAGTAAACACGGTCCAGTATTGTGGAAGGGGACAGAGTGGTAGGAAAGTGAGTAGGAAGCCCGTACTACTTCCACATTCCGATCCGTGGAGGGACAGAGGTGGAAATCTCAGGACGGACGTGTGTGGACGACTGGAAAGAGGTTGCGAAAAGGGTTGGAGTTTGACCCAGGTGCAGAGGCCAAGTCAAGTGAGAGGAGGAGGAATGGTTGGGCAGAAGTTTGAATCGGGCAGATTCTTAGCCCACAAGAGGCCTTTTGCACGGTTACAGATGGAGAGGCAGAACAGGAGCTATCAAAGAGACTTTGAGCACGAGGCGGATGGACAGAAAGAAAGAGATACAGGTTTTGTGTATCCAGAAAAGTTAGGGACGAAGGGCAGGTTACGCAATGCAAACGAAACAAACGTTCGCTCAGAGGTCCAGATAAAATGTTACCGCATCGGACAGTGTAGGCCGAGAATTCAGGAAGAGGGTATTACGTCGATTAACATGGTCGGGCGTGCTGAAAGGAGCCAAGTTTACCAGGACGTCAAGCCTGGTAGAACATTAGTTAAAGTCGACGAAGAATCGAACAAGGAAATAGTCAGAGATTCGTCAGATAAAGAGGAAAGGAGAGGAGGAGGAATGGTGGCAGGACCAGCTATGGTTTCGTGCCCACCCACGCCAGGTCCTAGCCATGCGAGAGAAGTGGTCGAACAGACGGAAGAAAGGGACAGCCCTTCGGCCACTGAGGAAGGAAGTGGGGATGATGCACAGTTAAAATGTTATACGGACGCACCGTTCAATAACACTCGTGCAGCCAAAAAGAGAGGAACAGCGCTCAACGAACGACAAAAGCACATCAAGAAGTTGAGAAGAACAAGGACTAATTCTAATAGCGAGAGTGACATTCCACTTCCGGAACGACAGCAAAGACTATCTGATAGGGAGGAACGAATGCGGCAGCAAACGAGTGAGTCATCGGAAGGAGACGATGACATCACACAGGAATCCTGGCCGAGCATGGGTTTAGAATCCACAGATTCAGACTTCAGCATTCCACATGCCGCTCTAAGGAAAACGAAGAAAAGGGAAAGACAGGTTAACCCCAGCCAGGACAGCGAACCAGTCATCAAAGCAAAGATGAAAAGATCCCAGTTCGAGATACGCCAACGGCCGAACAAACAAAAAGACCAAGGATAAAATAGACCGGCCATCTGCGATAGTGGTTTTGAGGAAAACGCAGACGCGTATGCCAAGGAATGTATAATAGTGGCGTTGCTGACGGTAATCAAAGACATGTAAGAGAAGTTACACGGAGATTTGAATAATTAGGGGGTAGGGTATAGAGATGGAGGAATGGCCAGATGTTAAAAATTCCTTTGAATTCGTTGTCTCAAGTAAACGCCAGACAATGAGCGTACCACGGACGGTCAGTCTGCAGCTAGACTGACCGAGATCAAAGGGACATTTCCGACCAGAGAAACGGACAGAACGAACGAGAGACGCAGGATAGCTGGATGCGCCAGGTAATGATTACGTGACGCAAGGTAACACGTGGACGCGATGCTTCGGTTAATATCTGACCAGGTAGCTTTGATGCGGGGAATTTGGGGAAACAACGGTGAAATAGTTAGATCACAACACTCGGTTTTGATTCCTCGGGACAAAGACTGCACCTGGACTAGTAGGGTTACAGCATGACGTAATTCGACAGGTGGACGATTCGGTTTTTGACTTTTGACTCAGACATAGTTTAGTATCTGATTAGGTTAGAACTTAGTCATAGTTTAGTGACATAGTTTAGTATCTGATTAAGTTACAACTTAGTCATAGTTTAGGGACATAGTTTAGTACCTGATTAAGTTAGAACTTAGTCGTAGTTTAGTATCTTATAAAGGGGGCATTAACAGGTGCTCATCTGTGGGGCACGAGCAGGAGTGAAGGTTGATGGCACTTGGTCATGAGTATGCGTGCAAATATTTTGACATTTGTATTTGGTGTTTGGGTTTTGACTAATGGTATTACTTGCATTTTAAGTGGGTTGTATGGTCGATATAGTATGCATTGAATTTTTCTTTATTTTGTTGTTGTTTTGTTGTTTAAACATGATTACATATCCTGACAGTATCAACGTGTTATACTTGCTGACTGAAATATTGATATCATAAGTATGCGTGCAAATATTTTGACATTTGTATTTATTGTTTGGGTTTCGACATTGTATGCAATGCATTTGTCTTGTGTTTTGTTGTTGTTTTTTTGTTGTTGTTGAATCATCATGTTTACAGGTATTTGATACAGGTTATTTAGGTGATCTACAGAGCAGTATATCTCATCCAGACTGTAGGCCTCCGCAAGCACAAGTCACCACGAGTTCCAGAATCACATGTATGTGGAGTCTTTGCAGAGAAGACTACATTGATCAGAAGTTTTAAAATTGACTATGACATATGTTGTCACATATCGTTTTTGTGGGAAAACATAAAGAATTTTGCTGTTTTCTTTGAGAGGGGATAGCTGTCAAGAGAGACAATGATAACTAGCCTGAGGATAACCCACGTAAGTTCGTGGCCTCACAGGAGTTAGTATGAAGTGAATCGTCGGCCAGGCGTGTAATGAGACCGCCTGAGAAAATTGACCTGAACTGGTCGAGTGTAACAATGAAGGTTCGTGTCCTTAGAGGAAGGCACGGGAAACAGGGCGAGGTATGTTGACCTCAAATGAGTAAGGAGAATTCCTTAAGGTGTTTCTGTTTTGATGAGTTCAAGGTCCCGCAGGGACAGACTTTGGTGTATTTGACTGCAAAACGATGTAAAAGTGGTGGTTTGTGTTGTAAAAACGCCCAGCCACAGTGTTTTTCTTCTGCTTGTATTGATTGTGTATGTATTACAAAAAGTTTATATGTATCAAATGACATGTCTTTTTATGCATGTACGATGTGAGTGAAGTTGTAAACAGGAGTAGTGTTTACATTTTGGATAGTAGAGACGAAAATGGTGGTCATTTGCCAGATGAAAAAAATGACCATCCATGTTTCGGTCTGTAGTTTAGGGAGGTAATGTAACAGTTCCCGCCGGAGCAAGGGGAGTTTAGGATGCCTGAACATGTTAAAGCTTAAAGCTACATGAATGCATGTCAAGGTCACTCACTGTCTCAGCAAAGGAGAACAGAGTTGGGTTAAGGAATGTGGACAGGTAGAAACTGACCACTGGCCTTCCGATTTTGGTAGGGGGAGATTGATTGACAGACGAAATTGGCAACGGGGCTTGCTGCGAGAGAATGAGTGACAGGTGTGCAAAGTGTTTCGTTCCAATTGGAATTGAAGATGACCATACCTGAGATCGATTGGTCAAGCTCTGGTCTTGCTTGAGGATATATAACTCGAGACAAAGTTTAGCTCGAGGGGCTGGATGAGAGATGGAGTGGCTAGATAGAGAGAGGCTGTATGGGAGAGAGAGAGACTGAATGTGGATAGTATGTTTAACTCACCGACTTAGATAGAGGAGCGATTGATTGACGGTTGGACGAATGTCTGGTGATAGAACAGGGGCGCTCAAATAGGTGTGTGAGTTTTGCATTAATGGATAATCTGAAAGTGTGTTTGTAAGCAAGGACACATTGTGAACGAGTTATGTCGAGATCGCCCGCCTGAGGGGATTTCAGTGAGGAAGAGTATTTGATAAGGTGTGTTGAAGACGCAGTTAAGGCGATGTGTGTGTGATGTAATTGCAAGGCAATAGAACTGGGTTTTTAGTTCGTTGGGAATTCCATCAATAGCTAATGCTTACAATTCCCGTTTTAGTAGAATGTTTAGTTAAGATATATATTATATTGTGGTTGTAATTTCTCTACTCATTCTATGATATGAGTATGATTTAATAAATATGCCACCTGCTGTGTGATATGTCATTTACTGAGTATGGTCATGATGATGTGGATGAGTGTGAGAATGTTCTAAGTTAGATCACGGCCAAGGCAAACAGTGGGATCTGCTACAAGAGAGTTTATATTAGACAGATCAGACAATAATTGTTGTAGTAACTAGGTTATGCAAATAAACAAATTACCATCTATACAATTTTGTTAAGATAGAATCAATTTTCGTGATCAGTTTGTTCTTAAAGTGAGATGGAAAATATTTAATCTAAGGGGGGATAAGTTGAATATACTGCAGTGTAATATATATTGATAGAGAGAGGTCTGATACACTATGCAGCATTCATGTTGGGGATCAAGTTCTGGCCCTTACAATTATAATCTGAACCTTCAGCAGATACCAGTGCACATTTAGGGGCAGCTTGTCTTGAGACTTTTCACCGTCTTTGTCCCAAAATAATTCAGATGGAAAGTGATACAATAATCCACATTGAAAGTGATACAATAATCCACATTGAAAGTGATACAATAATCCACATTGAAAGTGATACAATAATCCACATTGAAAGTGATACAATAATCCACATTGAAAGTTTTACTCTGTCCAACTTCAGGGTGAGGACCATCCATTGTTTCACACACTCTTGTTTCATTTGATGGTCTATCATACTTTTAGGGATCTTTTCTAAGTTGATCTAACACAGTCACTAATTTACGCCCACAAGACATTTCACAGACAAGTGGTTGTGTGTTTATTTCAAATAGAAACAAGTAAGTGACAACACCATAAGGTGTGTTTTACTATTCAATCAACTACTCCGGGATTTTATTTTTTTGCAACTTTGCTTGTGAAATGGAAATGGTCACATACGCTGTTATGAAAGTTGCAGGTGGTGACAATGTGGAATTTGGAGGTTTTATCCACTCGCCTGGCACATTGTTGGTAACCGTGTCCGGGGCTCAGGCTTCACAAACTACCATCCCTCTAGTCGCTAGCATCATGATGGGGCCATGCGGCAAAGGGAAGTGTGGAATGGCTGCCATTTATAGGTTAGCAAGCCCAATACAGTATTGTGTTTCCCTGACCACGGCAGCCCACACAAAACACTATGCAAGACTGCATGAAAGATGTGGCAGAGCTCAAGTTTTCCCTGGGGTTTTTCTATCTGTAATGTTACCACGTGCATCCACATCATTCACGATCACGTACAGCAGATAACATACCAAACAGCAGGTGGCATATTTATTAATATCACAATCAAACAAAAATATTAAAGTAAATGCAATACATCTTAACTAAGTAATCATATCTTAATTGTATTATTAATAACTTCGGAGGTTGTAAGCATTAGCTTTTGAATATTGCCCTCAACTAATCCAACGCAGTTCTAGCCGCACACTCCCATCTGCACTCCCAACACACTCTAAAAAGATTCGTCTTCACGATCGAATTCAATGCATTCACTCACACTCAGAGATCCCTTCAGGCAGGTGATCTTTACATTATACATGCAGATCCCTTCAGGCAGGTGATCTTGACATTACACATTCAATCTGTTCAACGCATACTCACATGTGGTCACACACTCAATCGATCTGCGTATACACACGCTCCGAAACCTACATTGTTCCCTCAGTGTTTTCCACACACCACACACACACACGTCCAAACCTCTTCTAGTCACAGGGTGCCCGACACACACCTTATAGAGTGACTGACCAAGACTCAAAGGCGTACGCTGGTTCAGTTACCCTGCAATTTATTCCATCTCTCACACATTAGTAAACCAGCCTGCTAAACTAGCAGCAGGCTAAAACTCGCTCTTCTAGAAAGTCGGTAAGCTAAACAATCCCCTGGCTAAATTCTCAGTCTCTCTATCCCCATAGCCAGTTAAACGTTGTCTAGTATTATATAGTCTCACATATATGAAAGAGGCAGCGAACCACATAATCTGGAAAGATATTATTGTAGGAACAGATGTTGAACAGGAGTGGGAAAGTTTTAAAAGAGGAATGTGTTCCATGTAGGGAGGTAAACCCCAAGCGTAAAAAGTGGATAACTAGAATTTGTAGTGAAATGTAGAAGAGCAAAAAATAAAGCATGGCAAAAATATATAGAGGCAGGTAAATCAAAAGAAACATATGTAAAATATTTGGACAAGCAGAATATATCTCAGAAAGCGAATAAAACAGCAAAAATAGACTTTGAAAAAAAACTTGCTCAGAGGATCAAGACTGACAGTAAAAGCTTCTTCTCTTATGTTAGAAATAAACAAAGAACGAAAGACAAAGTAGGCCCTCTCATAGACAGTACAGGGAAAATAAGTGAGAATAGGGAGGCAGCTAATCTGCTCAATCAGTACTTTGGCACAGTCTACACAAAAGAGGACTGCTCCGAGATCCCAGAGCCTATAGATATTTTTCAAAGAGACATGGATACAGCGGGATTAAGATCAATCTGTATTACAGAGGAAATGGTTTTTAAAAAATTGGAGGGGTTGAAAGTGAATAAATGTCCAGGTCAAGATGGTATTCACCCAAAATTGCTGTATGAAATTAGAAACCAACTAGCAAAACCATTGGCTATATTATGTTCTCAATCACTTACAAAGGGGATTGTTCCACGGGATTGGAAAGATGCAGGAGTGATCCCCTTATTCAAAAAAGGCAAAAAATCAGATCCGGCAAATTATAGACCGGTGAGTTTAACGAGCATAGTCTGTAAATTGTTAGAGTCAATAATCAAAGAAAACATTGTAATGCATTTAGACAAATTTAATCTAATTAGAAATAGTCAGCATGGGTTTACTAGAGGGAGATCATGCTTAACAAATCTATTAGAATTCATGGAGGAGGTTACTAAAATCATAGATAAAGGGGAGCCAGTGGATGTTATTTATCTAGACTTTGCAAAGGCCTTTGATAGAGTACCTCATCAAAGATTATTTTGAAAGTTAAAATCACATGGAATAGGTGGCGAAGTTGCCAAATGGATTGAAAATTGGTTAACGGGAAGAAGGCAGAGGGTGGGCATAAATAAGGAGTACTCTGAGTGGAGTGAAGTGAAAAGTGGTGTGCCACAGGGCTCGGTTATGGGACCAATTTTGTTCTTGATATATATAAATGATTTGGACATTGATATGAGATCCATGATTGCAAAATTTGCTTATGACACAAAACTATGCAGTAGTGTCTCATCTAAAGCGGAAGTGGATATATTGATGTCGGATTTAGATAAAATTCGAGAATGGTCTGTAAGCTGGCAAATGGAGTTTAATGTAGATAAATGTACAGTCATCCACATGGGTAGATCCAATATGGAACATAATTACAGAATGGGAGAAAACAATATTAGAAAGATAGATAAGGAAAGGGACCTAGGGGTTATAATAGATCATACAGGAAAGGTGAGTGAACAAGTTAAGGTAGCAGTGAAAAAGGCAAATGCAATGTTAGGTATGATAAAAAGAAATATTAAACATAGGAGCAAGGAAGTGATCGTCAAACTGTATAAAGCTTTAGTTAGACCTAGATTGGAGTACTGTGTACAGGTGTGGAGTCCTTATCATAGAGGGGACATAAACATGCTAGAAAGAATACAAAAAAGAGCGACAAAGATGATAGTGGGATTCCAGAATTACAGTTATGAGGAACGACTCAGAAAAACCGGCCTACAGTGTCTCGAAGAGAGAAGAATTCGTGGTGACTTAATACAGGTTTATAAGATGATCAGAGGAATCGATAAATTAGACTATAACAAGTTTTTTTAAAATACAACCACCTACAATAACACGAGGGCATAGCTACAAGATGATTAAAGAGAGGTCCAGGTTAGATATTAGGAAATATTTTTTTAGTCAGAGAGTGGTGTCTGCTTGGAATGCATTGCCAGGGGAGGTAGTGGAGGCAGGGACAGTTAATGCATTTAAGAATAAACTGGATGCGCATAGATTTTAGAGCAAGGTGATGTAAATGTAACTGGTTGTATACAGACTCTGCAGGGTCTTCTAAACCAGTATAAAGATGTTAAGTTAAGTTAAGTGTTAAGTTATATACAGGAAAACAAGCAGCCAATCTCCTTGCTGCGGGTTTAGCAGATGACACCAAAATAAACATGCCCAAGGAAAGAGTTAGAGAGGTGGAAAATGAACTAAAAGAGAAGAAAAAGGAAAGAGAGCAATGACGATGAAATAAACAGGCTTATCAGTATCCAAGAATTGGGCAATAGGAAAACTTAAGATGAAAAAGGCACCTGGGCCCGACGCAATAACAAATGAAATGATTTCACACTTGGGACCAATAGGCAGACAGCGATTCCTGGACCTGATAAACATATCGTGGACTCAAGGATTGTTCCTAAAAGAATGGAAGGAGGCAGAAATAATCCGAATCCTCAAGAAGGGAAAACCAAAAGAAAACAAAACAAGCTACCGTCCAATCAGCCTCATTAGCTGTCTGGGAAAGACAATGGAAAAGCTGGTGACTAATAGGCTGCTAACTTTCTTTGAGGAAAAACAAAATCCTGGACGAGTGCCAGTCTGGCTATAGAAAATACAGGAGTACCAACGACCAGACCGCTTATCTACAGGATGGAACCGTTATAGAAAAAGCAAGTGCTGCCGGGGAGCCCTCGATAAATCTAAGAACAGAGCAACAGGCAATAATTGGCGCAGTCAAACTATTGGATGAAAAGGGGTTAAATTATAACAGAATAGTGTTTTTGTGCGATTGCATGGAAATGTTGCAGGCCACACAAAGATAACCACGAAATAGTGTGGAAAGGGAACTGATATGCCAGCTAAACAAACTCTCAGACCACAATAAAATCACCCTCCAGTGAATTCCAGTTCTCTTCGGCATACCTGGGAATGAATGGGCAGACAGACTGGCCAGGGAGGGAAGACAAAGAGAACAATTCTCCCACCCAATGTCACTGCCAGAAGTCAAGACAAACATCCAAAATAAATATAAACAACAGTGGATAGAGAGAACAAACAGTAAATACCCACAGGACCCAATCAATAGACTGAACAGGAAACAGTTTACCACAATTTTTCGCCTAAGAACAGGTCATTGCAGACTAAATGCACACATATATAAAATGAAAGCAGCACAGACTGCACAGTGCACATTTCAGAGAGGACCCCAGACTCCAGAACACATCCTGCAAATATGTTCACTGCACCGAGACTTCCGTGAGAAGACCTGGCCCGAGGAGAGAAACATATAAGACATCTGTGGAGAACCATTGAGGACCTGCGATTTACGTGTCACTTCGTGGATGCAGCCCATTTGGTGGCATAAAACGAGCATACGAAACCGAACGCAAAGAAGAAGAAGAAGATATAGTCTCAAGCAGTATCAGGGATGCCCAATGGTCTTCTGTTGGTTGTCTGACTCAGCCATTACTCTAGTTTGGATCTACCTCCACTCAGTTGTTGTTGGAATGAATCCCTCTAAATTCCCGTCACTCTAAAATATCGCAGTAAGACCTGATGGCCTCTGTCTCTCTAACCCCAATCTACCCAAATCGCAACACCAGAGTAGTCAGCTCCTAACCCCTACCTGTACTAGACACATTCTTCTCTTCAATCCCCTCACCCCCACCCCTTCTCTCGTTTTCCTTTGTTGACTTAGTGTCGAGACGGTGAGTGACTTTGGCACACATTCAGGTACCTTTATTCTCAGACTAGCCGACCCCATCGCCCCTGCCTTTAACGTCCATTCTCCGGCTTGAACTGTTACAAAGGCATCTAAAATGGTCCGATCCTAAACTGTCTGTGACAATAGACCACCTAGACAGACTAAGGGATAAAGCCATGGTACAATGGCTACCTCTGAAAGCACACGAACAAATCAAAAATAGGCGGCCTCACTGAAGATCCAGAAGCAGAACTCCAACAAAACACCACCTCACCAGACAAACACCACATCAACAGACAAACACCACCTCACCAGACAAACCCAACCTCGCCAGACAAACACCACCTCGTCAGACAAACACCACCCCAACAGACAAACATCACATCAACAGACAAACACCACCTCAACAGACATACTCCACCTCACCAGACAAACACCACCTCAACAGATATACACCACCTCACCAGACAAACACCCCTTCACCAGACAAACACCACCTCGTCAGACAAACACCACCTCAACAGACAAACACCACCTCAACAGACAAACACCACCTCACCAGACAAACACCACTTCACCAGACAAACACCACTTCACCAGACAAACACCACCTCGTCAGACAAACACCACCTCAACAGACAAACACCACCTCAACAGACAAACACCACCTTCCCAGACAAACACCACTTCACCAGACAGACACCACTTCACCAGACAGACACCACCTCACAAGACAGACACCACCTCACAAGACAGACACCACCTCACAAGACAGACACCTTCTTCTTTTCAAAAAAGGGAGACGACTCCCTCATTATGTGGACATCCACTTGACAAGTGGGACAGTCGTCATCATCATGGTCCCAGTACCAGGACGGCGGTCCTGGTAGCGGCAGCACGGTGCACTGGCCAAACAACTGCCCCACGAAGCAGGGAGCCTGGCAGCGACCACCGCCAGCAGCGACCACCACCAGTAGCGACCACCGCTCGACCACCGCCAGCAGCGACCACCGCCAGCAGCGACCACCGCTAGCAGCAACCATCGCTTGATCACACCAGCAGCGACCACAGCCAGTAACAACAACAACAAAAGCACCACCTACGAACCCGGAGGTTTTCATCACAGTGACCAACAAGAGGAGGCACAGGTGTGACAAATTTAGTCTTACCAGACAAAAATTGTCTCCATATTGACAGCTCTTTTTTTTTCTAGAATTACGTTGCACGCATAATTATATTTTTTAAAAAATTATTAAGGGTTGACTTTCCACAGGACTTGACAACTCACGTCAGCAAATACCGCGACAGGTGGCGAATTAATATGGGCGCGCCCACTACTCCATTTTGAAATATAGGACCCGCAGAGAAAATAGTCCGGGGGTTATAAAAGCAGAGGCGGGCCGGGAGATCGACAAATTTTCAGAGATTCAGAGAGAGAGACACATTTCAAGAGAGATTTATAGAGTGAACGACGCATTTCCAAAGACATATTTTCAGATTCAAAGAGAGTGACAACACATTTGGAGAGAGACGATTCAGAAAGACACTCAGAGAGATAGTCAGAAAGTAACACGCCAGAACGTCGCATTGACTGAGTTCCAGTTTACAGAAGTAACGTATTTCTGATTTTTCATTTGTGAGTAGATAGAATTTCATCAGGTTAGAGTTTAACCAGCGTCAGACACGTGGGCGACCTTTCAAGTTTATAGGACTCTCACAGAAGCGGTCTAGATCAGTCATAGCTACCCGCTATAGGAGAGAACAGGCTTTCTGTCAAATCTAGATCGGCTGAGAGAAAACTATACCCTTTTACACGTGTGTCGACCTGCTTCACGTTATCACGTGGTCAACCTGCCTTTGTTTAACACGCGTAGTCAACACGCTGCAGTTTAACACGGGGCTGCCTTCGCTGAGTTTGTAGTCATCGTAGATTCACAGCAGTAGCCTATTCTTTCGACATCCACCACGCAGATCGACAGTCGTCTCTAAGGAACGGAGCCAATGACGTTTACCTGGGTTGGGTATAAAACCACGAGTTAACCATCGGCGTCAATATGCCATAATTCGGATTCAAGTTACAGCAGGCCAATTACGGAAAGTAGACTGGGGACAATAGTTTTAGGTTTAGCGGTAGTTTGAGTTTTAAGTTAGGTAACCATTAGATAGGAGCGCGTAGGAAGTTGTGTATGGTAGAAGAGTGATTTAAGTTAGGTAACCATTAGTAATACAATTATCCACATAAAGCCTTTGCAATCTGGATAGATAGAAGATTGGGTCGCATTTCTTGGAAGAAAAGAAAACAAATTTGTTTCTAAGAATCGACGTCACTGCACTCAAGGCGTACCCATAGGTGGTCAGTCTCTCTCATCAAATGGCGTAAGGTATGGATGCTGATGGTCCCTGTAGCTCGCTGGTTGTACACTCTCATTCGCCGTCTTCTCATACCCCCCACACTGCTCGAAATTCGTTTAATGTCGAAACTTTGCAGTCTGTGGATTGCTGCTTCTTCTATTGCGGTGTCCTCATCCAGCAGGCGGTCATTGATTGATTTCAAAATGTCAATTCTATCCATTACTAATGTGACCATGATGGGAGCTTGTGAAGCCAAGATTTCAGCTCTTTCATTGCCCTGAGCCCCGGCATAAGCAGGACAGTAGATCTAGGTCAGCTCCTTGAGATTTGAGGCCTCAACAGCAGCTATCCACTCGTACCTAAGCCATCCCTTCTGTACTTTCTGAAGTACGGCTTGCGCGTATGTCACGATGACTGCCCATGTTATAGAAGTCTCAGATATCCATGTCAGTGCTGAGATCACTGCTTCCGTCTCCATTCTCATACTGGAGTTTGTTGACATGTATGCCCTACTGCGCTCAGCAACGACCTCTCCTCTCACTCTGGCCGAGAAACCCCAGCCTGATGTCCGACTGCTCACGACTGATCCGTCGGTGTATATGACAGCGTCACTCTCCTGTGTGTTCTCAGTTATCAGCTGATTTACCTCGTGCTCTGCTCTCTCGTTGCTCCGTTCTCTGCATTCCTTGCCTAAGGTTATGATGACTCTCTGGTACTCTATCATTCTATTACCAGTGTGGACCCATTCTTCCCCCTTGGCTATCGTCTCAGCTGGGGTGACTTGTCCTATTGTTGTCTCAGCCTATGCCATCCATGACGACCCTCTCTTGATTCTTGATCTCTCGGTGTCTGAGAGTGTGCAGAGAGTGAGTCGTGTCTGTGGTGACACGCATATAGGCTTTGTTTGGAAGTATTGAAAACGTTGGGGTGAAAAGAAAATTAATGACCGAAATGTGGGTTAGACAGTTATGTTATTTTGGTCATATATGAAGACCATACTAGAGGGTAGGATGGTAGGTTCAAGAGGCAGACAATGTTTTATGTGGGTGGATCCGCCAAAGACGGATGTGTCGGACCGAAAGGTGCAAATCTTGCAGTCAAACTGTAAACTAGCGACACAACGCATTCCATTCTCCGTACTACTTCCTACTTGCGAAGCCCTGTTCAGGGCTTGGTAGCGAAAGATTGAGAACGAACGCAGTAGAAGTAGAAGAAGAAGAAGAAGAAGTGGGTGGATAACATCAGGAGATGGACTGGAAAACGTCTCTCAGATTGCACCGTTAGGACAATAGATAGGGTACACTGGAGATCCATTGCAGCCGACCTTCGATGCGGGGATGGTCCTGATCTGACCGGTGAGTTTAACGAGCATAGTCTGTCAAATGTTAGAATCAACAATGAAAGAAAACATTGTACTGCATTTAGACAGGTTTAATCTAATCAGAAATAGTCAGCATAGGTTTACAAGAGGGATATCATCCAATCTATTAGAATTCATGGAGGAGATTACTAAAATGATAGATAAAGGGGAGCCAGTGGATGTTATTTACTCTAGATTTTGCACAGGCTTTTGATAGAGTACCTCATCGTAAGATTATTTAACAAGTTAAAATCACTTGTAATAGGTGGGGAGGTTGCCGAATAGATCGAGAAGACAGATGGTGGGCATAAATAAGGAGTACTCTGAGTGGTGTGAAGTGAAAAGTGGAGTGCCACAGGGCTCAGTTTTTGGGACCAATATTGTTCTTGATATATGTAAATGATTTGGACATTGATATAGGATCCATGATTTAAAAATTTGCGGACGACACAAAACTATGTAGTTGTGTCTCATCTAAAGCAGGTGGATATATTGAGGTCGGATTTAGATAAAATTTGAGACTGGTTTGTCAGATGGCAAATGGAGTTTAATATAGATAAATGTACAGTCATCCACATCGGTTGATCCAATATGGAACATAATTACAGAATGGGAGAGAACAAAATTAAAATGAAGAAAAGGGACCTAGGGGTTATAATAGATCATACAGGTAATGTGAGTGAGAAAGTCCAGGTAGCAGTGAAAAAGGCAAATGCAATGTTAGGTATGATAAAAAGAAATATTAAACATAGGAGCAAGGAAGTGATAGTCAAACTGTATAAAGCATTAGTCAGATCTAGTTTGGAGTACTGTGTACAGGTGTGGAGTGTGTACAGGTGTGGAGTCCTTATCATAGAGGGGACATAAACATGCTGGAAAGGATACAAAGAAGAGCGACAAAACTGATAGTGGGATTCCAGAATTACAGTTATGAGGAAAGACTCAGAAAAACCAGCCTACAGTGCCCTGAAAAGAGATGAATTCGAGGGGACAATACAGGGTTATAAGATGATCAGAGGAAAGGATACATTACCACAAGAACAAGAGGGCACATAAGCAAACTAACTAAAGAAAGGTCCAGATTAGATATTAGGAGATATATTTTTAGCCAGAGAGTGGTGAGTGATTGGAATGCATTGCCCCAGGAGGTGGTGGAGGCAGAGACAGTTAGTGTATTAAAAATATATATTTGATCGCATAGCTTTTAGAGCAAGGTAATGCAGAAGTAACTAGTTGTATACAGACTGATAAGTCTTCTAAACCAGTATAAAAAACGTTAAGTTAAGTTCGAGTGAATCTTATTTGTTTTGGCTGTGTTTGACTAAAGCAGTCAATCCATCAGACATCTAAAGGAGTCAACAGACATCTAAAGGAAGCAATCCAACAGACTAACTTAACTTAACGTCTTTATACTGGTTTAGAAGACCCTGCAGGGTCTGTATACAACCAGTTTAATTTACATAACCTTGCTCTAAAAGCTATGCACATCCAATTTATTCTTAAATTAACTGTCCCTGCCTCCACTACCTCCCCTGGCAATGCATTCCAAGCATTCACCACTCTCTGACTAAAAAATATTTCCTAATATCTAATCTGGACCTCTCTTTAGTCAGCTTGTAGCTATGCCCTCTTGTCATTGTGGGTGGCTGTATTAAAAAAGAAATTGTTATAGTCTAATTTATACATTCCTCTGATCATCTTATAAACCTGTATTAAGTCACCACGAATTTTTCTCTCTTCTAGACACTGTAGGCCGGTTTTTCTGAGTCTTCCGTTATAACTGTAATTCTGGAATCCCACTATCAGCTTTGTCGCTCTTTTTTGTATTCTTTCCAGCATGTTTATATTCCCTCTACGATAAGGACTCCACACATGTACACAATACTCCATTCTAGGTCTAACTAAAGCTTGATACAGTTTGACTATCACTTCCTTGCTCCTATGTTTAATATTTCCTTTTATCATACCTAACATTGCATTTGCCTTTTTTTACTACTACCTGAACTTGCTCACTCACCTTACCTGTATGATGTATTATAATCCCTAGGTCCCTTTCCTTATCTATCTTTCTAATATTGTTCTCACCCATTCTGTAATTATGTTTCATATTGGATCTACCCATGTGGATGACTGTACATTTATCTACATTAAACTCCATTTGCCAGCTTACAGACCATTCTCGAATTTTATCTAAATCCGACCTCAATATATCCACTTCTGCTTTAGATGAGGCACTACTGCATAGTTTTGTGTCATCAGCAAATTTTGCAATCATGGATCCCATATCAATGTCCAAACCATTTATATATATCAAGAACAAAATTGGTCCCAAAACCGAGCCCTGTGGCACTCCACTTTTTTATTTGGCTTTTGTTTGTATCTGGCATCCCTGCCTGCAGAATGTCGCTTCCGGCCGTTGCCAAACGTGTGGGCAGTCAGAGTCAGTACTAGTGTCACTCAGTCAGAGTCTTAGTAGTGTCAGTACTAGTGTCACTCAGTCAGAGTCAGCTACAAGTATCAGTCAGCTAGTAGTGTCGGAGTCAGGCTAGCACTGCCGGTCAGTCAGTACATCGTCTAAAATATTGTTTGATTCAGGTAAAATCATCAGTCCAGTGTAGTGTTTCATGAGTACTCATTACTGTGTTGTTGTTACTAACCATTCTCATTCAATCAATGTTATTAACAATTCATATCTTCGTCGTTGATTACATCCTGCCTAGTCTAGTACAGATCTCGACCCAGTGTGCTGTCAACAAAGACGCTTCCAGGAGTGGACACGGATAATGAATTGTCTACGAAGGGTGAACAGTGACACAGGTGCACGACCAATAATTATAATAATACGTTTCGATGTGCAAGCAATACCATAGGCATATGGATATAACGTCGAAATATAAAACAAGTTTAAGGCACTAATGGCAATGCAAGAAAACATGTCTACAGAAGAATTGGTGTCACATGTGAGGGAAGCACTCAACAGCAAAGGACATTTCTGGGCAAAGTGTAAGAAACAACTACTCACTGAACTATGTTATGGAGGAGACACGTCACACTGCCACTCGTATAGGCAAGAAGTAAACTGAGACAGGCAGGAACAGAACGAAACACTGACAAATGCAGAACGAAATTTGTCAAGAGAAATCAGGAGAAAGATTAGGCAAGATAGGAAACGGCACATAATAGAAACATGTAATAAAATAGAGGAACTCCAGGGGCAGAGGAAGGAACGTGAAGCATTCAAGGAGATTAGATCTTTCTACTGGAAAATTCATATCATCTCTACAGGCAATAAATGGGCTACCATGACAGAAAACATTCTAAAAAGATTGGTGGAATGAACACAAAAAATGAAGACATGCTAACAAACAATCAAGAGGAGGAATCAGAACCCACATTGAGCAAAGTTCAAGCAGCGATTAAGGCCCTGAAAAAAGGGAAAACTCTAGGCTGATGATAAACCCACTGAACTGATGCAGGCGAGAGGAGAGGCAAACATCCGCACATATCATGCAGTCTGTAATAAGATCTGGCGCAACACAAAAGCATGAAAATGATCTGTGTACATCCCCATATCTAAGAAAGGGAATCTAAAGTTATGTACAAACTATCGCCTTGATAAGCCACGCCAGCAAGATCTTATTGCGTATTATTATGAAAAGAATAGAAAGAAAGCTGGACTATGAAATAAATGTAACACAGGCAGGGTTCAGGCCAGGAAGAGGCTCGACAGACCATATCTTCAACATAAGAAACATTGAGAAAAGCAGAGAATTCAATATTTTTTTTAATTTTATGTGTTTGCCTCACTAGTTTCTACTGGCGGAGGCGCGCCTATTCCACCCCAGACCGTAGTCAATTTGGGCGATATTAAGACGCAGAGAATTCAATACAGACCTGTATGCCTGTTTTATAGAGTACACCAAGGCCTTTGACTGCATAAAATATCAGCAAATGTGGAACATTATGAAAGAAATGGTTTTCCCAACATATCTGGTTCAACTAATAGAAACCCTCTACAGCAGGTAGCAAGTAGTCGTCAGAATACACAGTGAAACCTCAGATTGGTTCGAGATATACAAGGCGGTCAGACAGGCTGCATTCTTTCAACATATCTGCAGAAAACATGATCAGGAATGCAAAGGCAGATCCAATTTCTACAGACTTCAATCCTTTCACAATGTCATTTGTTTTTTGATATAATCTCCTGCAACGTTTATGCACTTATCCCAGTGTTTAAGCAATGCTCTGAAAGCTTTAGCTTAGAAGGATTTGTCAGTATACCTGAACCAATTCAGGACAGACTGTTTCACCTCGTCATCAGTGGTGAAATACTGACCTCCCAGGAATTCTTTTAGGGGTCCAAACAGGTGGAAATCGTTTAGAGTGAGCTCTGGGCTGTAAAGTGGTCTGAGCTGTGAGGTGGAGTGACCCAAAAAGTCAACACTTTTCCATGTCAAAACGTTCCTTCAGTTCAGTGCAGGCTTAACTCTTCTCTGCTGGTCAAAAGCAGAAAGCCGTCTTCACACCCAATGTGCACTAACCTTCAGACAATGCAAATGTTCATTAATATTAGTGTTCACCGTACCCAGAAAAATACTTGTCTCTTGTACAATTTTGCGACAGGTTATGCGTTGATTTTCCAGGATACAGTGTTTCACAATCTGGATATTCACAGGAATGACTGATAGGTCAAGAGCCACTATGGCTGGGATCATCACTCATGGATGTACGGCCTTCTCTGAAAAGTTTACACCATTCAAATAAGGTCCACAGATATAAAGAGATCCAGGAAGCGATACAACAAAAGATGAGATAGACGAAAGAAGCGTGGATATGTGAGCAATGTACAAACATCGAAGAGAGATTAGACAGAAATGACGCTAAAGGTGCATACAAGGTGGTCAAAGAACTGGTGACACCTAGACAAGGCAGGAACTTTATGATCCAAGATAAAAGTGGCAAGTACCTTATAGGGGACAATGACATACTGGCACAATGGATAGAGTACTGCTCTGAGTTATACAGCTATGAGGGCCAGGATGAGCCTGAGAAAACAATCCTACCAACAACGATAGAGAATAACCATCTGATAAAGAAGAAAGAGGCAACTGCAGCGGTAAAGACATTGAGAAGAGGGACGGTGGCCAGAGTAGACAATATACCAGCAGAGCTCTTACAGGCAGGTGGGGAGGTAGTGGTGAAGGCTGGAAACACATCTGCAGCAAAATATGGGTGACGGGAAACTTGCCTGACTTATGGACAAAATCAATGGTTATACCGTTATCTAAGTCTGGAAACCTAAAGCTGTGCCACAATTACAGAACATTTAGCCTCATCTGCCACCCTAGCAAGGTCATGCTTAGATTAATCCTCGACCGATTGAAACCCCAAGCAGAGAACATCATTGCTGAGGAGCAGGTAGGGGAGAAGCACTACCGAACAGATATTTAATTTTAGACTGCTAAATGGTGTGAGGCAGGTTTGTCAGGTTAGGTCATCCCTTAACTCGTGAGGTTGTTGGGGCACACGTGAAGACATCCTCACAACACCACACCACCCTTCTCTGTCAGCGTCTGCTGTCTGTACCTCTTCTGGTCGGAGATTGGTCCATTCTTTTATGTTGTCCTCCCACCTCTTTTTGGGACACATTTCGAGGTCAAATGGTCTTGCAAAAACGATCCTGCACGGGAAAGTACAAGGCAGACGATGAAGAGTTTGTCCCAAAAAGAGGTGGGAGGACAACATAAAAGAATCCGACCAGAGAAGGCACAGGCAGCATTCGCTGACAGAGGGGTGGTGTGGGAATGTCTTCATGTTGACCCCAATGACCTCACCGGTTACGAGCTGACCTGTCTCTTGCCCAATATGACAGACATATTTCTGATCAGCTTTCTTCTTTCTCTTGTTTACTATTAATAAAAATAGCATTAGTCTGGAAAGGGAAAGCCAAGAAGACACACAAATGATCGATGGTATTCTAGTCGACTTGATATGTTTTTGTTTCAGATTGACAAGTCTTTACTTTGCAGTTCTTGGCTACTATTGTTTTAGCTATGCACATTTGTCTGTTTAAATTTCTAAAGCCAGAAGCAATCTTCAATAAAGGACACAATCAATGTTGAAATCATCCAAATCACATATGATTTGCTTCATATATGACCAACCATTTCACCCCACACACTGAAAACATGACAAATATAACCCATACACATATTGGTTAGAGTGCAATAAATAAAGGATGTGAATTCTTTCTTCTTATTTGTATTGTAGCATAAATAAAGATGTAATCAAGTGTTTCTTTTCTCTCATCCTCTTATTTAACTTTTTAAAACAAATATTTCTAGTGGAGTGAGTATAGGAAAAGAAAACCAAGAGTTCTCCATTAGATCCCTTACTAATCTTCCAGACCTTTTAGACACTACAGGCTAAATCTCGTGGCATAGAACAGCACTGGATAAAAACAGGATAACGAATGAAGGGCATTCTATGCTTCATTTTTCTTTCCTTTATCGTTGCAATAGTTTCTGATTTTTATCCATGCTTTGTGTTGGCATTTCCTTTTGGCCGTTACTTTTGCAGAAGTCTCATTTCATATATTTTTGTATCTGTTGTCTGTGATGTACAAGCTTCTAGTTTTAACACGGCAAACCTATTTAGTTGATATCATAACTTTAAATATATCTTGTATTTCCTTGTTCCTCAGGAATCCCACACTGAACTGTTCCCTGTGATTATATGCTATGTCTCTTTAAAGTTTCCTGTGGTTATATGCTGTGTATCTCCATCTTTATTTTGGCTTATGGAAGATGGTTATCTTCCCTTCCCCCTCCTCCTCCTCCTTCAGGCAGTCATTATCAGACATTTTTTCTATGTTGTTAGTTGGTGTGTATCATTACATGTTGTTTATCTCTATCTTCTTGTTGACAGTTTGGAAAGTAGCTGGTAGCCTTTTGAGACCCACTGGCTCCCATGCTAGTAGAATTCGGAGACATACTGACTTCTGTTCTATAAATGCATTATTTGCTTCTGTTGATAGCACCTTTGCTATGGTGTGTGTCTAGATGACAGATCCACTAAACCCAAGAATTCAGTTCTGTAGTTCTACTTGAGCAGCCTTTCCGTTCTCATAGATTGTGCCAGATCCCAAACCTTTCATTTTATCTGGAAGGAATCAGGTAAATCGGGGATGCAGATTTCTAGTGACTTTCTCAGCATTTAGTCTCTTAGCGTAGGACCTGCTTCATTTAGTCTCTTAGCGTAGGACCTGCTTCATTTAGTCTCTTAGCGTAGGACCTGCTTCATTTAGTCTCTTAGCATAGGACCTGCTTCATTTAGTCTCTTAGCGTAGGACCTGCTTCATTTAGTCTCTTAGCGTAGGACCTGCTTCATTTAGTCTCTTAGCGTAGGACCTGCTTCATTTAGTCTCTTAGCATAGGACCTGCTTCATTTAGTCTCTTAGCGTAGGACCTGCTTCTGTGTCATCTTAACATAGGACCTGCTTCTGTGTCCTTTTAACATGGGAGCACTTCTGTTCTGGATGTGTGAATTTCGATATTTCTTCTCATTTAGCGTGTCTATATTTGTTTTTGTGGCTAACCTTCGTTCATTAGTTGCCTATTATGACGTGCTTGTCTTCTACCCTTTTGTACCCTGGCAGCATTTAGGATGTTGCTTGTACAGAGACTGGTAACTGGGTGATAGTCTTCTTATTTCTATTCTGCCACAATGAGTGTGTCCATTATCTCCTTATTTCTATACTGCCACAATGAGTGTGTCCATTATCTCCTTATTTCTATACTGCCACAATGAGTGTGTCCATTATCTCCTTATTTCTATACTGCCACAATGAAAAAGTCCATTATCTCCTTATTTCTATACTGCCACAATGAGTGTGTCCATTATCTCCTTATTTCTATACTGCCACAATGAGTGTGTCCATTATCTCCTTATTTCTATACTGCCACAATGAAAAAGTCCATTATCTCCTTATTTCTATACTGCCACAATGAGTGTGTCCATTATCTCCTTATTTCTATACTGCCACAATGAAAAAGTCCATTATCTCCTTATTTCTATACTGCCACAATGAGTGTGTCCATTATCTCCTTATTTCTATACTGCCACAATGAGTGTGTCCATTATCTCCTTATTTCTATACTGCCACAATGAAAAAGTCCATTATCTCCTCAGAAAATGGGGCGGTATCGGCGCAAGAAGATGCACAAAGGGGACAAACCACTGAAGGAAAAATATCGCACCAAGCGCAGGACACGAGACTTAGACCTGATTCATGGTGACATGAAAACACCGAAGATACTCCTTAACCAGAGTGTAGATCTGGATAAACCAGGGGCTGCTCAGTTTTACTGTCTACATTGTGCGTAAGTAAATGTTCACATTCCTAAGTTGGTTTTCATATTTCATCAGTGCTCTTGTTTTTTCTCCTTCTTATTTCTCTATTTCCTAAAGTGGTAAGCGTTGCACTGCTGTTTCTATTTTGTGCCTGTTTGCCCAGTGTATCCGGCTTCGGCATGCATTTTATGTAAGGGTCTGCTTCCTCCTGCATTTTCTAAGGGTTTGCTTCTGCAGGGCAACGGCCAGTGCAGTGATGGAAATCGAACCCAGCACCTTCGGCTTGTGAGCCGTGTCACTATCCCACTCCATCCTCTCTTGTTTAAGTCATTGTGTGTCAGGCTATGAGCATGATCTTGTGACTCCTGGGGCGTGGAGATGCTTCAATAGATTCATTCTTGTCTCTCTGCTTCTTAAGGCTGAGTTTGGGATCAGATTCTACTCAGTAATTGATCTCTCATCTTATGAGTTACAATTTGCTTGGCTCTCTAAACTCTTGGTAAACATCAGAAAGATGTGCTTTAGACGGTCAATTGAAGGTGTAGTTTTCAATAGCACATTGTGACAGTAGGGGCAAGCTTTGTTTGACACTGGCATGATGATGTTGTCAGATGTAGTATGATTCTGTAGTAATCAAATATGTTACTGTTCGGACATAAATTTACTTATTGGTGACCCTGAGGCACATTGCATTGCACTACAGCCAGGAGACCAAGGTCCATCATTGTCGACGTGCCCCAAGACACAAAGAAGAGCCAGAATAACTCGCTACCAAAGCAACAGTAGTTGTCTGTCGAGGAGAGCTCAGCACAAGTAAGCTCTCAGCAGTAGTCTGGACATGAATAAATGTCAGGTCATATGTATAGTTGTGGTTTATAGATTAGACCAGTCAGGTAAGATGTGTACTTGTGGTTTATAGATTAGACCAGTCAGGTAAGATGTGTACTTGTGGTTTATAGATTAGACCAGTCAGGTAAGATGTGTACTTGTGGTTTATAGATTAGACCAGTCAGGTAAGATGTGTAGTTGTGGTTTATAGATTAGACCAGTCAGGTAAGATGTGTAGTTGTGGTTTAGTTAGTTGCCCATTGCAAGTGAAGATGGCGACAGCGTCAGACATAATGTGACCGCATATGACTACAGTCCGATCTGAGCATGACAAATTCTACCGCATGCTAGGCACACATGAACAGCGTTAGTAATATGGCCAATATGCATTTTGTCCTTTCGTGCATCTCATTTTTCTTGCACCTAAATAATGGTTCTCAGCGGTGCAAGCGCCATGTGTCATGGCAGTGTGCCAGACTGAGCGGTTCAGAACATGCATCGATATCGGTGTAGAGACTATTCTAAGAAACTTTTAGAGTATCGTTTCTTCTGTCCCTCCTGCAAGCTCTGTCCTGAGCTCACCGCAAACAGCTGTTTATGGGGGTGTTCATCTGACATGTTAACGTGTCCAGTCCTCCTTCTGATCTGAGCCCTCCTTCTGATCTGAGTCCTTCTTCTGATCTGAGCCCTCTGTAGCAGTGCATGGATGCCAGAAAGTTTCACCCTGCTGAGGACTGCAGAGTTGCGCACTACATCCTGCCAACCGATCCTAAGCAGTCTGCTTAGAAAGTCTACATGAAAAGGTTTAAGTTTCCTGACATGCATGCTATAGACTGTCCATATTTTGCAAGTGTACAGAAGGGTGGTCAGCATGATACACACTTATCTTAGTGGCACCACTGCTGGTCCCAAGTGTTTTCGTATTCTTTAAAAAGCAGCACGCACCTTGTAAATCCTGTTGTGGGCCTCAAGTCGATATTCCCTTCTCTGGTGAGGGCACTACTAGGGTAGGTAAAGCTAACAAGTGCTTGTAGGTGATGGCCCTGTACAGTGATGTTTGGTTCATGTTAGGACATTCCCGGGCTTGGTAGAAAGATTAACTCCGTTTTCTTGGTGATTGCCGTACGACCAAAGTTACTGCATGCAGTTGAGAACTCATTCATGGTTGCTTGTGGTTTATAGATTAGACTAGTCAGATCGGGTCAGATTTGTACTTGTGGTTTATAGATTAGACTAGTCAGATCGGGTCAGATTTGTACTTGTGGTTTATAGATTAGACTAGTCAGATCAGGTCAGATTTGTACTTGTGGTTTATAGAGTAGACTAGTCAGATCAGGTCAGATATGTATTTGTGGTTTATAGATTAGATTATTCAGATCATATGTGTACTTGTGGTTTGTAGTCTACAGGCCACTTTGTATATTTTCCACATGTTTGTGAGACAAAACACAACAATCAGGTTTATAAGTGCATGAATTTGTTTTGATCTTATTTGTGTGATCAGTATTATAGGTCTTTGCTCGTCTTCTACAGGGTAGTCATTTTATTTACTGATTTTTAAAAACTCTTACCTGAAATTAGAATTTGTTTCAAGAACACTCTCTGACTAAAAAAAGATATTTCCTAACATCTAATCTGGACCTTTCTTTAGCTAATTTGTAGCTATGCTATCTTTTTCTTGTAGGTGGTTGTATTTTGAAAAACTTGTTATAGTCTAATTTATCCGTTCCTTTGATTATCTTTTAAACCTGCATTAGGTCACCTCAAATTCTTCTCTTTTCTAGACACAGTTTCACGCATATCTGTCGACACCACGGTCGGATACTAGGAGTTGTGAAGTGTCACACACATCTGACGATTCATCAAATCTGGAAGGATACCGCTAAAAACTGCTTTATCCACAATTTGATGAATTACATTTCTCCCTGTAGTCTCAATTCTAGCACTAGAAAAATGTGATTTGAGCACATCTGCTCAGCTCATGAAGGAATGCATTGTGATTAATTGGTGACTAACACAGCTATCCATCTGTGACTTCCAGGGACTTCATGTATAACCCTTACCTAACTAGGACCTCTTTGTTTCAGGAACCCTTACTTAACTAGGACTTCTTTGTTCCAGGAACCCTTACTTAACTAGGACTTCTTTGTTCCAGAAACCCTTACTTAACTAGGACTTCTTTGTTCCAGAAACCCTTACTTAACTAGGACTTCTTTGTTCCAGGAACCCTTACTTAACTAGGACTTCTTTGTTCCAGGAACCCTTACCTAACTAGGACCTCTTTGTTCCAGGAACCCTTACTTAACTAGGACATCTTTGTTCCAGGAACCCTTACCTAACTAGAACCTCTTTGTTCCAGAAACCCTTACTTAACTAGGACTTCTTTGTTCCAGGAACCCTTACCTAACTAGAACCTCTTTGTTCCAGGAACCCTTACCTAACTAGAACCTCTTTGTTCCAGAAACCCTTACTTAACTAGGACCTCTTTGTTTCAGGAATCCTTACTTAACTAGGACTTCTTTGTTCCAGGAACCCTTACTTAACTAGGACTTCTTTGTTCCAGGAACCCTTACTTAACTAGAACCTCTTTGTTCCAGGAACCCTTACTTAACTAGGACTTCTTTGTTCCAGGAACCCTTACTTAACTAGGACCTCTTTGTTCCAGGAACCCTTACCTAACTAGAACCTCTTTGTTCCAGAAACCCTTACTTAACTAGGACCTCTTTGTTCCAGGAACCCTTACTTAACTAGGACCTCTTTGTTCCAGGAACCCTTACTTAACTAGGACCTCTTTGTTCCAGGAACCCTTACCTAACTAGAACCTCTTTGTTCCCGGAACCCTTACCTAACTAGGACTTCTTTGTTCCAGGAACCTTTTCTTAACTAGGACTTCTTTGTTCCAGGAACCCTTACTTAACTAGGACTTCTTTGTTCCAGGAACCCTTACTTAACTAGGACCTCTTTGTTCCAGGAACCCTTACTTAACTAGGTCCTCTTTGTTCCAGGAACCCTTACTTAACTAGGACCTCTTTGTTCCAGGAACCCTTACCTAACTAGAACCTCTTTGTTCCAGGAACCCTTACTTAACTAGGACTTCTTTGTTCCAGGAACCCTTACTTAACTAGGACCTCTTTGTTCCAGGAACCCTTACCTAACTAGAACCTCTTTGTTCCAGAAACCCTTACTTAACTAGGACCTCTTTGTTCCAGGAACCCTTACTTAACTAGGACCTCTTTGTTCCAGGAACCCTTACTTAACTAGGACCTCTTTGTTCCAGGAACCCTTACCTAACTAGAACCTCTTTGTTCCCGGAACCCTTACCTAACTAGGACTTCTTTGTTCCAGGAACCTTTTCTTAACTAGGACTTCTTTGT
The DNA here is from genome assembly GCA_036924085.1 of Ariolimax columbianus. NCBI lineage: Eukaryota > Metazoa > Mollusca > Gastropoda > Stylommatophora > Arionidae > Ariolimax > Ariolimax columbianus. The sequence continues at coordinate 92,432,259 of JAVGWX010000011.1, read as the reverse complement.
TCCAGGAACCCTTACCTAACTAGGACCTCTTTGTTCCAGGAAATATTTCATCAATGAGAAGGCTTTGAGTGATCATTTCAAGGGCAAGCCGCACAAGAGAAGGTCAGTCAATAGCCTAGCTTGTCATGTATAGTTCAGAGCCTAGTCCACACTTGGTAGCTCGGAGCTCAACCCACCCCTGATATCTCAGAGCCTGGGGCAGGTAGGTAGACTGCTTAGGTGACAAGGCTGTCATGCCAACCATCCATGAGCGCAACAATTCCCAGGCCGTGTGCAGTGAGGATGATGTCTTTCTGATTTGACCGTACCTGGTGATATTGGGGCGGGACCATTTCCCATTTTTGATGTCCATGGTCTACTTTTAGATCTGGTGGGCGGGGACACCCTCGGCAAGGCAGGCCACAAGACCAAACGACAACAGTTTAGCACAGTGAGTAGACTTTTGGGGGCCTGTGCGCAGGGCTATATTATGTTCTCAATCACTTACAAAAGGGATTGTTCCACGGGATTGGAAAGATGCAGGAGTGATCCCCTTATTCAAAAAAGGCAAAAAATCAGATCCGGCAAATTATAGACTGGTGAGTTTAACGAGCATAGTCTGTAAATTGTTAGAGTCAATAATCAAAGAAAACATTGTAATGCACTTATAAAAATTGAATCTAATTAGAAATAGTCAGCATGGGTTTACTAGAGGGAGATCATGCTTAACAAATCTATTTGAATTCATGGAGGAGGTTACTAAAATCATAGATAAAGGGGAGCCAGTGGATGTTATTTATCTAGACTTTGCAAAGGCCTTTGATAGAGTACCTCATCAAAGATTATTTCAAAAGTTAAAATCACATGGAATAGGTGGCGAAGTTGCCAAATGGATTGAAAATTGGTTAACGGGAAGAAGGCAGAGGGTGGGCATAAATAAGGAGTACTCTGAGTGGAGTGAAGTGAAAAGTGGTGTGCCACAGGGCTCGGTTTTGGGACCAATTTTGTTCTTGATATATATAAATGATTTGGACATTGATATGAGATCCATGATTGCAAAATTTGCTGATGACACAAAACTATGCAGTAGTGTCACATCTAAAGCAGAAGTGGATATATTGATGTCGGATTTAGATAAAATTCGAGAATGGTCTGTAAGCTGGCAAATGGAGTTTAATGTAGATAAATGTACAGTCATCCACATGGGTAGATCCAATATGGAACATAATTACAGAATGGGAGAAAACAATATTAGAAAGATAGATAAGGTAAGGGACCTAGGGGTTATAATAGATCATACAGGTAACGTGAGTGAGCAAGTTAATGTAGCAGTGAAAAAGGCAAATGCAATGTTAGGTATGATAAAAAGAAATATTAAACATAGGAGCAAGGAAGTGATCGTCAAACTGTATAAAGCTTTAGTTAGACCTAGATTGGAGTACTGTGTACAGGTGTGGAGTCCTTATCATAGAGGGGACATAAACATGCTAGAAAGAATACAAAAAAGAGCGACAAAGATGATAGTGGGATTCCAGAATTACAGTTATGAGGAACGACTCAGAAAAACCGGCCTACAGTGTCTCGAAGAGAGAAGAATTCGTGGTGACTTAATACAGGCTTATAAGATGATCAGAGGAATCGATAAATTAGACTATAACAAGTTTTTTAAAATACAGCCACCTACAATAACACGAGGGCATAGCTACAAGCTGACTAAAGAGAGGTCCAGGTTAGATGCGCATAGCTTTTAGAGCAAGGTGATGTAAATGTAACTGGTTGTATACAGACTCTGCAGGGTCTTCTAGACCAGTATAAAGACGTTAAGTTAAGTAACTTTGGTGTACCAGTAGATTGCAAGAATGCACACGTGGAAGGTTTCAGTGCCCGAGGGTGGTAGCCTGACATAACTACGTCATCTGTGCAGTCGAAGTCGCGCAGCTGTTGACTCCTGGGCCGTGCATCTCCGGCTGACTAAGGGCCCCGTCCGTGTGCGGGGCGAATAGACATCCTTATAGGATAGAGAGATTTTGACCCAAGTGTGAACGGTTTTGAGGTCAACTTAAACAGTTCAATTCCTGGTGTTTCTCAATGAGCAGACTTATGGCATCAATGTCGTTGTAGGGCTGACTCCACCTGCTGTTTACCTCTTCAGTTGAGCACCATTGGGTGCCATCGATTTATTTATAGTTTGAGGGATGCAGTTTGATTGGCATGAGGCTTTTAGTGTTTCAATTGTTGTCTTATCCCTTCCTTCGTGTCATTGGTTACCGTGGCCCAACCGTCTTTTGGGGACATCAGCGTTCTGATACATCATTTTTGCTCCACGATAGATGCGGTTCACGTCAGGGTTACCCCGTTGGTGACTGAGGGCCTCATGCTCCACAATAGATGCGTCTGATGTCAGGGTTACCCCATGGTGACTGAGGCTTTCATGCTCCAGCTGGTTCTACTTGTTCTGTTCAAGTAACCCAAAGTAACTGGGTTTGAATCATGGGTGAATATTGCATGACTAAATGCTGTAGTCAATTTTTTTTATTTTGCCTGGGTGAGGTATCTAGACACAAGCAGGGGCTGATTGGTGCCAGCAGGACTTCCATGCCATGACACACCCTGATAAATCTCTCAATATTGTCATTTGAGTTCCGTTTACAGAATGACCTAGGGTAGTTTTGAAGTCTGGTGAGGGGGACAGGATTGTCTGGGGGTAGAAGTCATCCTTCTGGTCTGACCTCAATAGGTGTCATAGATGGAGATGTGCCAGCAATGGTGAGGCAGACGGAGTAGACGGTGCACATTGTGTCATGACTGGCCACCAGAGTATAGAAAGAGCATCACATGAGAGATACTTGCATCTCTAGGGCTTCTCTGTGATTCCAGCAATGAGAATGTTAAAGGTGTGCAGAATGTTGGCCAAGGTACCTGATGTGGGTTGGGGTCAAGACATTACAACTGGCTACCCTAACATTTTGCTGAGGTCCAAACTGCATACAAATGTTCTATTTAGAACCTTCCATATTTTTTTTTTTTTGCGTTCGCCTTATTTATCTATTCCCCAAGGCGTGTGTGCGTTACACTGTGGTTTTTATTTTGCGCCTGTCGGCCCAGTGCATCCGACTTCAGCATGCATTTTATGTAAGGGTCTGCTTCCTCCTGCATTTTCAAATGGTTTGCTTCCCCGGGGTAACGGCCGGTGCTGTGATGGGGATCGAACCCAGCACCTTCTGGTTGTGAGCCGTGCCACTTAACCACGCCGTCCCCCTAACCTTCCATATGACCTTGGGCACCAACCTTCATATTCACCAATGAAGGTGCCTAGCGACCTTGTGCACTGTATACGGCATGGACTTTACCCCGGGGGAGACAAATTTGTAAGCATGTTGGTTGGTCCTGGAATACGCAACCACTGTAGGACTAGTGCGGTGCAGTGCAATGGTCATGATAAGTCTTGGCAAGTGCCATTGACCCAAGATACCATCTACTGCAGTTAGACTAGTAGACCTCGCCACTATGATCTATGGTAGGGACTATTTCTATGTGATGACAGGTGCGCCTGGAGGACATTGTTGATGGGGCTGGTCATCGATATTTTGAGCTGCCTTCTGTATCTTTGACGATCTAGTTCAGTCTCCACTTCCAGCATTTCTAACTCCAGGTGGCAGTCCCTATATGTAGCCAAGTTGGACCCATACCTTCACTGTGTTCAGTCTGCCAGCTACTACAGGCTACTACTCTCTTTATTTAAAGAGAAAACTAGAGGCCTACAACGAGAATTGACAAGTAAGGGAATCCCAGTCCCACGATGTCCACTGTGACCTGACTTTACTGACCTGACTTACCACTGTGAAAGCCACATTTGTGACTGCCACTAGAGGAAAGGTACGTCCCTGGCTCAGAAATTGTCTGTCATTGGTAGCCCTACGTGATGTTGATCTGTATGGTGATTGTTGGGGAGATGGAAAGGTTTGACTTGGGTCAAGCTGAGATTTGGTCATGTTGACAATAATTAGCAGTTTCATATATGGGTGTTCCAAATATCAGTAATAAACCTCTTTCGACAGATTGTCACTCTGACCTGACTTTACTGACCTGACTTACCACTGTGATCTAACTGGCCTGACCTGACCACTGACATGGCTTGGACATTGATTGTCTGTAGAGACTTACTGTGTTGCCTGCTATTCCTACCAACATTTGCTGCCTCTTGAACAGGTTGAAAGCTCTAGAGGTGGAACCTTACAGCCAGGATGAGGCTGACAGAGCTGCTGGCATGGGCTCATATGTGGCACCCAAGCCTGTCACTGTTGTGCCCCAAAGCTCCATGTCTACAGCTGGAGATCAGGATGATAGTGTGTGATGATAGTGTGTGTCAAATTAATTGAAGTGTGTGTGTGAAATGATTGTGGAGGGTGTGTGTGAAAGGATGGTGAAGGTAGTGAGAAATAAATGTGATCTGTGTACTACCATCGTGTGTTGTCCATTTACTGATGTTTTGTTAGTTAGTCATCGAATCACACTCGGGACAAGTCCATACGTGCTCAGATCTCATCCTCAGTATGTCTGCCATCACGTGATGACTATAACTGTTCTGGTCCTATGCATGTTAACCAGACGTCTTTGGATCCCTGTGTGGTGTTCCTTGCTTGCTGCCCCTCGCTTCACACCCAAGTCAACCAGTCGTGCTAAGGATGTAGAGTCAGAATCTTCCTTCCAGCACATTTCGCTAGTGGTGTTTAGGATATCGGCTCGGTCCATTGATCTCCCGCCCTCCATTATAGCTGTACTCGCCAACCTATAGGCTCTCGTTCCCTCCGACACCTGCATGTCCAGGAATGAGTATGAAGGTGACTCTCTGTAACCTTGACCGCCCTACCAACTCCAACCACTGGCGCAGCGCACGACCTGATTTCACCTTCCTGAGCACCCTCATTGAATAATTTAGAATCACACATGTGTGCCACTCATTGTTTCAAGCCATCGCCTTCGTAACAGCCATGATCTCCATGGTCAGACTGCTTGTGGTCACTGCAAAAACCCTACACTCCTCCTTAATCGTTTCCCCAGCCCTCTAAGCCATAGGCCCATGAGCTTCTCTACCCAAGGATGATGTTTTGTGCCTACAGTGTACGAAGAGAGAAGAATTCGTGGTGACTTAATACAGGTTTATAAGATGATCAGAGGAATCGATAAATTAGACTATAACAAGTTTTTTAAAATACAGCCACCTACAATAACAAGAGGGCATAGCTACAAGCTGACTAAAGAGAGGTCCAGGTTAGATATTAGGAAATATTTTTTTAGTCAGAGAGTGGTGTCTGCTTGGAATGCATTGCCAGGGGAGGTAGTGGAGGCAGGGACAGTTAATGTATTTAAGAATAAACTGGATGCGCATAGCTTTTAGAGCAAGGTGATGTAAGTGTGACTGGTTGTATACAGACTCTGCAGGGTCTTCTAAACCAGTATAAAGACGTTAAGTTAGAACATCTAACCAAGAGGAAAGCTGTGCATGCTGCATTTTCTTTCTATAAATACAATGTGAAAATACTAGCCCTTGATTATCAACTATCGCTGCAATAATTGCTTTCAACAAAGTTAAATTCACCATTTTGCTCTTGAGGGATGAGTATTTATTGGAACTATCATCTTGTGTAAACAGACGTTATATCACATGAGTGGTGCTCGTTATATCACCTGAGTGGTGCTCGTTATATCACCTGAGTGGTGCTCGTTATATCACCTGAGTGGTGGTCTTTATATCACCTGAGTGATGCTCGTTATATTTGACATTTATTTTAAAATATGCTGGCTCTAGGTTTTGACAGACATTTTATCCGAATGAGTTCAAACTAACACGTTCATAAATGCTCATCAGACTCTGTCATTACTTCCCTTGTCAGTAACTGATATGGAAATGTGGTTTGTGTGAGACCCTGTAGCTTTAACGGCTCGTCTGAGACAATCTTGAACACCATTATGAGAAAAACATGCTTCTTTTGCATGGTCAGTGGTTGGTTGCAGGATAGAGCAGATAAACAGGACAGTACGGATGGAGAAATAGAATTAGGCCTGGACATTTTTGTGAATGAAAACAGATGTCAGCAAATGACAATGAAACATAAAGACAAGTGTATTTCTGCACTCTGAAACAAACACAGTGTAGGCAGCCTGGCACAGCAGACAGCAGAAAATAAAGTGTAGCAATAGGCAGCCTGGCACAGCAGAAAATAAAGTGTAGCAATAGGCAGCCTGGCACAGCAGACAGCAGAAAATAAAGTGTAGCAATAGGCAGCCTGGCACAGCAGACAGCAGAAAATAAAGTGTAGCAATAGGCAGCCTGGCACAGCAGACAGCAGAAAATAAAGTGTAGCAATAGGCAGCCTGGCACAGCAGACAGCAGAAAATAAAGTGTAGCAATAGGCAGCCTGGCACAGCAGACAGCAGAAAATAAAGTGTAGCAATAGGCAGCCTGGCACAGCAGACAGCAGAAAATAAAGTGTAGCAATAGGCAGTGTGGTAGAGTCTAAATTAAAGTGTAGTTTCCAACATGTATCTATCTACGACACGACTTCAACACAGTAAACATTATCCTGACCATAAAACAAAACATTATCCTGACCATAAAACAAAACAATATAATTTATTACAAGAATAATCGTTGGACAATATCAACAAAAGTCAAGAACATCTAAACTCAATAATCAGCATATATTTATTTGACCACCTCAGGAATTTCAAGCAGATGGTGTTTCTGTAACTACGTGTCAGCTCAAATCTAAACCTGGAACAATAAAACTTCCCGCTATCAAGAAATATTCTAGCTACAACCTAATGACCCCAGTTAGCTGGCCGTCTTTCTTCTGCTCCATCAACACACAAACTCGCCCTCACGATTGGATTACGTACTTAGTCATTCTGTGCATTCATATGTAATTAGATCACATCTGCTAAAGTCGGATCACATACTCACTTGTGATCACATACTCAGTCAATCTGTGTATTCACACCTAATCAGAACACACATTGTTCACAAGGTATCCTGCACGTACAGCACACATTCAGACCTCGTACTGTTCATATGGTGTCCATCATAAACACCTATTGAGCACGACTAGTCAACTCGAGGTGTCACCCTGGAGACTCTTACTTCCAGACTCAGCCTTCCTGACAGTCTCTCAGCCAGTCTGCTGAGTTTTTTCCTGCAGAGTATTTGATAGTCTCAATCAACAACATGGCCGTCCAATGGTCTTCTGTTGGCTGTCTGACCTAGCCATCACTCCAATTTGGAACTACCCCCAACTAAATGTTATTGCACGAGTCACTGTCACTGCCGTGGCAGCATCAGACTGTCACCAACCTCCATTCATGCCAAGTGCGACCCCAACCCCTGTTCTAGACATAGTTGTCTGCCTAAACCCCTCGTTTTCCTCTGTCGACCTAGTGTCGAAACGATGTTTGACCCTGGCGTGACCTGCGTTCATCCAACGCATTCAGGCAACCTTTGTTTCTCAGAGTCGCCAGCCCTATGTCCCCTGCCCTAAACACCCATGCTCCAGCTGGAACTGTTACATACCTCCCCAAACTCATTTTACATCAGGGAAATCACCATTTTTGTCTCAACTATCCATACTGGAACAAAATACATATTGAAATCTTAATGGCAGCATAATTTTACATATTTAGGCATAATACTTTGTTTCTCAATCGAAACAATCATGTTATACACAGCGACTTTCAATGTTCAACTCTTGAAATACCACCAAACCACAACATCAGCAAAACGTAGATACACCCGGTGGCATCAACAACATGACTCTCATTGTTGTGTATCCATATTGGGATGCATTCTCATCTATATATTTCTCATGGCAGACGTCTCTGCTATAACCAAGTCCCATGTTAAGACACAAAATAACGTGTGCTTCTCCTAAATTCTGTTAACATGTGTCTCTCTTGACACCATCCATTACCCTTTTTCTCCTAGGCTCTGTAGTGTGTACATCCTCCCTCCGAACAAGCTAGCGCTTTCTCCCTAACTCCCATCGTCGAGGAAAAAAACCTAACATTTGTTACGAGTATTTGCCAACTAATGCGACAATAAATATTAAAGAAAAATATCCACATTCAATTTATGCATTTTTCTTTTCAACCTCGTTCATTTCTTAATCTTGTTTTGATAGTGAATTATTCCAGCGTGGACCTTTCTATTATCGATTTAACTTGTATTTCTGAATTTTTTATTTTTTTTTTGCTGCTAAATGTAAACAAACGAGAATGTAACTAGCTCCTTCAGGATTTTGATAGAACAATCTATGTATGATACTGACAGTAGTGATGTAGAAGTAGATGTTGACATTGATTATCAGAACAGTTACAGTGAATTGGTAGATGATGACAATCAAGACCCTGCTGCCACGCCCACAGCTAGTTCTAGTCGTCAAAATGATTTTGGTACTGAGCCCTCGGCCTCAAAACGTCCGAGATCTAATATAAATCTAGTAGCTGGAAAAGGTAGAGCAGGAAATGTGAACTCTGCAACTAGATCTAGAAGTCACAGAAGTGCCCGAGTAGAAAGAGATGAGTAGCATGAAGTCAGAGAAGGTTCTACAAAAAATGCTTTCCGATTTATTCCTAAGCAAGAACCAGGTGTGTCTCCTGAGTCAGGTCTTACAGGGCAGTTAACAGCAATTGAGTCCTTCATAGACCTGTTTGATCAAGAAGTAAAGATCTTACTTATTGTTTCTATAAATGCATATGCTCGGAAGAAAATTACTATCAACACTCCATCTCTTCGTCGCTCAGTGTGCTCCCGTTGGGTTGACATTTCTTGCCGTTATTATCATGGCATTGATAGACGACCAGAGATTCCTGACTACTGGTCTTTGGCGCCTGAATTGTACACACCATGGTACCACTCAATGTTTTCTCGTAACCGTTTTCAGGATATATTCTATACAATGAGGCATGCAGGTGACGAAAGTGCTGAAGGCAAAGACAAAATCGAGCCATTCATGAATCTACTCCTGAGAAAGTACCGAGCAGCATTCTACCCCTATCAAGATTTGAGTATAGATGAGATGGTGATAGGGTTCAAAGACAGATGGAAGTTCAAGCAGTATAATGCTGCAAAACCCCAGAAGTACCACATAAAAGCGTTTGGCCTTTGCGACTCGGCAACGGGATATGTGAACAACATACTTACTTAATTTGGTACTAAAACATCTTACAACCCCGATGCAGACCCTACGTCAAGTCATGCTGTCAAAGTTTTTGACACATTGTTATCTTACGTTGGCACGGGACACAAGATTTTTGCAGATCACTTCTACACGACTCGTGTTCTAATTGATTATCTTCTTGAGCGTCGCCAGTATTATACTGGCACACTCAATGTCAATCATGTTGACTCTGCTCTGAAGTTGAAGACCCTCAATCTTCCGTACCGTGAGATGCGTTGGTTTCAGAATCAGCATGAAACCATAATGTGTGTTGGACTTAGGGACAAAAAGGCGAAGAGTGTCCTCATGGTCAGCACAGACGCGGTTGTTGAGACAACACGAGTCAAGGGTGTTGACAAGCCATCGATGATTCAGAAGTACAACATGTGCATGAATGGGTGCGATACTTTGAATCAGAAGGTCACCTATTGCACCTTTGAAAGGAAAACAATAAAATGATGGAAGAAGGTGTTTTATTGGCTACTTGAAGTCAGGTCAACGCTTTCATTCTTCACACTTTGACTCGTGAAGCTGGCTCTAAGCGATTGAGCCTGAAGGTGTTTTATTGGCTACTTGAAGTCAGGTCAACGCTTTCATTCTTCACACTTTGACTCGTGAAGCTGGCTCTAAGCGATTGAGCCTGAAGGTGTTTTATTGGCTACTTGAAGTCACTCAAGTCAACGCTTTCATTCTTCACACTTTGACTCGTGAAGCTGGCTCTAAGCGATTGAGCCTGAAGAAGTTCAAGCGAGAACTTGTGACTCAGCTCACACATCATGCTGCTGCAACAGTTCCTGAAGTAGGTGATGCTTCAAGAAAGCCTGGCAGACAACCAGCTGCAAACCCCTTGGAACCCCTCCAAGACAAGAGACACATCATCTCGTATTCGAAAAGAGACAGAAATTGTGTCTCCTGTGCCACTCCCACAGAACGCAAGCGTACACATTTCATCTGCTTGGGATGTACAAATCAGCCTCACTTACACCCCAAGGATTGCTTTGAGGCCTTCCATAAAGCATAACATCCTTTACTGCATGTTAGCAGTCACAGTGTGCAGTGCATATAGTTTTTACATTTTTGAATATGTTCGTCAATATTTTCAACGTCTGCATCATCTTTAGTAAATGTGTCATATCTTCACTTCTGTCAAATGTATTACCTTCAAATTTGGCCTGGACTTCACTAATTGGAATGTGAACTAATTAGTATAAGCAAAACATGGATGGGCATTGTAGATGCTGAGATAATGAAGAGTAAGGGTACCATATGTCACTGAATATTTAAATATTTGTTTTCATTGCCTCTAATATTTTTTACTGTTTCTTCTAAAGTACTTTATGCATTGCTGTGCAATCTTCTTTATCTAGTAGATTGTCCATTTGCCTTCAAATTGATGTAAAATAAGATACAGATATGTTTATTTATTAAACTTGTTTTTGTGATTTAAAAAACATAACCACTGGTATTTTTTGCCTTCCTTAATTTGACTGCGAACAGCTGAGAAAACAATTGCGCGTGGAAAGCGTTAAAACAGTTCTAGAAACGCTAAAAGAGGAATGTGTTCCATGTAGGGAGGTAAGCCCCAAGCGTAAAAAGTGGATACCTAGATTTGTAGTGAAATGTAGAAGAGCTGAAAATAAAGCATGGAGAAAATATATAGAGGAAAGAATGTGTCTAGTACAGCTAGGAGCTGACCACTCTGGCATTCTGATTTGGGTAGTATGGGTTTAGTGACAGACAGGCCAGCAGAGCTTGCTGCGACATAGTGACAGGAATTCAGAGTGATTCGTTCCAATAACTAAATGGAGGTAGAACCAAACTAGAGGATGGCTGGGTCAGACATCCCACAGAGGACAATTGGACAGCTCTGATACTGCTTGAGACTATATAATACTAGACAAAGTTTAACTCAAGCAGACTGGCCATGGAGAGAAAGAGAGATACATGAATTTAGCTAGGGGTCTGTTTAGGTCTGGTATTTCTCTGCTTGAGAAGGCTAGTTGATGTTTCTCTGCTTGAGTGAGAGGACAGGTTGGTGTTTCTCTGCTTGAGAGGACAAGTTGGTGTTTCTCTGCTTGAGTGAGAGGACAGGTTGGTGTTTCCTCTGCTTGAGAGAACAGGTTGGTGTTTCTCTGCTTGAGAGGACAGGTTGGTGTTTCTCTGCGTGAGAGGACAAGTTGGTGTTTCTCTGCTTGAGTGAGAGGACAGGTTGGTGTTTCCTCTGCTTGAGAGAACAGGTTGGTGTTTCTCTGCTTGAGAGGACAAGTTGGTGTTTCTCTGCTTGAGAGGACAGGTTGGTGTTTCTCTGCGTGAGAGGACAAGTTGGTGTTTCTCTGCTTGAGTGAGAGGACAGGTTGGTGTTTCCTCTGCGTGAGAGGACAGGTTGGTGTTTCTCTGCTTGTGGGAGAGGGCTGGCTGGTGTTTCTCTGCTTGAGTGAGAGGGCTGGCTGGTGTTTCTCTGGTTGAGTGAGAGGGCTGGCTGGGGTTTCTCTGCTTGAGTGAGAGGGCTGGTTGGTGTTTCTCTGCTTGAGAGGACAGGTTGGTGTTTCTCTGCTTGTGGAAGAGGGCTGGCTGGTGTTTCTCTGCTTGAGTGAGCGGGCTGGTTGGGGTTTCTCTGCTTAATTACGGATAATAGAGTAAAGTTATAGATAAATCAGAAGATATCTGTTATAAAATCGAAATACTGAAAATAAACGAATAAGCAGGTGAAATCAAAGTGATAGGATCGCGCATGTAATAATAAATATGATATCATTGGCAGAGGAATATGTGACTAAGTTTTCTAACATCCCTGAGCGCTATGCAGTCAAATAGATGACTGTCTGGGGTGTGTACACAGATGGCTCTCTTGGGTGGGTACACAGCTGGCTCTCTGAGGTGTGTACACAGCTGGGTGTCTGGGTTGTGTACATAGCTGGCTGTCTGGGGTGTGTACACAACTGGATGTCTGGGGTGTGTATGAAGCAGATCCCACTGTTTGCACTAGGGCTATTCTAACTAGAATATTACCACACTCATCCACATCATTCATGACCACACATAGCAAATAATATAGCACACAGCAGGTGGCATATTTATTATATAATACTCATGCAACACTATCAAAGTGAGTGCAATGTGATACAAATAATACAAGAATACTTCTTAACTAATTATATACTCGGGAGTTATAAGTATAAACTATTGATACTGCTCCCACTATTCTAACCCAGTTCTTGTCGCACACACCTAGATCTTTCCTAGCCACAGCTGTACACTCGCACAACTCTAGAACATACCTCGTTTCCTCGGTGTCTACACACACATCTAGATCTCACCTCGATCTACACAATCGCTTAACTCGTCAGAACATACCTCGTTCACAAGGTGTCCTGCGTGCAACACACAACCAGATTACCTCTAGACACAGGACGCCCAACACACATCTTATTGAGCGACTGACCAAGACTCAATTGTGTGTGCTGGTTGAGCGATCCTGTTCTATCTCTAACATTCGTAAAACAGTCCATCAATCGCGTCTCTATCAAATCAGTGAGCTAAACATACTCCTATCTAAATTCGCAGTCTCTCTCTCACATTCTCTGGCCAGTCTCTTGAGCTAAACTTTGTCTATTATTTTATAGTCTCAAGCAGTATCAGAGCTATCCAATGGATCTCTTGGGGATGGCTCTATTCAGTCGTTATTGGAAAGAATTACTCTGAACACCAGTCACTCAAATATCGCAGCAAGCTCTGCTGCACTCTTGTCTGTCACTCATCCCTACTTCCCAAATCGGAACGCCAGAGGTCAGCGTCTACCTGAATTAAGCATTCTTTCCCCCAATCCGTTTTCCTTTGTTGAGACGGTGAGTGACCTTGGAGTAGTGTCCAGACAAGAGAGTGACCTTGGCACACATTCAGGTACCTTTGTTCTCAGAGTCGCCGACCACATCACCCCTGCCCTAAACGCTAATGCTCAGGCTGGAACTGTTACATGTACACAGCTGGCTGTCTGGGGTGTGTATACAGCTGGCTCTCTGGGGTCTGTACACAGCTGGGTATCTGGAGTGTGTTCTGATTTCTGTTCAAGTGCTTGAGATGTGGGATGAACACAGCCTGGGGTTCTGATCCTTCCTTGGGAGTTTATTGATGTGGACCATTTGGATTGAAACCTTTATCTGTGTGTTTCTCGTGGTCCATTTACCCAGTTTTTGTAGTTGGTTCTCTCGAGTTGTTGCTGTATGTAGATGTTAACTAGATCTATTTTGTATTAACCTGTCTGCCTTGTCATTTTCATGTGTATTTGAGTGCCCATGGATCTACTGCATAACTATTTTGACGATTTGGAGATGGGGAGGGGGTGGGTGACGGTGATATTGTGGGCAAGGACTAAATGAATAAGAGGTATCGTCATTTGCCATGTCCCTGCTTCTTTTACTTGACTCACTCTTATCTCCAAGAACTGACGACTGAAGGCATCTCACATTTTAATATATATATATATATCGAATGCAGTCGTATTATATCAGCACATATCGTCCAGACATGGTTCTTGTACCTTAATACACATATGTATTCCCTGTTATATACTTTTACCAGGTTGTCCCCATTAGTCTAAGTAATCTAATCCAGCTTTTCTAACTTAGTCTAACTTTTGTAAACGAGTTGAATTTTTAATTCTCGTATCTTTTGCCGTTTGTTTTACCTGGGAGTCTTGTCGTCTCATCTTCAGTTTCAGGTTGGGTTGTAGAACAGCTGATCTACAAGTTGTATCTTTGTGACAGCGCAGCGGGCTCTCACGAACTGGCTCTCAAACACGGGCTCTCACGAACTGGCTCTCAAACACGGGCTCTCACACACTGTGAGAGAGGACCTGAAGTGGCTGGTGGTGAGAGATGACCTGAAGTGGCTGGCGATTGGGGAGCCATTTCGGTGATTGATATCATTAAGGTGTTACCGGAAGCGTGCACGCTGTTCTATAACATTCTGCCCGATTTATGCCATGTGACATTGGTGACAAATCTTGGAATACATGAGGCAAAGACCGTTTTAAGGAAGATACCAGAAGCTCTCACAGCAGCCTGTGCACCATGACGCGAGTGCGAGGATGTGTTAGATTACAGAAAACATTGTAGGTTTCGTATCTGCCATGTACTTGACCATGTTGATTTTGTTTGAGAAATCTCATTCCCCAACCTGCCCCCTCACTCAAGCAGAGAAACACCAACTAGCCCACTCACAAAAGCAGAGAAACACAAACCACCCTCCCATACAAGCAGAGAAACACCAACCAGCCCTCTCACACAAGCAGAGAAACACCAACCCTCCCACACAAGCAGAAAAACACCAACCAGGCCTCTCACTCAAGCAGAGAAACACCAACCAGACCTCTCACTCAAGCAGAGAAACACCAACCAGCCCTCTCTCTCAAGTAAAGAAACACCAACCAGCCCTCTCACTCAAGCAGAGAAACACCAACCAGCCCTCTCACTCAAGCAGAGAAACACCAACTAGCCCACTAAAGCAGAGAAACTCCAACTAGCCCACTCAAGCAGAGAAACTCCAACAAGCCATCTCGCTCAAGCAGAGAAACATCAACCAGCCCACACAAGCAGAGAAACACCAATCAGCCCTCTCACTCAAGCAGAGAAACACCAACCAGCCCACACAAGCAGAGAAACACCAACCAGCCCACTCACTCAAGCAGAGAAACACAAACCAGTCCACACAAGCAGAGAGACACCAATCAGCCCTCTCACTCAAGCAGAGAAACACTAACCAGCCCACACAAGCAGAGAAACACCAACCAGCCAACACAAGCAGAGAAACACTAATCAGCCCTCTCACTAAAGCAGAGAAACACCAACCAGCCCTCTCACACAAGCAGAGAAACACCAACCCTCTCACTCAAGCAGAGAAACACCAACCAGCCCTCTCACTAAATCAGAGAAACACCAACCAGCATTCTCACTCAAGCAGAGAAACACCAACTAGCCCACTCAAGCAGAGAAACATCAACCAGCCCTCTCACGCAAGCAGAGAAACACCAACCAGCCCTCTCACTTAAGCAGAGAAACACCAACCCTTCCACACAAGCAGAGAAACACCAACCCTTCCACACAAGCAGAGAAACACAAACCCTTCCACACAAGCAGAGAAACATCAACCAGCCCTCTCACGCAAGCAGAGAAACACCAACCAGCCCTCTCACTCAAGCAGAGAAACACAAACCCTTCCACGCAAGCAGAGAAACACCAACCAGCCCTCTCACTAAAGCAGAGAAACGCCAACCCTTCCACACAAGCAGACAAACATCAACCAGCCCTCTCACGCAAGCAGAGAAACACCAACCAGCCCTCTCACACAAGCAGAGAAACACCAACCCTCTCACTCAAGCAGAGAAACACCAACCAGCCCTCTCACTAAATCAGAGAAACACCAACCAGCCCTACCACACAAGCAGAGAAACACCAACCAGCCCTCTCACTCAAGCAGAGAAACACCAACCAGCCCTCTCACTCAAGCAGAGAAACACAAACCAGCCCTCTCACTCAAGCAGAGAAACACCAATCAGCCTTCTCACTCAAGCAGAGAAACACCAACCAGCCCTCTCATTCAAGCAGAGAAACACCAACTAGCCCACTCAAGCAGAGAAACACCAACTAGCCCACTCGAGCAGAGAAACACCAACCAGCCCTCTCACTTAAGCTGAAAAACACCAACCAGCCCTCTCACTCGAGCAGAGAAACACAAACTATCCCACTCAAGCAGAGAAACACCAACTAGCCCACTCAAGCAGAGAAACACCAACAAGCCCTCTCACTCAAGCAGAGAAACATCAACCAGCAGACATAAGCAGAGAAACAACAATCAGCCCTCTCACTCAAGCAGAGAAACACCAATCCGCCCTCTCACTCAAGCAGAGACACACCAACCAGCCCACACAAGCAGAGAAACACCAACCAGCCCACACAAGCACAGAAACACCAATCAGCCCTCTCACTCAAGCAGAGAAACACTAACCAGCCCACACAAGCATAGAAACACCAACCAGCCTACACAAGCAGAGAAACACCAATCAGCCCTCTCACTCAAGCAGAGAAACACAAACCAGCCCTCTCACACAAGCAGAGAAACACAAACCAGCCCTCTCACACAAGCAGAGAAACACCAACCCTCTCACTCAAGCAGAAAAACACCAACTAGCCCACTAAAGCAGAGAAACACCAACCAGCCCTCTCACTCAAGCAGAGAAACACTAACCAGCCCACACAAGCAGAGAAAAACCAACCAGCCGACACAAGCAGAGAAACACTAATCAGCCCTCTCACTCAAGCAGAGAAACACTAACCAGCCCTCTCACACAAGCAGAGAAACACCAACCCTCTCACTCAAGCAGAGAAACACCAACCAGCCCTCTCACTAAATCAGAGAAACACCAACCAGCCTTCTCACTCAAGCAGAGAAACACCAACTAGCCCACTCAAGCAGAGAAACATCAACCAGCCCTCTCACGCAAGCAAAGAAACACCAACCAGCCCTCTCACTCAAGCAGAGAAACACCAACCCTTCCACACAAGCAGAGAAACACCAACCCTTCCACACAAGCAGAGAAACACCAACCCTTCCACACAAGCAGAGAAACATCAACCAGCCCTCTCACGCAAGCAGAGAAACACCAACCAGCGATCTCACTCAAGCAGAGAAACACAAACCCTTCCACGCAAGCAGAGAAACACCAACCAGCCCTCTCACTCAAGCAGAGAAACACCAACCCTTCCACACAAGCAGAGAAACATCAACCAGCCCTCTCACGCAAGCAGAGAAACACCAACCAGCCCTCTCACAAAAGCAGAGAAACACCAACCCTCTCACTCAAGCAGAGAAACACAACCAGCCCTCTCACTAAATCAGAGAAACACCAACCAGCCCTACCACACGAGCAGAGAAACACCAACCAGCCCTCTCACTCAAGCAGAGAAACACCAACATGTCCTCTCACTCAAGCAGAGAAACACAAACCAGCCCTCTCACTCAAGCAGAGAAACACCAACCAGCCTTCTCACTCAAGCAGAAAAACACCAACCAGCCCTCTCACTCAAGCAGAGAAACACCAACTAGCCCACTCAAGCAGAGAAACACCAACTAGCCCACTCGAGCAGAGAAACACCAACCAGCCCTCTCACTTACGCTGAAAAACACCAACCAGCCCTTTCACTCGAGCAGAGAAACAGAAACTAGCCCACTCAAGCAGAGAAACACCAACTAGCCCACTCAAGCAGAGAAACACCAACAAGCCCTCTCGCTCAAGCAGAGAAACATCAACCAGTCCACTTAAGCAGAGAAACACCAATCAGCCCTCTCACTCAAGCAGAGAAACACAAACCACCCTGCCACACAAGCAGAGAAACACCAACCAGCCCTCTTACTCAAGCAGAGAAACACCAACCAGCCCTCTCTGTCAAGCAGAGAAACACAAACCATCCCTCTCACTCAAGCAGAGAAACACCAACCAGCCCTCTCACTCAAGCAGAGAAACACCAACCCTCCCACTCAAGCAGAGAAACACCAACTAGCCCACTCAAGCAGAGAAACACCAACTAGCCCACTCAAGCAGAGAAACACCAATCAGCTCTCTCGCTCAAGCAGAGAAACATCATCCAGCCCACACAAGCAGAGAAACACCAGTCAGCACTCTCACTCAAGCAGAGAAACACAAACCAGCCCAATCAAGCAGAGAAATACCAACTAGCCCACTCAAGCAGAGGAACACCAACCAGCCCTCTCACTTAAGCAGAGAAACATAAACAAGCCCTCTCACTCAAGGAGAGAAACACCAACTAGCCCACTCAAGCAGAGAAACTCCAACTAGCCCACTCAAGCAGAGAAACACCAACAAGCCCTCTCGCTCAAGCAGAGAAACACCAACCAGCCCTCTCACTCAAGCAGAGAAACACCAACCCTTCCACACAAGCACAGAAACACCAACCCTTCCACACAAGCAGAGAAACACCAACCCTTCCACACAAGCAGAGAAACATCAACCAGCCCTCTCACGCAAGCAGAGAAACACCAACCAGCCCTCTCACTCAAGCAGAGAAACACAAACCCTTCCAAGCAAGCAGAGAAACACCAACCAGCCCTCTCACTCAAGCAGAGAAACACTAACCCTTCAACACAAGCAGAGAAACATCAACCAACCCTCTCACTCAAGCAGAGAAACACCAACCAGCCCTCTCACTAAATCAGAGAAACACCAACCAGCCCTACCACACAAGCAGAGAAACACCAACAGCCCTCTCACTCAAGCAGAGAAACACCAACCAGCCCTCTCACTCAAGCAGAGAAACACAAACCAGCCCTCTCACTAAAGCAGAGAAACACCAACCAGCCTTCTCACTCAAACAGAGAAACACAAACCAGTCCTCTCACTCAAGCAGAGAAACACCAACTAGCCCACTCAAGCAGAGAAACACCAACTAGCCCACTCGAGCAGAGAAACACCAACCAGCCCTCTCACTTAAGCTGAAAAACACCAACCAGCCCTCTCACTCGAGCAGAGAAACACAAACTAGCCCACTCAAGCAGAGAAACACCAACAAGCCCACATAAGCAGAGAAACACCAATCAGCCCTCTCACTCAAGCAGAGAAACACCAATCAGCGCTCTCACTCAAGCAGAGACACACCAACCAGCCCACACAAGCACAGAAACACCAACCAGCCCACTCACTCATTCAGAGAAACACCAACTAGCCCACAAAAGCAGAGAAACACCAATCAGCCCTCTCACTCAAGCAGAGAAACACTAACCAGCCCACACAAGCATAGAAACACCAACCAGCCCACACAAGCAGAGAAACACCAATCAGTCCTCTCACTCAAGCAGAGAAACACCAACCAGCCCTCTCACACAAGCAGAGAAACACCAACCCTCTCACTCAAGCAGAAAAACACCAACTAGCCCACTAAAGCAGAGAAACACCAACCAGCCCTCTCACACAAGCAGAGAAACACAAACCACCCTCCCACACAAGCAGAGAAACACCAACCAGCCCTCTCACACAAGCAGAGAAACACCAGCCCTCCCACACAAGCAGAGAAACCCCAACCAGGCCTCTCACTCAAGCAGAGAAACACCAACCAGCCCTCTTACTCAAGCAGAGAAACACCAACCAGCCCTCTCTGTCAAGCAGAGAAACACAAACCATCCCTCTCACTCAAGCAGAGAAACACCAACCAGCCCTCTCACTCAAGCAGAAAAACACCAACCCTCCCACTCAAGCACAGAAACACCAACTAGCCCACTCAAGCAGAGAAACACGAACTAGCCCACTCAAGCAGATAAACACCAACCAGCCCTCTCGCTCAAGCAGAGAAACATCAACCAGCCCACACAAGCAGAGAAACACCAATCAGCACTCTCACTCAAGTAGAGAAACACAAACCAGCCCAATCAAGCAGAGAAACACCAACTAGCCCACTCAAGCAGAAGAACACCAACCAGCCTTCTCACTTAAGCAGAGAAACACCAACAAGCCCTCTCACTCCAGCAGAGAAACACCAACTAGCTTAGTCAAGCAGAGAAACTCCAACTAGCCCACTCAAGCAGAGAAACACCAACAAGCCCTCTCGCTCAAGCAGAGAAACATCAACCAGCCCACACAAGCAGAGAAACACCAATCAGCACTCTCACTCAAGCAGAGAAACACAAACCAGCCCACACAAGCAGAGAAACACAAACCAGCCCACTCAAGCAGAGAAACACCAACCAGCCATCCCACACAAGCAGAGAAACACCAACCATCCCTCTCACTCAAGCAGAGAAACACCAACCAGCCCTCTCACTCAAGCAGAGAAACACAAACCAGCCCTCTCACTCAAGCAGAGAAACACCAACCAGCCCTCTCACTCAAGCAGAGAAACACCAACCAGCCTTCTCTCTCAAGCAGAGAAACACCAACCAGCCCTCTCACTAAAGCAGAGAAACACCAACCCTCCCACTCAAGCAGAGAAACACCAACCAGCCCCCTCAAGCAGAGAAACAACAATTAGCCCACTCAAGCAGAGAAACACCAACCAGCCCTCTCACTTAAGCAGAGAAACACCAACCAGCCCTTTCACTCAAGCAGAGAAACAGCAACTATCCCACTAAAGCAGAGAAACTCAAACTAGCCCACTCAAGCAGAGAAACACTAACAAGCCATCTCGCTCAAGCAGAGAAACATCAACCAGCCCACACAAGCAGAGAAACACCAATCAGCCCTCTCACTCAAGCAGAGAAACACAAACCAGACCACACAAACAGAGAAACACCAACCAGCCCACTCACTCAAACAGAGAAACACAAACCAGTCCACACAAGCAGAGAGACACCAATCAGCCCTCTCACTCCAGCAGAGAAACACTAACCAGCCCACACAAGCAGAGAAACACCAACCAGCCGACACAAGCAGAAAAACACTAATCAGCCCTCTCATTCAAAAAGAGAAACACCAACCAGCCCTCTCACACAAGCAGAGAAACACCAACCCTCTCACTCAAGCAGAGAAACACCAACCAGCCATCTCACTAAATCAGAGAAACACCAACCCTTCCACACAAGCAGAGAAAATTCAACCAGCCCTCTCACGCAAGCAGAGAAACACAAACCAGCCCTCTCACTCAAGCAGAGAAACACCAACCCGTCCACGCAAGCAGAGAAACACCAACCAGCCCTCTCACTCAAGCAGAGAAACACCAACCCTTCCACACAAGCAAAGAAACATCAACAAGCCCTCTCACGCAAGCAGAGAAACACCAACCAGCCCTCTCACTCAAGCAGAGAAACACAAACCCTTCCACACAAGCAGAGAAACACCAACCCTTCCACACAAGCAGAGAAACATATCAGCCCTCTCACGCAAGCAGAGAAACACCAACCAGTCCTCTCACTCAAGCAGAGAAACACCAACCCTTCCACGCAAGCAGAGAAACACCAACCAGCCCTCTCACGCAAGCAGAGAAACACCAACCAGCCCTCTCACACAAGCAGAGAAACACCAACCCTCTCACTCAAGCAGAGAAACACCAACCAGCCCTCTCACTAAATCAGAGAAACACAAACCAGCCCTCTCACTAAAGCAGAGAAACACCAACCAGCCTTCTCACTCAAGCAGAGAAACACCAACCAGCTTTCTCACTCAAGCAAAGAAACACCAACTAGCCCACTCAAGCAGAGAAACACCAACTAGCCCACTCAAGCAGAGAAACACCAACTAGCCCACTCGAGCAGAGAAACACCAACCAGCCCTCTCACTTAAGCTGAAAAACACCAACCAGCCCTCTCACTCGAGCAGAGAAACACCAACTAGCCCACTCAAGCAGAGAAACACCAACAAGCCCTCTCGCTCAAGCAGAGAAACATCAACCAGCCCACATGAGCAGGAAAACACCAATCAGCCCTTTCACTCAAGCAGAGAAACACCAATCAGCCCTCTCACTCAAGCAGAGACACACCAACCAGCCCACACAAGCACAGAAACACCAACCAGCCCACTCACTAAATCAGACAAACACAAACCAGCCCACACAAGCAGAGAAACACCAATCAGCCCTCTCACTCAAGCAGAGAAACACTAACCAGCCCACACAAGCAGAGAAACACCAACTAGCCCACACGAGCAGAGAAACACCAATCAGCCCTCTCACTCAAGCAGAGAAACACCAACCAGCCCTCTCACACAAGCAGAGAAACACAAACCCTCTCACTCAAGCAGAAAAACACCAACTAGCCCACTCAAGCAGAGAAACACCAACCAGCCCTCTCACACAAGCAGAGAAACACAAACCACCCTCCCACACAAGCAGAGAAACACCAACCAGCCCTCTCACACAAGCAGAGAAACACCAGCCCTCCCACACAAGCAGAGAAACACCAACCAGGCCTCTCACTCAAGAAGAGAAACACCAACCAGCCCTCTTACTCAAGCAGAGAAACACCAACCAGCAATCTCTGTCAAGCAGAGAAACACCAACCATCCCTCTCACTCAAGCAGAGAAACACCAACCAGCCCTCTCACTCAAGCAGAGAAACACCAACCCTCCCACTCAAGCACAGAAACACCAACTAGCCCATTCAAGCAGATAAACACCAACCAGCCCTCTCGCTCAAGCAGAGAAACACCAACCAGCCCACAGAAGCAGAGAAACACCAATCAGCACTCTCACTCAAGCAGAGAAACACAAACCAGCCCAATAAAGCAGAGAAACACCAACAAGCCCTTTCACTCAAGCAGAGAAACACACACTAGCCCTCTCAAGCAGAGACACACCAACTAGCCCACTCAAGCAGATAAACACCAACCAGCCCTCTCGCTCAAGCAGAGAAACGTCAACCAGCCCACACAAGCAGAGAAACACCAATCAGCACTCTCACTCAAGCAGAGAAACACAAACCATCCCACACAAGCAGAGAAACACCAACCAGCCCACTCAAGCAGAGAAACACCAACCAGCCCTCCCACACAAGCACAGAAACACCAACCAGCCCTCTCACTCAAGCAGAGAAACACCAACCAGCCCTCTCACTCAAGCAGAGAAACACAAACCAGCCCTCTCACTCAAGCAGAGAAACACCAACCAGCCCTCTCCCTCAAGCAGAGAAACACAAACCAGCCCTCTAACTCAAGCAGAGAAACACGAACCAGCCGTCTCACTCAAGCAGAGAAACACCAACCAGCCTTCTCTCTCAAGCAAAGAAACACCAACCAGCCCTCTCACTCAAGCAGAGAAACACCAACCAGCCCTCTCCCTCAAGCAGAGAAACACAAACCAGCCCTCTAACTCAAGCAGAGAAACACGAACCAGCCGTCTCACTCAAGCAGAGAAACACCAACCAGCCTTCTCTCTCAAGCAGAGAAACACCAACCAGCCCTCCCATTCAAGCAGAGAAACACCAACTAGCCCACTCAAGCAGATAAACACCAACTAGCCCAATCAAGCAGAGAAATACCAATCAGCGCTCTCACTCAAGCAGAGACACACAAACCAGCCCACACAAGCACAGAAACACCAACCAGCCCACTCACTCAATCAGAGAAACACCAACCAGCCCACAAAAGCAGAGAAACACCAATCAGCCCTCTCACTCAAGCAGAGAAACACTAACCAGCCCACACAAGCATAGAAACACCAACCAGCCCACACAAGCAGAGAAACACCAATAAGTCCTCACACTCAAGCAGAGAAACACCAACCAGCCCTCTCACACAAGCAGAGAAACACCAACCCTCTCACTCAAGCAGAAAAACACCAACTATCCCACTAAAGCAGAGAAACACCAACCAGCCCTCTCACACAAGCAGAGAAACACAAACCACCCTCCCACACAAGCAGAGAAACACCAACCAGCCCTCTCACACAAGCAGAGAAACACCAGCCCTCCCACACAAGCAGAGAAACACCAACCAGGCCTCTCACTCAAGCAGAGAAACACCAACCAGCCCTCTTACTCAAGCAGAGAAACACCAACCAGCCCTCTCTGTCAAGCAGAGAAACACAAACCATCCCTCTCACTCAAGCAGAGAAACACCAACCAGCCCTCTCACTCAAGCAGAGAAACACCAACCCTCCCACTCAAGCACAGAAACACCAACTAGCCCACTCAAGCAGAGAAACACCAACTAGCCCACTCAAGCAGATAAACACCAACCAGCCCTCTCGCTCAAGCAGAGAAACATCAACCAGCCCACACAAGCAGAGAAACACCAATCAGCACTCTCACTCAAGTAGAGAAACACAAACCAGCCCAATCAAGCAGAGAAACACCAACTAGCCCACTCAAGCAGAAGAACACCAACCAGCCCTCTCACTTAAGCAGAGAAACACCAACAAGCCCTCTCACTCAAGCAGAGAAACACCAACTAGCTTAGTCAAGCAGAGAAACTCCAACTAGCCCACTCAAGCAGAGAAACACCAACAAGCCCTCTCGCTCAAGCAGAGAAACATCAACCAGCCCACACAAGCAGAGAAACACCAATCAGCACTCTCACTCAAGCAGAGAAACACAAACCAGCCCACACAAGCAGAGAAACACAAACCAGCCCACTCAAGCAGAGAAACACCAACCAGCCATCCCACACAAGCAGAGAAACACCAACCAGCCCTCTCACTCAAGCAGAGAAACACCAACCAGCCCTCTCACTAAAGCAGAGAAACACAAACCAGCCCTCTCACTCAAGCAGAGAAACACCAACCAGCCTTCTCTCTCAAGCAGAGAAACACCAACCAGCCCTCTCACTAAAGCAGAGAAACACCAAACTTCCCACTCAAGCAGAGAAACACCAACCAGCCCCCTCAAGCAGAGAAACACCAACTAGCCCACTCAAGCAGAGAAACACCAACCAGCCCTCTCACTCAAGCAGAGAAACAGCAACTATCCCACTAAAGCAGAGAAACTCAAACTAGCCCACTCAAGCAGAGAAACACTAACAAGCCATCTCGCTCAAGCAGAGAAACATCAACCAGCCCACACAAGCAGAGAAACACCAATCAGCCCTCTCACTCAAGCAGAGAAACACAAACCAGCCCACACAAACAGAGAAACACCAACCAGCCCACTCACTCAAGCAGAGAAACACAAACCAGTCCACACAAGCAGAGAGACACCAATCAGCCCTCTCACTCAAGCAGAGAAACACTAACCAGCCCACACAAGCAGAGAAACACCAACCAGCCGACACAAGCAGAAAAACACTAATCAGCCCTCTCATTCAAACAGAGAAACACCAACCAGCCCTCTCACACAAGCAGAGAAACACGAACCCTCTCACTCAAGCAGAGAAACACCAACCAGCCCTCTCACTAAATCAGAGAAACACCAACCAGCCTTCCCACTCAAGCAGAGAAACACCAACCCTTCCACACAAGCAGAGAAACACCAACCCTTCCACACAAGCAGAGAAAATTCAACCAGCCCTCTCACGCAAGCAGAGAAACACAAACCAGCCCTCTCACTCAAGCAGAGAAACACCAACCCGTCCACGCAAGCAGAGAAACACCAACCAGCCCTCTCACTCAAGCAGAGAAACACCAACCCTTCCACACAAGCAAAGAAACATCAACAAGCCCTCTCACGCAAGCAGAGAAACACCAACCAGCCCTCTCACTCAAGCAGAGAAATACCAACCCTTCCACACAAGCAGAGAA
Organism: Ariolimax columbianus; assembly: GCA_036924085.1. NCBI lineage: Eukaryota > Metazoa > Mollusca > Gastropoda > Stylommatophora > Arionidae > Ariolimax > Ariolimax columbianus. Next base: position 92,406,902 of record JAVGWX010000011.1, on the reverse strand, counting down.
ACACCAACCCTTCCACACAAGCAGAGAAACATCAATCAGCCCTCTCACGCAAGCAGAGAAACACCAACCAGCCCTCTCACTCAAGCAGAGAAACACCAACCCTTCCACGCAAGCAGAGAAACACCAACCAGCCCTCTCACGCAAGCAGAGAAACACCTACCCTCTAACTCAAGCAGAGAAACACCAACCAGCCCTCTCACTAAATCAGAGAAACACAAACCAGCCCTCTCACTAAAGCAGAGAAACACCAACCAGCCTTCTCACTCAAGCAGAGAAACACCAACCAGCTTTCTCACTCAAGCAAAGAAACACCAACTAGCCCACTCAAGCAGAGAAACACCAACTAGCCCACTCAAGCAGAGAAACACCAACTAGCCCACTCGAGCAGAGAAACACCAACCAGCCCTCTCACTTAAGCTGAAAAACACCAACCAGCCCTCTCACTCGAGCAGAGAAACACCAACTAGCCCACTCAAGCAGAGAAACACCAACAAGCCCTCTCGCTCAAGCAGAGAAACATCAACCAGCCCACATGAGCAGAGAAACACCAATCAGCCCTTTCACTCAAGCAGAGAAACACCAATCAGCCCTCTCACTCAAGCAGAGACACACCAACCAGCCCACACAAGCACAGAAACACCAACCAGCCCACTCACTAAATCAGACAAACACAAACCAGCCCACACAAGCAGAGAAACACCAATCAGCCCTCTCACTCAAGCAGAGAAACACTAACCAGCCCACACAAGCAGAGAAACACCAACCAGCCCACACGAGCAGAGAAACACCAATCAGCCCTCTCACTCAAGCAGAGAAACACCAACCAGCCCTCTCACATAAGCAGAGAAACACAAACCCTCTCACTCAAGCAGAAAAACACCAACTAGCCCACTCAAGCAGAGAAACACCAACCAGCCCTCTCACACAAGCAGAGAAACACAAACCACCCTCCCACATAAGCAGAGAAACACCAACCAGCCCTCTCACACAAGCAGAGAAACACCAGCCCTCCCACACAAGCAGAGAAACACCAACCAGGCCTCTCACTCAAGCAGAGAAACACCAACCAGCCCTCTTACTCAAGCAGAGAAACACCAACCAGCAATCTCTGTCAAGCAGAGAAACACCAACCATCCCTCCCACTCAAGCAGATAAACACCAACCAGCCCTCTCGCTCAAGCAGAGAAACACCAACCAGCCCACACAAGCAGAGAAACACCAATCAGCACTCTCACTCAAGCAGAGAAACACAAACCAGCCCAATAAAGCAGAAAAACACCAACAAGCCCTCTCACTCAAGCAGAGAAACACACACTAGCCCACTCAAGCAGAGACACACCAACTAGCCCACTCAAGCAGATAAACACCAACCAGCCCTCTCGCTCAAGCAGAGAAACATCAACCAGCCCACACAAGCAGAGAAACACCAATCAGCACTCTTACTCAAGCAGAGAAACACAAACCATCCCACACAAGCAGAGAAACACCAACCAGCCCACACAAGCAGAGAAACACCAATCAGCCCTCTCACTCAAGCAGAGAAACACAAACCAGCCCTCTCACACAAGCAGAGAAACACAAACCAGCCCTCTCACACAAGCAGAGAAACACCAACCCTCTCACTCAAGCAGAAAAACACCAACTAGCCCACTAAAGCAGAGAAACACCAACCAGCCCTCTCACTCAAGCAGAGAAACACTAACCAGCCCACACAAGCAGAGAAAAACCAACCAGCCGACACAAGCAGAGAAACACTAATCAGCCCTCTCACTCAAGCAGAGAAACACTAACCAGCCCTCTCACACAAGCAGAGAAACACCAACCCTCTCACTCAAGCAGAGAAACACCAACCAGCCCTCTCACTAAATCAGAGAAACACCAACCAGCCTTCTCACTCAAGCAGAGAAACACCAACTAGCCCACTCAAGCAGAGAAACATCAACCAGCCCTCTCACGCAAGCAAAGAAACACCAACCAGCCCTCTCACTCAAGCAGAGAAACACCAACCCTTCCACACAAGCAGAGAAACACCAACCCTTCCACACAAGCAGAGAAACACCAACCCTTCCACACAAGCAGAGAAACATCAACCAGCCCTCTCACGCAAGCAGAGAAACACCAACCAGCGATCTCACTCAAGCAGAGAAACACAAACCCTTCCACGCAAGCAGAGAAACACCAACCAGCCCTCTCACTCAAGCAGAGAAACACCAACCCTTCCACACAAGCAGAGAAACATCAACCAGCCCTCTCACGCAAGCAGAGAAACACCAACCAGCCCTCTCACAAAAGCAGAGAAACACCAACCCTCTCACTCAAGCAGAGAAACACAACCAGCCCTCTCACTAAATCAGAGAAACACCAACCAGCCCTACCACACGAGCAGAGAAACACCAACCAGCCCTCTCACTCAAGCAGAGAAACACCAACATGTCCTCTCACTCAAGCAGAGAAACACAAACCAGCCCTCTCACTCAAGCAGAGAAACACCAACCAGCCTTCTCACTCAAGCAGAAAAACACCAACCAGCCCTCTCACTCAAGCAGAGAAACACCAACTAGCCCACTCAAGCAGAGAAACACCAACTAGCCCACTCGAGCAGAGAAACACCAACCAGCCCTCTCACTTACGCTGAAAAACACCAACCAGCCCTTTCACTCGAGCAGAGAAACAGAAACTAGCCCACTCAAGCAGAGAAACACCAACTAGCCCACTCAAGCAGAGAAACACCAACAAGCCCTCTCGCTCAAGCAGAGAAACATCAACCAGTCCACTTAAGCAGAGAAACACCAATCAGCCCTCTCACTCAAGCAGAGAAACACAAACCACCCTGCCACACAAGCAGAGAAACACCAACCAGCCCTCTTACTCAAGCAGAGAAACACCAACCAGCCCTCTCTGTCAAGCAGAGAAACACAAACCATCCCTCTCACTCAAGCAGAGAAACACCAACCAGCCCTCTCACTCAAGCAGAGAAACACCAACCCTCCCACTCAAGCAGAGAAACACCAACTAGCCCACTCAAGCAGAGAAACACCAACTAGCCCACTCAAGCAGAGAAACACCAATCAGCTCTCTCGCTCAAGCAGAGAAACATCATCCAGCCCACACAAGCAGAGAAACACCAGTCAGCACTCTCACTCAAGCAGAGAAACACAAACCAGCCCAATCAAGCAGAGAAATACCAACTAGCCCACTTCAAGCAGAGGAACACCAACCAGCCCTCTCACTTAAGCAGAGAAACATAAACAAGCCCTCTCACTCAAGCAGAGAAACACCAACTAGCCCACTCAAGCAGAGAAACTCCAACTAGCCCACTCAAGCAGAGAAACACCAACAAGCCCTCTCGCTCAAGCAGAGAAACACCAACCAGCCCTCTCACTCAAGCAGAGAAACACCAACCCTTCCACACAAGCACAGAAACACCAACCCTTCCACACAAGCAGAGAAACACCAACCCTTCCACACAAGCAGAGAAACATCAACCAGCCCTCTCACGCAAGCAGAGAAACACCAACCAGCCCTCTCACTCAAGCAGAGAAACACAAACCCTTCCAAGCAAGCAGAGAAACACCAACCAGCCCTCTCACTCAAGCAGAGAAACACTAACCCTTCAACACAAGCAGAGAAACATCAACCAACCCTCTCACTCAAGCAGAGAAACACCAACCAGCCCTCTCACTAAATCAGAGAAACACCAACCAGCCCTACCACACAAGCAGAGAAACACCAACAGCCCTCTCACTCAAGCAGAGAAACACCAACCAGCCCTCTCACTCAAGCAGAGAAACACAAACCAGCCCTCTCACTAAAGCAGAGAAACACCAACCAGCCTTCTCACTCAAACAGAGAAACACAAACCAGCCCTCTCACTCAAGCAGAGAAACACCAACTAGCCCACTCAAGCAGAGAAACACCAACTAGCCCACTCGAGCAGAGAAACACCAACCAGCCCTCTCACTTAAGCT